>PVJD01002126.1:0-181203 GCA_004026545.1 Mormoops blainvillei | reverse complement strand
GAGGAGCGAGTAGAGGGTGCAAGGCGCGCGGAGCTCGAAGCGGCGGCGGTAGAGCGCAACTTTGCACCGCCCTTCCCCGCTGCCGCTCTCGCCCAGCACTTCTCCGGAGGGTCCCGGCAGCCCAAGTCAGTGCGTGCGCTTTCGGACAAGCGCACAGGCGTGCTGGGAAGATGATGATGATGTCCCTGAACAGCAAGCAGGCGTTCAGCATGCCTCACGGCGGCAGCCTGCACGTGGAGCCCAAGTACTCGGCCCTGCACAGCGCCTCGCCAGGCTCCTCTGCGCCCGCAGCGCCCTCGGCCAGCTCTCCGAGCAGCTCCAGCAATGCTGGCGGCGGTGGCAGCGGTGGCGGGGGCGGTGGAGGCCGGAGCAGCAGCTCCAGCAGCAGTGGTAGCAGCGGCGGCAGCGGCGGGGGCTCCGAGGCGATGCGGAGAGCGTGTCTTCCAACCCCACCGGTGCGTATTTCTGCATAATCACCGCTTAAAGGCACATTTTGACAGCCCCCTTTATCTGCTTGATGTTTTTTTCATGTCTGCACAGCAAATCACCCCACACCTCCAACCAATTTCCCCCCCTCTCTCTTATGTATTCAGCGGGTCTTTCCTTTCATATTAATTTTATGACCTGGGATGTTGCCTGTGCGCGTGTTGTGTGTTGTTTGCAGGCTCACTTTCCTCCTTCTCGTGTACTCTCGGTTTCTCTGGGCGGCTCCTCCTCACCTGCTATTTTCAGGATTATTATTAGTACTATTAATTATTATTATTTTAACGTTCTGGGAATGTGGTAGGCGCGGCAGCGGTGTGGAGCGAAGGGCCAGGGCTTCCGGAGAGAGCACGCACAATTCCCTGCTGAGCGTAATGTGTGCCTTTTACTTGCAATTGCAGAGCAATATATTCGGCGGGCTGGATGAGAGTCTGCTGGCCCGCGCTGAGGCTCTGGCGGCCGTGGACATCGTCTCCCAGAGCAAGAGCCACCACCACCACCCGCCCCACCACAGCCCCTTCAAGCCGGACGCCACCTACCACACTATGAACACCATCCCGTGCACGTCAGCTGCCTCCTCGTCTTCGGTGCCCATCTCGCACCCATCCGCGCTGGCGGGCACGCACCACCACCACCATCACCACCACCACCATCACCATCAGCCGCATCAGGCGCTTGAAGGAGAGCTGCTGGAGCACCTGAGTCCCGGGCTGGCCCTGGGTGCCATGGCGGGCCCCGACGGTGCCGTGGTCTCCACGCCAGCTCACGCGCCACACATGGCTACCATGAATCCCATGCACCAGGCAGCGCTCAGCATGGCCCACGCGCACGGGCTGCCCTCACACATGGGCTGCATGAGCGACGTGGACGCCGACCCCCGGGACCTGGAGGCATTCGCCGAGCGCTTCAAGCAGCGGCGCATCAAGCTGGGGGTGACCCAGGCCGATGTGGGCTCCGCGCTGGCCAACCTCAAGATCCCCGGCGTGGGCTCGCTTAGCCAGAGCACCATCTGCAGGTTCGAGTCCCTTACGTTGTCTCACAACAATATGATAGCGCTCAAACCGATCTTGCAAGCCTGGCTCGAGGAGGCCGAGAAGTCCCACCGCGAGAAGCTCACCAAGCCCGAGCTCTTCAACGGCGCGGAAAAAAAGCGCAAGCGCACATCCATCGCGGCGCCGGAGAAGCGCTCGCTGGAAGCCTACTTCGCCATCCAGCCTCGGCCCTCCTCCGAGAAGATTGCAGCCATCGCGGAGAAGCTGGACCTTAAGAAAAACGTGGTGCGCGTCTGGTTCTGCAACCAGAGGCAGAAACAGAAAAGAATGAAATACTCCGCGGGCATTTAGGAGACCTTTGGCCTCTCCAGGGACAACCCCCTCCTCATTCCCTCTTTTCCCTCCCTCTTTCTCCTGCCTCTCTTCTTTCCACTTTTGGCGACCAGAAATAATTCCAGTAAATGTGAATCCAGAGAAAGCGGGGATTGAGGAGCAAAAGAGAGAGGAACTGAGCCCCAAGCCCGGTGAGAATGTGAAACGACTTCTCCAAGGAAAGAAAAACAAAAGAAAGGATTTGTCGAGTTGTAGCAAAGTTGTCCCTATTAACCCCACCCCACCCCGGAAGAGGCACCTCTGCTTCTTCGGAGGAGGTCTGCAGCTGGCTGTCAGCAGGAAGACAGACGAGAGAGCCTTTTGAAAGGCCCCCAGAATGATCAAGTAAGATTTGTTTTTATTACTAAAGACATCACCCTTGTTCAAGCTTAAAAGTACACTTTGCAGCTATTTTTCAGAAATAGAAATTGATTCAGGACTGAAACTTTAAACTAGAGTTGATGCTTAATGTGATAGAGACATCGCTAAAGTATTTTGAATTTTAAAAGAAGATGGCAGATTTTCTGCATTTACACTGTATATTATATATATATATTTTTATTGTGGTTCTTACCCCCTTCTTCCTTCTCTGAAGTGTTAATGCTTAAGAAAGGAGTTTCGCCTGCTGTGTTCACTGATCTTAAAAGCTATTATTAGATTATTGCCGAACAACCCTCTGTAAATTATTAATTTATCTCTCTAGCAACTTAATTTGTGCACATTCTAATTAATTAAACTTCTTTAGTGTTAAAAAATGGGGGAAATGTATGGCTAGTGAAGTTTAAAAATGTTATGTTTGATGAGTTCACTGAATTTTTACAGCTTTCCTCTTACACTGTGTTTCTTTTGGTCCATTTGTATATTCTCACTTTGAATGAAGACTTTTTTCTTTGTTTTTACTGGTAGTGTTCTGATTTGTGAGTCGACACTCAGTAATGGATGTCTTAATTGTGTAGATCTGATTCACTGTCCAAAGTATTGTTTACTTCCTTACATATTTAATGGGGATTCCCACATTGTCCCTGATACACACCCGCTCTCACTCACCCTTTAACACACACACACCTCTAATGGAAGAGAAGAAGTGAGGCAGTTGGAAGCTATAATGCATCATTTTCTAGCTTTAGATGCATTTGCCACTTGGTGTTTGTTCTTCCAGACTCTAATATTTCACCAGGGTATTTTCAGCTGCTTTGTTGACTACATTTTAACATTTACAGGATTCCTTCTGTTTTTCCTTTTGGAGGTTTGTTTGTAGAAAAACTAATTTGAACTATAAGAAAGACAGTGCACTGCTTGTAAATTCACATTGTTTGGTAGAATTCCTCTGGAACAAAAAATTTAGGTACACGGTGACTGGTACCTTATCTATTGTAAATATTTCATTCAAAATGATGCACATATAGATATATTCTTACAAATTTTGCTGTATTGCTGTTCCATTTGAGGCTCTCTGAAGTCTTGAGTTCTGTATATGACCTGGTTTCTTGTTTTTGTTAATAGATGGTTTATTTACTATGGTAATGTATTATTTTTGGTGTTGTTTGATTGTCTTTCATTGAAGAGATGATTTTAATGTTTTATTGGCAAAGTATGCTGCTTTTTCATTAAAATATGCTATTAAAATCAAATAGCTTTTGAATGTGATGTTGTTTTAAATCATTTACGTTGGAATTATTTTGATGGCTTTTACAAGCAGAAACACATTTTGATGGTTTATTTTGGAGTCATTTTTTAAAATCAAAGTCTGACTTAGATTTAGTAGGAGGTGTTTCTCTAGGAAAATATAAAGGAACAGGGTTTTTATTGGCTTTCTGGTAGCCAGAGCTCATCTCACAGGATGATTTTCTTTTTCTGCCCAGTTAAGATCATGATATTTGGCTCTAAATACCTCCCTTAGGGTCCTTTCCCTGGATCTGCAATAATTCTGCAAAGAGAATCTTTGTGCTCAGAGGTGTTGCGTGGGTAAAAGGAAGTAAGAAACTCAGAGCAGTTTCAGTAGCACTGGGAGACTGGGTGTGGCAAGAGTCAAGATCTAGTTGGGGGAGTAGGACACCCTGATTGAGGCCTGGGATTTGGACCACTGTAGTTCTCAGTTTAGTCATCACACATGGGAAGCAGTGCCTTGAAGCCAGAGCAGGAAGTAAAGCCTCTCTTTCTCTCTCTCTGTCTCTCTCCCTCCCTCTCTCCCCACTTTCTTTATCTCTCTTTTCACCCTCACCTTTAAGGAAACTCACATTCTGCAATAATAGGCAGAGTGGGTGGAGTGGGGTTGAGGAAGAAACCCTGGGTGGTTAGAGACAGCAAATTATTAGCCCCTTTCTATGACTCACACAGATAGCAGAGTTGCTGGAAGTCTATGTAATGGTGATCTGGCACAAATTTTGCACATTTGATACACAGAATTTTTTTGTCATCCTAGTTTAAAGACACCCTCTTACCCATTTTAATAATGTTTAGACTTCACGAAACAACTGAACAATATATTAAGGTTTCAGATTGTTGGGGGTTCTTTTTCCAGAAAAGCCCTGGTTTAGATATTTGCATTATTAATGATGAGAACATCACATTAATCTATAGGTCCAACAAGAGGAAGGAGCCGGCTCATCTTCCAGGGGTAATTCCGCTTACCTGAGCTGTGGCCCTCCTCATATGGAACTGCCTGGTGATGTTTCTTATTTTGAGGATGGGTTTGGGAAATATCCTATGAGCCAATAAAAATTGTTAGTGACTGAAGTTGGGGTTAAATATTGTTGGAAAACTGATTGTGATTTTCAGATGTAACAGATAGAGTTGTAAAAGTTGGGTGGATAATGGGTAGGATATTTCTCTTCCTATAAGTGAAATAAGAAGACACTTGAAGAAACAAAATCCATGTTTCCATTTGAAAATAATGGGATGCCTTCCATAAATGCCTAAGATAACTGAAAATTGTAGGGATTTAAAAGAAAGAATTGTGAATTCAGATATAGTGGCATTGATGGTTTGATTTTATTCCTTTACTTTGGAGGTTGAAAGTCTTTGTTTCCGTTTCCTCCCCTATTCTTAGAGTCAGTTTCCTGAAAGTCTTTTCAACAGCCAGCCTCCGATTTCACTATGCTGAGTACTGATTTCAGCACCACGGATAGTAACCACATGACTCAGCCCTACTCCAGCACATTTGACCATGCAGCGCTAGCCACCTGGAGAACTTTCTGCTTGTTTTCTACTTTTTCCAGAGTGGGGGAAATGGATTAAATGAATTGAGTATGTAGAAAATTAGCTTTGCTGATCGAGGATAAAAATTACCTTCCATAAATAATACCTCCTCCTTACCATATGTGGCTGTTATCTAAAGGTCTAGGACATGTGCATTTAAGAGAGAGGTGTCAGTCAGGGGGAAGACAAGACTTCTAGCTTTCTTTCTAGAAATATGACTTCTTTAAATAAAGAGACAAATCCATGGAAGTAGTATAAATTGATAGATACAGTGAGTAGAAATAAAATAGGTGTCCTCTTTAGTGCATTTTGAAGTACATAATAGCTTGCCTTTATGCATATTTGCCCAAGATTTTGTGAGGAAAGTAACATAACAGCAACTATCCATTTGCTTAAACAGTTGAAAGTGAAGGCCTATACATCCCCCTTCGTTCACCAAGTGTTCTTTGTCTCCCACATTCCTGGACTTCTAAAACTGTATCATATTTTATGTTCGTCTTCTCTCTGTTATTACAAGAGGAAAAAAAAACCCTTCTTGCCTACAAAATGGAAATTATATTCATCATTTAAGCCTACTTAAATGTGTTTGTTTTATGGGAAAAGCAGAATTTATAAAGAAAGATATTCTGAAAGTTTTTTATTAATGAGAGTTGCAGGGACACATCAAAACAAACCAAAGAGATTTGGAGAGAAGAGGATGGCTCTTAAAGAAGAAATTAAAGGTAAGACTAGAATGAATTATATATAAATTGTTGAGAAATATCCATTTTTGTATTGACTTTCAGAATACTTAAATGGATAAGTAGCAAACTGAGGCTGAAGATCTTTGTCACATCAATCATGACAAAGGTCTGGTATTCATGACACCTTTTCTGATTTTATTTCCTCAAGGTCCACAGTTGCTCTTTTATTGGAAAGAGATATTTTATATATTGACTTAGCAACATACCCAGTCATCTTCAATTTAACAATTCAGAACTGTGCAATTTATTTTTTAAACTTCTCTAAAGGTAAATGATCCAATCTTTGTGTTCAATGTGATTATCTAAATTTAAACCATAATAGAATAACAAATGACTGACAGCAAAAATCATGTAAGTCCTGGTTAATATCTAAGTACTTTCTACATCAATTGGATTATAATATTATCTAGAAAATGTACTTTTCTAGACATTAAATCTCTTGGTTAACTCTTTTATCTTATTTAGTTTCATTGATACATAGCTTGGGAAAAATGGAAATATGAAAAATCAAATGAAATAAGATTTACATTTAGTGTAATGCTCTCCTGTTTTCTATAAAATATATTTTAAAATAAATAACAAAACATATCTAAGTCTTTTCACTATCAAGGACAGGCTCTGGGACCTCTCTTTGCCAAGGGAATTAGAGTCTGGTGGGTAAAATGCTTTATTTCAAACTTAAAATGAATCAATTACTTTTGATGTATCTATTGGGGAAGCTCTTGACGAGACAGTGAAAAGGGCATTAAAATTTTTACTTGGTTTTAATAGGCATGTTATTTTTTTAAAATGAAGCTCAATTTTTTTCTAGGAGAGCCATGCCAGTAAGTTTAGAAATTAATCTTTTCAATTGTTTGGTGAAAACAGTTTCTATCTCAAGGTAAATGCTCCACATTAGACCTCTAAACTGCACTTAACATTTCAGTTGGACTTGGAGGGAGGGGCTACGACAGAAGGAAAAAGAAGTTGGATTGGTATCCTAATAGGACAAAAGGAAGACAAAGGTTTCTGATGATTATGATGTTAGAAATGCTCCTGAAGTCTACATTTGTCAGGAGACAGATTTATGGCAATGAGAAAAAAAATCACTAAATTTTTCCTGCTTTGCCCCTTTAAGGGAGCCATTCCCAGTACTGAAAGGCTATTATGAGCGAATTAATAAATTACACAGCAAATTATTAAATCCAGATAATTACAAGGAATAAGTAAGTAATCATTAGTTATCTCAGCTAATTACTGTGGGTCAGAGCCAGCCGGAATGTGAAATCCTCCTCGGGAATTGAAATTAACTTTGCACAGTGAGTCTCTCTGCTTGACATCCTCAGTCTGTAGGCACATGGCAGCTCCCTCGTGAGCCAGTCTTTCTATTTAACTTGGAGAGAATAGAAATAAAATTAAGTGGCGATGTGATAATAGGAAGCTGCTCAGAAAGCAAACTGTGGGTTTTATTCTGTACTTTCAATGCCTGGAGATGAAAAGCTTTATTTACACCAGTTTCAAAAAAAATGTAAAGCTCCCTTGTTGAGCCAGGCTCCCTGAACACACACACACACACACACACATACACACACACATATACATCTATAGTCCATAGTTCTTTGGTGTGACAGATTAGCAGCACATGAAGGCTCAAAAAGAGCAAATGTTTTTTGAGGGGTATGTGTGTGTGTGTGTGTGATGGGGAGGATGGCAGTGAGAAAGAAAGAAGTAAAATGAAAATATTACTCTGCTTTCATCCCACACTGTGGAAGGGCTCTTGAAAAGTTGCAGCCTGGTCTAATAATCTGTTTGTTTTGTTTGGGTAACAATATGCTTTCATCTTGCCACAGGAAGAACCAGCTAAGTGTAAATGTCTCTTGTTGATCTTTCTCCAGATGCTTCAAGAACTGATGTCACCTATTTTTTTCCATATAGCTTTACTTTCTGAAGCCAGCCTCCAGTAGTATCTTGTCTCCTTTCACTCCCACCAACACCCCCCACCCAGGCCTTCTCAAAGGGCAGAGAAGACAGCCCAGCCCCATGCCTGTTGGAAAGCAGAAAATGTATCTATGTGATAAAGTGATTATGTGTATCACAGGGTTGGAAAAAACTGGACATATGAAGAAAACTGCTGTCAATATATTAAAATGAGGAGAGGGGGGGAAATCTAAAAGCTTTTTTTTTTTATCAATTGCAATTAGATGGACAGTCTTTCCACTCATTCCCTGCTCTAGTCTGGGATGATAATAAAAATTTAATGAAGCCTGGGACGAGCAGAGAGCTCTGTCTAGGGACCGTGGAATAGAATATTTTAACTGTACATTTATACCAACTGTCTGGCTTCAAAGACGTGACTGCTTTTAATCTCGAATTAGAAAACCACAGACTTGAAATTAAATATTAGATACCCTCCGATCCCCGATCCCCTTCCTTTCTGAAATATTGTCATGACTCTGTTTTCCTCCACTGGCCCATAACACACATATCTAAGGTCTCCAATTACATTTCCGTGAATAATAGATGGCTTTGATAGGGTGCAATATTCTGGTGCTTTTTTTTTTTTAAATAGAGTTAATGCAATATTAATTGGCTGTAGATGTTATAAGAATGCACAGCCCCCTTTCCAGGAACAAATCAATGAGGTAGGGATGTTAGAGAAAGCAAAGGCGAAGGCTTTTCCCCAGCCTAGGTGGTCACTTCTTTGTGCAGGGGACCTTTTTAGCTCTTTGGGTAAGTGAAGGGGCGCGGTGATTTCTGCGGCTGTGGCTGCGTTGGCTCGGCAGCCAGGAGAGGGGACCACGGATGACGGCGGAGGTACAAAAAGGGAACAGTGTGAGAAGCAGGGCGAGGGGACAGCATCACTGAAAGGCTTTCCTCGATTTTCAAGGCTACTGCTTCACACCACCAGATTCTTGCACCCACCTTCTGGCTTACCACCACTTTGCACCCTCCGGCTTTGGGTTGCCTGCCAGCCCCAACGTCCCTCTCCTCCAGGTTGAGGTCACGCTGGTGAGAGGCTAGTGGGGAGGGAGTGAGGGTTGGAGTCCATAGGGTTGGGGGTGGGGAGCAGAGCCGCGCACCCGCGCTGGACGAGCTGGCGCTGGCCCCCCGTGGCCCCTAGAGCCTGGGGGAGCAGGCGCCTTGCCAGGCACGCAGCCAGGAACCCGAGAGAAAGAGAGGCCGGGGCGCATCGCCCCCTTGCATTTTACTAATCACGTCTATTTAAATTCTAGCGCGGTCCGCCGAGCTCTCACTGGGAAAGCTCTGGAGAACTGGACCCATCAATTATTCTGAAAAAATCCCAGTCTACGTGAGGCTTCCAGCCTGCAGGAGGGAGGAGGGAGGCGGAGGCAGCGGGAGGGGGTGGAGAACCTAGCCCCTACCACTCGCCCCTCGTCCCAGTCCTTCCCAGCGCGGATCCCTTGGCGTACACTTAACTTCAGGGTTCTGGGGCCCAAGGGAGCTTGGGCGCCTTCCGCGGGCTTGCGTTTTCGTGGACCAGGAGGGGAGATGGTGGGAGTAGCCTGGGACCTGGCCTGGTTTTCCCTTCAACCCTCATGGAAACATTCCGGTCTGGCGCAGCCAGATCTGACGGATCACCGTTTCCCCGGCTGATACCCTCTTCGGCATGCCCCACCCCCCTCCCCTTATGGCAGGTCCCTAATGCGGGCCCAGCGGTTGGGGGCTGCTGGGCGTGCAGCAGGCTCTGCTCAGCCTTCCTTTGCTCCACAGCCCTGCAAGGTTAGGACCTCGGGGACATTCTGGCTCAGAATCATTTTAGGAACCTCGATTTAAAGTTCTCTAGCACACTCCATCCCGCCCTCGTTCAGGCTCCGAGAGGCCCCGAGGCCGAGCAGCAGAACCGACGCGCAGCTGGAGGCGCAAGAAGGACGCTTTCGCTCTAAAGTCGGGAGGCGAGTGAGCCTGGTTGGTAATTACTGCCCCCACCCCCACCCCCAGCCTCGCCCGCCCCCACCTCCACCCCCACTCCGGGTCTGCGGCCATTACTCCAGCTGTCATTCCGCGGAAAGCAAGAGCCCTCCCCCATCCCCAGACTTTTCTGTAGCTAACAGAAGCCTGCGCCCCCTTGCCCTCCCATAGTGTCTGGGTCGTAGTTCTTAAATTTTGGTTATACATTTTCAGAAGTACAATAGTTCCTCCTTTCTATTTCCCCTAACCTTTCCACTGTCTGGATCCTGGGAGCGTATTCAAAGTATTATTTGTATATATTGGTAAGTGTTCTTTTCCCCCTTTGCGAGGGAGGGTGTGTTGTCTTGTAGCTTCTGGGTTTCCCTGAATAATGTGAGGCGACAAGAAAATGAAAAGTATGTATCCAATATTTTTGAAAGATGTCAACTGGCTTCTGGGATTCTTGTAGGATGCCAAGTAGTCCTGTTAAATCAAAGGGATTGATTTAAAAGAACAAGTTCCTGATGGGTTTGTAAGTGATGGGAAGGCTTAAACCAACCCCCTCTGCCTGAGTGGCAGGGACAGTGTTTGCGTTCTTGAAGAGCGGAGCGGCTCTGAGGTTGGTGTGCTCACCGGGAGAGGGAGGGTTAATACACACAGGCCCAGACAGTCCTACTGTCCCAGTGGGTCACCCGGGCTTTGCTAAAAGGCCGTCGGCATCTCTGTGCGTTTTTGTCGAACCGGGTGGAGGCGCCCTGACTGAAACAGACATAGTAGGTCTCCGTTTGGGTGAGGTGATGAGCCTGGGGTTGGGGAAGGGAGGGCATCCCCTTGGACAAAACAGTCACCTTATGCTCCAAATTCAACAGCAGTCTGGGGCCAAGATGTGTAAGGGTAAGATTTCCTGAGAAAGTCTACAACTTGCCCAGAACAGCCATCTTTTCTGCTCCAATCCTGGCCTCTTGCTTTCCTAGTTATAAGCCCATGGGCTTTTCTTCCTTGTACTGGGGGTGGGAGAGTGGGGGCGAGGAGTCTCCCCCTCTGTGGAGATAGATGGCCTCTGAGACCAGCGGGCCCTCTGAGTAGAAACAGCAAGGTCTGTGCTATAAACAGGCGCGCTAGGAACCAGCCCGAACCAAATCACTGGACTGCGTGGAGGAGTCGCACCTCCTGCCACAGGGAACCAGCGCTTGGGCTCGGCCTGAAGCCACCAGCGGGAGGGGAAACAGAGACCCTCCGACTCACTCTGGCATTTTCCTCGCACCTTGTCGCCTGGGTAACATACACATAAAGGGACACAGGCACACTCCGAGCCAGTTCCTGGGGCTAGGAGGCTGTGGTGAAACTTTTCAAACTCCCTGAAAATTTCTCCTGTATCTATAGCCAGGACTCCTGATTCACCTGGAAAGGTACATGAGACTAACCTTCGTGGGTATCTTGTTTCAGTGCCCCTGACTGCCTTTGTCCCTGTTTGCCACAGGTGTCCTCTCTGTCTTCCCACAGAGCCTACACATGGTGTCTTTCGGTCGCGGCACCTCTGCCTCCACAGGTGGAAGCAGTTTGACTCCCAGGAAGACCTGGGGCCCAGGCCTGCAGCAGAGATGAGGGGCCAGGATTAGAGTCAGGGCTCCCCGGGGGATCAGGACGCAGTGCTTCAGGCTCTGTGACTCCCAGACTTCCTGGTAACTTCCAGAGGGAGTGGCCCGACTACCAGTTTTAAGTGCCACTTCGATATCCACTCAGAGTTTCTAACTAACAAGGCCAGAGCTGGCTAACTTTCCATCTCAGCACCTGAAAGATCACTTCTTCACCTGGAACCAGAAGGAAGGCAACAGCTCTGTCCTCCCCTGCGGAGCCTTGGGGTGGGGGGTGAGCCAGGAAGAGAATACAGCCTCTGTCTGCCCAGCTGGGACCTGTGATCCTTCCGAGAGAAAAGTCCTTTTTGAGCGGAGGGAGGGCTCACGTCCTTCTAGTCAGCTTCTAACATCGGTGAACCTCTCCTAAATGGGTTAGGTAAGACTAGATTGGCAACTTGCACTTTTTTTTCCCATCAACTTTTCACTTTGCAGCCCTGAGAGCTTTTAATTACAGTATTGTCAGAGGGGCCCATCCTTCCATTTCCTAAGTCATTTCATTGATTTTTTTTCTCATGCTGCTTTCCTTTTCAGTAAGACTTATTTTTTTCCCCGTGGGATTCATTCGGAGTTTGAGAGGTGAACAAGAAAAAAGAGTGTGACGGTGGTTAATAGGAGAGTGATCACTACCTTTCCCCAGGGAGAGGAAGAAATGCAAAGAATGACCACATCTGCCCTCCCCCTGTCTTAGACAGTGTAGACATGTAAGAGAAAGAGGAGCTATAATCAAATAGGAAGGGCACCACGAGGGGAACCGGCCCAGCCCCATGTCACAAGGTTCTCACTTTGTTCGGAGGAGAAAAGCGGAAGTACGCGGATACCTGGTAATTAGTCTTGGTAATATGTGTTCATTCACTGTGAATAAAGCCGCAGACTTCTCTAAAGCCGACGTGAACTACGTCCTGTGGGTGGGAGGAAAAAGTGGAAGAATAAGGAACTCAAGCTCTCTGAGTTGAAATGTGGCAAATACCACTTCTCATTCTGAAATGCCCCCTTAAAATGTTTCCTTTTAAAACCGATTGAGACCAGAATCCTTCAGTTTTGTTATTTTTGTTAGTAACGTAACTCTTGAGTTTTTATTTTTCAAAAACAGTTCTCATCACCCAATTCTGGAATCGGCACAGAGCATAAAACAGCCAGTGGAAAACAGAGAGGGGCAGGGTTTTGCGGTCAGACATAATGAGAGCTGAGGCAGCCTTCTCACTTGCTGCCACTGCTACAGAATCCTACTCTGGCGGAGAGAAGGCATGCCCAGGTGTTTCCCATGTGTCCCTTTGGCTCCAGAACTGTGTGTGATTGGGAAGAGGGTTGGAGGGAGGAGTGGACAGAGTTAATGGAAGATGAGAACAATGGTATTTATTGCACCCCAATTTAAAACTACTTCATAACTCAGTAATGATGGTAAGGAGCTTCTTACTCTCCAGCATTTAACTCTTGGCCATTAGGTTATCTGTTACTGAAAGATAAAATGATTTCATCAGTCTGGGAGAAATCTCTTTAATGCTCAAACCCTGGCTCTTCCATTTTTCCTCCCCCCACCTTCTCATTACTCTCAATCTCAAATAGCTTGGACAAGGAAATCTTAGAAGGTGGTGTCACTGGTAGAAACAGCTCCCTTATTGCGGCAGGGTTTCTGTATCAACTTTAACACTGCCCATGAATTGCTTATAAAAATGATCCCCCCCAACCCATATTTATCATGTGTGAGGCAGAGAAAACTGTCTTGAGATGCAGTAGCTTGGCTTTCCTGCAGCAGGAAAGGCTGAATTTTTGTTCGTTTGTAATTCTTAATAAGCCACTGACAAGCTAGAGTTGGATGGTTTTTCAGGTTTTGAAAAGTGACTCTTCCATAAACTCTTCCCCCTTATTCAGGAGAGGATGCTGTGTCTGCAACAACATCCAGATGCAGCTCTAAGCAATCTGGCTGTCACACAGGGCATTTGCCCCAGCTGATGCCACCAGAAAGGATAAAGCAGAAACTGGACACAGGTAACGCCATCTTAGGGTAACTCCTCTCCCAGGCTTCCCATGAACCGTCAGAGCAGGTTGGAGGGGAATCAATTTTAAGAATCAATCTCCAAACCCTTTCATACACACTCATAACTTGAGTCTTAGCATTTAAGTGGGAGGCATAGAAAGAAAGAAAAAAAAAAAAAGCAAAGCCACAAATGTCTCTTCCACTTTACATTAAAGTTCCTCTAATCTTTCCTATCTCAACTCCTGCTGTCCAATTTTTTCTACTCTTCTTCTCCACTCACCACTGACTACCACCATCATCCTTCTTCTCCCCCGCTCCTCCTCATTTTCCTTCTCCCAATCCCTTCCCTTTCCTAGCACTCTCTAGCAGAAACTGAATTGTGTGCAAAGCTAGGAATGAGATCTCAAGCTATTTCTCAGTGAGAAGATTCTAAAGAGTGGTCAGCCAATACTCTGGTTTCTCTTCTGATCGTATAAGTCTTTCACCTCTTACTAAAGAGTACTCAGTGGAGCTTCGATCCCAGGGACGTTGTCTGTGTCTTTGAGGGTGGTGCAGGGATGTTGGGGAGGGAGCACGTAACACAGATTTGGGTCCTAGTGAAGGATGGAGTTGTGGCTGCCCTAGGTCTCTTGGTGGCTGTGAGGTGCAGGTCTAAGGGAGTTGAGGCTGGCTGCACTTCTTTTGTGAACCTCTTTAAGCCTATGGAGGAGATACCAAAGACATTTTTACTCTTCCGGTTGAAGAAGAAAGCACACATCCACTGTAGAAGATACCATATTTACTACCTAAACACACTGACTTTCAGAGGGAAATGCCATCAGTTGTCTCTGCCCAGTTCTGTTGCAGATCTATTAATCATATCCGCAAGGATTGCCAAAGTGGCAGGGCTCTCTTCGCTTTTCAGTTTATACAGAACAGAATCATTTACATAAAGTCCTTAAGGCAAATAACTGTTGGGGCTCTAATTTATATCTGATCGAAAATTAGCCGTCATTATGCGCTCCATTAGCAGCGTCTTTAATGTGCTTCTAAGCACCATTTGTCAAGCGGCTTGTTAATATCCTTCAAGTCTTTAAAGTTGAGAGCTCATTAAAGAGTGCGCTCTGTTATTGATGTAATTTAGATGAGTTTGGAAGAGCAAGTACACCATGCCTTGAGTGGGCAGCCTCCAGAAGACAGGGCAAGGGGGCATTTGGTGACTAAGTTTGCTGTGAACGATTTCCCAGAAGCCCTTGAGCTTCCTTGACAGCAGGTCGGGCTTGGGTCCTGCAAAGGCGTTTGTGAAGGCCCACTCCCTGCCCTGGGTGTAAGTCATTCATGTCTCTGGGAAGGCCTGCGTGTATCTTCAATGTTTCCTTTCCTTCTTGTCAATTCATATTGCCATGACTCCCCGAACCGTATGAGAATGGGTGGGGAGTATAGATAAATGGGCCCTAATCTAAGCTTCTTTATGAGGGAATTTACCATTTTCTTTTCTTTATTTTTTTTGTCTACACCTCCATCCCTTACTTAGTGCCTAGCTATTTATTTTCTGAGGTGCACCCTTTATTTCACAGGGCGGAAGAAGTAAATGCCCATTGAGAAAACCACAGGCCTTAAGACAGGGACACTGCCCTTGACCAGACTTTGACTGAGGAACAGTAAACTCGCTTAATTATGTGCATATTATTACATTATCTATCAACCACCCCATCAGAAGAGCATAAAGGCCAATAAATTACCTCAGTTATTTATCTAAAAATCCATATATTTTGTCATTTTCTTTCTGGAGGAGATTATGTTAGTGTAACATAATAAAGGAAACCATTAGCACAGCTAGAAAATTGCAAGTGAGTGCAACAATAATTCCACTAGCAGAAATAAATAACAGTTAGAAAGCCGCATTTTGTCCTGGACTTTCTGGTAGGTTGTATCAGCCTCCTTTTGATGTGAGCCTTGAGTGTATCTGTGAATACTATTGAAGATTCAGTAAGATTTTTGTACGCCACCCCCTGCACTTCTAAATCTTACGTTATAAGAAAAGCATTGAAACCACCATGATGTTTGGACCCCACTTCCATCTCTACTCTAGATTCACTTCTCCTCCTGAAACCTTCTGGGGATTCAGAGATTAATGCAAGATAATTAAAGACATTAGGCATTTTATTCTCTCCTCTAAATTTCTAAGATTCTTTCAGCCTTAGAAGCTTGTGTGTGAAGATGGGTCCACTTTATCAGGCTGAAGTAAAAAATAAAACCAAGAGTTTAGGAACTGGTGGGGGAGCACAAATACTCCGAGTGGATTCTAAACCCCTCCCCCTTTCCGCCCCCCTCAAAGTGCAATCTCATTTTCATCATTTGTTGGACAGTTTATTCTTGCACTCCACACCTTAAAGAGTTCATTACATTGAGGGAGAAAGAGAAGGGAAAAAGAAAGATATAATAAGATTAATCTAAGGACATATTGAGGTCATATAACAGCACAAATATTCTCAAGTGCTCTGTATAATGTGCAGTGGGGATTTTGGGCAGTTTTATTGTGTGGTAGGATCTTCATCTCCGTTGTTTTCTACAGGATTCCTCCAGGCTAAAGTAATAAAGCGAGTAATTAGAATGCTAAAGACAGATGTAAATAACAGGAATGAGACAGCGGTGACAGATGAGCGGCTGGGTCAGGAAAGAGCCCAGTTGGTGTAAATGACACTGCTTCCTCGCTCCCGATCCCCTCCCCCACCCCGTTCCCTTTTTCTCTTTCGGCCCCTTCCCTCCTGGCTGTGGCCTTAGGCGGCTGGCCCGGGACAGGTCAAAATTGCTTTCGGGAGGCGCAGCGCTGCGGCCATCTCAGGCGTCGCGAGCACAGGCTCGCCGCCCCCGCCCCCCACAAAGTCAGTCACGAGGCCCCGGGTTCTCCCCAGGCCCCTCCCAGGTCCCCGGGCTTCGCAGGGCACCGCTGTCCCCGCCCCCAGTGTGGTGTGAATGCAGCAGCCGCTTAGTCCTGCAACCTCCCAGCTGCCTTCAGGCCTTTGTCGCCCTTCCCTCCCCCCGCCGCCCCCAAACCAGAGCGAAAAGGCCACCCCTCTTCCCCCCGCAAAACCAGGGTGCCTTCACTGTCCACTTTGGCCAAGGAAGCCCTGGCTTGCCCTTGGCACCTCCGCTGGCTGCACAGCCTCGTACTAAAGCCCGAGAAGCCCAAGGCAGGGAGGCCAGAGTCCCAGGGAGTCCCCAAGGCCCTCTGCCTCCCGTGGACCGCACGCTGAGTGCACTGCTGGGCTTCATTTGCCTCCCTGTCCGAGGCCACCCTAGGAATCCAGCTTTTCAGATTGTATTTTTCACAAGGTACCCTTTGAAGACCAGAGAAAACAACTCACGGTGCCGCTCGACAAAAAGATGTAACAGTAGCCATTTTTCTGTCCAACCCCAATCTATCAACAACTAGCGCGCCAGAGAGCAAATATAATTCTTAGATGAGTCACAGTTCCTTCCAGCCATTTAAACAGGCGAGGAGCCTGGTCTCAGCTTGCTCTTTGGAACTTTAAACATGTAAATGGCTATTGTATTGAAGCACTATCTTTGACATTAGAGGATGATGGTGATCAGACCTGATTCAAATCTCACAACAGGTCCCTGAATCTCTGAAACCCCGTAAGTAACTTCCAAGATCTGAGAGCCCCTCTTACGTGTGCTTAGAGCAGCCACTGTCCTGGACTTGATTCAGGTTTGGAGTTTCATTTTTTACGAAAATGCAAATTCTAGAAATACGGCTCCCCTATGGAGTGGATGTGGTTAAGACTAGACAGAAATGACCATGCTTCATCGTTCTATTCTAGCATCAGAGCATCAAATGCTTGCTTTTTTTTTTTTTTCCTTAGCATCACTGCTCTTCAGATCACCACACATCAAACAAACAAAAAACCCCAAAGTGAGCCAGGCTGGGCCAGGAGGCAGCTCTAATCTCCCCTGTGATGTTGGTCCTGGGGTAGGTTAGCGGGTGCTTGTGAAACACAGGGACAGATATGTCAGCTGAGGAACTCCTTGGTCACTCCCCAGATTCTTAACGTTAGTTACGCCTGCCCGTGGAGGGAGATAACTACGCCTCCAGCTTTTTCAAGGAGGCTTGTAAATGACTAGGGCACAATGGGAAATACATGTTTATGGATGTTGGTTTTAATTTTTAATATGTAATCAATAAATACATTTTTTAATCATTTGTATCAAAATAACTCAATGGATGCATTTCTTAACCTGTTCCATGCCTGATTCAGACTAATCATTATTTTGTTTGAGTTAATATTTCATTTTTAAACAACCATCTCTTCCTTTAAAAACAACAACAAAAAAACCCTGGGCAAGGTCTATGGAATATGAAGCTGGCCATGGTGGAAACTATCCTTCTTAGGCTCTCGGGTCAAATATATAGACAGATTTTTTTTTTTTTTTTGCTTTCATTACCTCTATACATCATGAAAATAAGTATTCCCGGCAGACATGACTAAAGAATGAGATCTCTTTCTTGGATGAAGCAGTTGGGATCACCATAGAACTCATGGGAAAGCGGTCGCCTGCTCTGCATGATACATGCTTTTCTGTCTCTAGTAACTGGAAGTCTGATCAATGTATAAAGGGACTGACCTTGGAAAACTGAATCGGGCCTAAAACTTGTGCTTATGAAGAAATACACTGGATAAGTGGATAAACTCCCCGTTTCAGTGTAGCCTCGCGCCCTGAAATGTACGTCTGCTCTGAAATTTTGGTCTAGTCATATCTTTGAGAGTGGTCCTTACTCGTCTGCGTGTGAGTGTGGGTGCTTCTGGTGGTGGTAGGAGACAATGGTGGGGACAGTGTCTTGAAGGGGGTTAGAATGTGAGTGTGTGGGGTAGCCACATCCTGGGTGTGATTCCTTCCCGCTAAGGTAACAAGGGACTGGGAATGAGGAGACGCAGGGGTGGTGGAAGGATGCAAATGTCGTGAGGGCTTGGACTACCTTTGCAGGAGGTGAGAATTACTTCCTGATTTCTTTTTATCTTTGTGAAGAGCCTTTACTGTGTGGCAGACACCCTTTGTCTCAGACACTTCAAATGTTAGCTTGTGACTCGTTCATGGGTAATAAACTTAATTTAGTGGGTCTTGACCAACATAAAAAAATTTTTAAAAAAATGAATGGAAAAACAATCACTGTGGACCACATGTGAAAACAAGCTTTGTTTCATGAAACATTTGTTTTAGTTTTATTTGTATCTGTATGTTTATACTGGGCCACAGTGCAAAATGTATTTCATATTGTGTGTTTTAGTCAAAACCATTTGAAAATTGCTGTTGTAGGGCTTTCATCATGTACTGTTCTGAGAACTCTTTCTGGGTTACACCAGTCCTTAATAGTTTATCCCTTTGCCCATATCAGGTATTTGGGCCATTAGTTGTTACTTCTCTAATACTTTCTTGTATTGGTAACTTCTTGTATGCATACGTCTTTTCTAATTGAATTTAAACTTCTTCAAAGACAACTGTATATCTCGAGTTTCTTTGTACACTTCACGGTCTCTAACATGGTGCTGTATGCACACCTACTTGACAAATGTCAATCGCTAATTATGTGCTTGACAAAAGCAAGTCGGATCTCAGTGCGTATGCTACTTTTTCAGGGATGCCTTTCTTAGCCTGTTCGGTCTCGACCGCAGGCTGGGTCACGACCCCGTGGCTACTCTCTCCGCACTTGCAATGCTGCCATAACACTTACTGGAACTCGAATATAAATATTTGTATGACTAGGTGATTTGTTTTCTCCACCAGAGTGTAGACTTGACTAAAGCGGACCAGCTCTGTTGAGCTCACCTGTATTTAGCACCATACTTGGCACATGGAGGGCACTCAATAAATATTTGTTGACTGATGGATTGATTGGCAATGACATAAAGAGTGACCAGTCATTCCAGCAGAGGTGGCAGACCCTTCCTTGACTTGTTATCGGAAAGACGTTTTGCCAATGACATAGGGTGGCAAGAGACGACTCACGCTCTAAGGAGCTGAGAAAGTCACTTCGTACGATGCCATTGCCTCATTATTATTATTATTATCGCCACCGCCCTCAGCGTCATGCTCTTCTGGTTTGCCTGCGCCCGGCTACAGAAGTGGGTCCCGTGTAAGAAACGGCTCTGTGAGCGGCATCTCTGGAGCCTGTGAAGAACTGCTGTGGAGAAAATAGATTCTATTGTATGAGGTTCGGTTTCTGACCTACACAAGAAATCTTATGACGTATAAGCTCTTTCTCCCTCTTAATGAGCTGATAGTCTTCTTTGATTTAGATAAATAAGGGCCGCTACCCTTGTGATTTCCCACTTTACCTTGGCTGATAGTGAGGGTTTAAGATCTGGGCTAAAATGTCATAGATTTTTTTTTCAATATACGTATTTTGGGAAGATTTATCTTCTTGTTTTCCATCCTCGTTTCACTTGTTTTCTGTTTTTTGTTTATTTATTGGATTATGTGCTTTCCGGTTTCAGTATGGCATGCACCAGCTTTCGAGTTGAATAGACATGGGTTCAAATTCTGAACAAATGAGGATTGTAATATTCCTAGCTATTTAATTTTGGAAAAGAAATCTGTGCCTTACTATTCTCATCTCTAAATGAGACAAATACCACTTTACTCAATGCTTTAATTACTATCTGAGTTACTAGCACAGTGTTTAGCACATTCCAGGTACTCACAAAATATTCGCTCTTTTTCTTTACATTGATGGTGCGTAGCTTCAAATCCTTTTGGGGAGGAGGTGAGTAGTAGCTATGACAACACGAGGGTTTGGTGTGTTCATGTTACATTTCCTATTTTTTGAGAACTTGGGAAAATAATCTTGCTTCTTTCAAAGACTTTTATAGGCAAAGTTCAGAAAATAATCATTATATAGCACCTGAGAGAACTGTTAATAATATTGATGTATAAACTATTTGAAACTGAAAAGACTAGAAGAGATAACTTGGTATGCTGAGAATGTCATTTCTAGTTTCAATGATCAGGTTTCTGTATTAACCACATAAAATTATGTTTTTTTCCACTAGTATTTGAGGTTTAAGTTCACCTTACATTTCTTGAGAAAATCGAAGGTAAAAAAAGTCACACCCTGGACCATCCTAAGCGGCTATAATGCATTTAGGGGACGTGAAAGAGATGCTGCCTCAGCTTCAGGGCTCTAACACGCTGAGATGGCAGTAGTGGCTGTAGGGTCATCCTGGTAAGATTTAAATAGCAACCCAAACGGAAGTGGCTAGGCAGGCACACAGGCTGCGAGCAGAGCCAGCTATCAGGAAGAGGCTGAATTTCAGAATCTAGGAGGTTGATAACCTGGAACTAAGAAACGGATTTTTGCTATTCTGGGTAGGGAGGAGTTCAGTATGTAGAAAAGGAAGATAGTTCAAAATATTACACTATTAGTGGATGCGGAGCCATGAAATGCGCCAAGAGCATTTTTCTCTAGTTTTCTTTATACAAATTCTTGGGTTTTAAGTATGAATCTAGAATTGCAGGTGTATCCTGGAGGTTATTGCGATACAGGGAAAGCTGCTGCTATATTCATGATTTGATGGGAGACAAGGCCTGTTTTCCCCATATACAATGCTGCCTTTCCCCCACCAAGATTCCTGGAATTACTATATTAATTCGGAAATTGAACATTTAAATCATGAATTTAACCAAGTTCCACTGAGTTTCAGGTACCGTAGAAGGTGCTGACAATAACCGGCCTCTCTTATCCTTGAAAAGTTTCCATGTTGTTGTGGAGGTAAGGAGCTGAAGAAAGGGGTGAGCTAATGGTGAGAGCTGTGGAGCTCAGAGCAGAGTTTTATGCACCAGAGAAGTTGGAGCCACAAATGCTGTTTCACCAGATGTTGGTCTGTACTGCCCCCTCTCTTCTTCACCCCTGCAACACACACCCAGAGCTGGCAGGAGGAAGAATCTCTTTTCTTCAGAGCCTGTTTTGACTTATGTAAAACTATAATTATTTGGTGAAGTCAAGTGGTGAAATGAGGTAACTATAGTGGATGTTCAAGAAAAGTTTCTGTTTGGCCATTGACCTTTGCATGCATTTGCCATTTCAATTAATGTACTTTTTTCATGCATTTGCTCTAAGAATTTTAAGTTTATGCACAATTATTGTAAACATTCTTAGCTCAATGAAAGCCATACTCCATTCATTATCCCCTTATTGAGAAAAAGATACTTTCTTTGGGTTTTCTTTCCTTATTCTACAAAGATGGCATGGTTTTATTTTTAGAATCAACACATTTAAAAAAAATTTAGGTTGCAAACTGGGCAAAATTTCTCTTTTACTCTTTTTGTGTAGCTAGATGATTGTATTTTCTGGGCTACTGCTTAAAAAATGTTTCACTATTATTATTTGCAAAATGGGTCAGTTTACTATCTCAGGAAATGTCATATTTGGGAGAAGAAGCAGTCAGTTTATGCTTTAACAATTGTGGATGTAAACAGTGATCATTTTGCGAGATGAGAACCTCACAGTGTTGACAAAGAAAATGATAGCATGTCAATAAGCCTGTTATCCATTTAAACTCTATTTCTTATTTGCTTTAATGTATAATGATCTGGCCACTGCATAATGATCTGGGCCCCACATTTCCCAGCAGCTGGGAGCTGGCTTTGGCAGTCACCGCCTGCAGGACTTGGCTGGGAGCCAGGCCACAAGGAAAGGCGTGTGGAAGTCCGGTGAGGAGAATTAGTTAAGCTTTTAATTAACTCACCCTTTCCTGTTGGTAGGGATGTGTTGGGAGTCAAGTCTTCGGCTATACTTCAAATGCTCAAATGAGGCCACATACTGACATAGGCAATAAAGCAGTTTCCTAAGCTGTACTTATGAGAGTATGGAGGAATAGCAGGGCTTTAAAGGGATACTCGGTGGACCTAGGAGCCTGCAAGAAGTTGTACAGAGTGGGAAAGATCCGAGCCCCTTCGAGTTTTCCGGGAGCTCTATGCCAGTCAGTACAGCCGTGCTTGTGGGCATGCAAGGCACAGGTGGTGTTTGTTAAAGTGATGAGACATCTGTATACTTCCAGCGGATGCATTTCTGTGCAGCTAACCTGGCTACATCTAGATACCTGTGAACCACTGACTGCCCTTGCGGGGTCCTTAGTTTGTGCATGTTCTAAACCTCCTTTTGCTTCCCCAAATTCTTAGAGATCACAATTTTGAGTCGTCATACACACTAAATTGTCCACTGTCTCTGAAGTCAACTGTTAAATTTTTCATAATAGGAATGTTTATTGTTATCGACAACATAAGAAGTCCTGAGAGGGGGCACTCTGAAGGTGGTTAATCCAATGTGAAAGCAAAATCCCATCCACTGAAGGAAAGGAAGTGGCCTGGTGTTCAGTGCAGTACTGGGCGTGGTCTGCAGACCAGGATGGGTCTCAGACCGCTTAACGAGCGCACACCAGCTGGTGGTGTGGCTTGCCCAGGTGGAAGAGTCAAGGATGCATCCGGCAGCTAAGTCGACCGCTTGCGACTTCTGTATTTGATTGGGGGGTTGGGGAGAGTGCAGCGAGCTGTAAAGATGGTTTGATCTTTACTTAGTCTGGGGGATTTCGCAGGCATTATGTATGATATGAAAAATCACAAAACTCGACTTCCCAGGTTTTATTTTTCAAACACTAATGATGGCATTTCAACCGAGCTTTAGTAGTTTGGTTTTTTAAAAGTATGTTCCCATATTATCTAACAGTAAACACCACCTTTTTTCCTTCATTCACATCTTCCTTTTTTTCTCTCCCTCCCCATATATCCCATTTCCCATGTTAAATCCCCCTTTCAAAACCCTTCTCCTTAGCATAGATTTTTTAAAAAATCTGAAGTCTCTTTTACATTATAGTGGTTATTTAAAATTTAATCATATTGCCACATCTTAATAGCTAAAAATTTCCTGTGAAAATGTTAAGTGAAAGTTATTCTTTTTGTTTTGAATACTAGCATTTTGATTTTATGGTTGAGCTTATAGGCTTTGTATGTAATAAGCACATTGGTAAACTGAAAAGTTTCAAATTCATCCTCTGAGAAGGACCCAAGGGAGAGTTAGCAGCAATAGCATGAGATGCTGAACTGATTGTGCCCCATTTTTTGAAGCACGGTAGGTAAGGCTTTGTAAAAAGACTTCCATAGAATAATAAAATGTTATAGCCAAAAGAAGTCTGAAAGATGATTTCGTGCAAACTCGTATTATAGGAACAAAGAGATGAAGAGAATTATCTGAGGTCACACAGTAAGACTGCAGTAAGCGACTGCAGGTAGAAGGAACCTTTACTCTGTGGCCTTTTGTCTGGTAATGACCTTATCAGGAATTGGGATAACATAAAAGCAAGCTGGGTAATTATGAATATTAACCACTCTGTACGCACCTGTATCAGACTCAGTTTCAAAGCAGTTTTCATTTTGCCGTTTGGAGGCTAAGCTCTGAGTGACCATGGTGGGGAACTAGGCTGTTCTGCCTCAGTAGCACAACTAGGATGGCAGCTGCCGCGTGTGCCTCTCTGAAGCTGTCACTTCGCCATTGTCCTGTCTTGCTTTATTGACCTCTTGACTAGAAGATAATTCTTAATGACCGTCCTCATCCTCTTGAGTAGAAACTTGAAGAGTGATGTGAATCACAATGCAAAGGGGTTTGGTTGGCGCTGGGAAGGCAGGGACATGTGTGGGTTGGGAGAGGGGTAGGCAAGGTCTGTGCACATCAGGGCCCAGGGTCAAGACACGGGAACGTCTGAAGGATGGGTAGCGGCGGGGAGACAGCTGCTAGACCTTGACGAAATCGTAAGAAGACCTAGCATGTTTCTGATCCATTCTACACAATTTGAAAAAACCCTTAGGAGAAATGACTGATCTGCTACATGAGGTACTAATGATGTTTTATCTCTGGATAGCATGGATTTTAGGAGATTAAAGAAGCAAATATTCCTTCCTCTTTTATAATTAACTAGATTGTACCACATTCTGCATGTTCCATTTTCAGTCTATCCACTTTCCTAGAGTAGGTAAAGGCCATGAGATCTATACAATTTGCGGTAATATTTTGAAATAAGTGACTGAGTTTGAGCAACCCTTTGTGAACTTGGGAAGATGAGAAGTTCAAAGAATACCTATGTGATGCTTAAATGCATGAGTCTTATCATTTATTAAACCTTGAAGTTAATGGGTGTTAATCAATAAAATTATACATGTTTATTATAGGAAATACGATAAATGTGAAATATTTAAAGTATGACATTAGAGTATATGTGAAGGATAAATAATCACCCATTGCCTCACTACTCAAAGTCTACTAACATTTTGGAGTCGGTTAGTTGTTTCTTCTTCTTTTTATCTAGCTGTTTTTTCCAGGATTCTATTTGTACATTTATGGTTTGCTTTTTCACTTAGGTCAAGAATCCTAGTAGCAGACAGGCTTTAGGCAGCAAGCAGTACTTTTTATTAGGGCAACATTCCACTGTGAAGTTATAATTTCCCTATGTTTTTCTTTTACTGGCCACACAGATAAAGCACAATATTTGGTACATAAATGATGTTATAGTACACTTCTTCATGCATATGAGGTCTGGGCTTGAATTCTTTTCTCAGCATCAACTGCCATAATAAATTTCTAGGGTCTTGATATACGTTGTCAAATTAGTTTCCGAAAATTTAACAGCTTACACTCTGCTTAGGACAACTGAAGCTCTATAAGTCAAGTATCACCTGACCCACCTTCCAGTAAGAGTACCTGCCTTTTTTGATTCACTTCATCCGATGATGTGATTGGGGCTGCAGGGGGTGCTATCAAGTGGTAGTATATCTTCCTAAGTCTTAGCAATTGACTTAATAGGGACACGTGACCCAAGCTAGGCCATTTGGACTTCTCCCCTTGAATTTTCACATACAGAAAGTTGAGATAGTCTGTCCTTTGGGGATTCTAGGCTATGCTGATATAAGTTGGAGCTCTTTGCTGCCGGGATTCCTGACTCATGGAAGAAATGCTGCAATTTGGGGGAAAAGGGAGCAATACGAAAAGAAGCTGAGATGAGACACTGTGGGTTGAGGTGGATGGGGTAGGAGGGGAAGGACAAGAGGGTTGGAGAATAATAGGAGTCGGGAAAGCAGAGAAGGAATGGGAAGGCAGTCGAAGACTAGAGGAGAGAGGAGAGAGGTGAGTTCCTCAACTCAGTGATTCCCGAGGTCAAGGGTGTCCATATCCTTTCCAGTTACACAAGCCAATAAATTCTTTTATATGGGTAAGTGAGTTTGAGTAGGTTTTCTGTGGCTTGTTTCTGAAAGAGTCCTAATATACATTCCCACTTTTTTCTATAGTTCCAGTTTAAATTAAAAATCTATAGTATGAATTCCCTATTCTACTTTCCACTGATATCAAGTGTTAAGTCATAATTAACATCAGTATTAATTAGTATGCATATCCATGCTTAAACTAAAAATGCTAAATTGGTTAGCATTTGAATCAAGATTAGTGGCAACAGAAGCAAATGCATTTTAAATGGATAAATGAGGTGTTGAATGAGTATTAAAAGTTTATGGGACATTTATTCTTCACCTTAAATTTAATAGATATGGTCATAACTTTTTTTTCTCTCTCTCCATCCCTCTAAACTGCCTATTCTTAGGTAGGAAAATTCCAGGAAGATTAATTTTTTTGCTATCAGTGAATTCTTAATTTGTTCATAAAAAATAAAATCTTATATGTATTTCCTTCCAGAGCATCCAACATATTTCTTAGCTTTTTGTAATGTTTGGGTTGTGTCTGGGACCATTTTTTAGTGTGTACCTGATGTCCATTCCAGGTGACTTGAGATGCTCTCAAAGTGGGCTGTTTGACATATGCCATTGATTTGAGCAATTCCTAAAAGTCTTTCACCATAAAGTAAATGTGAGAAGGCCTCTGGGGAAAAAGAAGGGAGGGGGGTTGGTTAAAACTGTTGGATTCCCAAATCATTTTACAGTGCTCATCTGTATAGTGAAGCCTCTAGAGGGGACTGCAAAAAGCAGCATTTCCCAAACTTTTTTTTTTTTTAAACCATGGGGCACCTTTCTCATTTAACATTTCATCTGCAACGTGTTTGATCCTGGAAATACAGCAGTGAACAAAATAAGAAGTTCCTTTGCTCTCACAGATTTTGCAGAACTTAGAAGTCATCTGCCCTGCTGGAAGCTGAGTACAAACGGGCATGGACATAACACCTGCCTAAATGTTTAAAAGCCATACATGAAGCTAAAAAATTGTCAAGATGTATGTCCCATGATCATTCCTTGACTGAGACATCTGCAAACTGACCTGGAAGGGCAGCCTTTCGGTGACACTTTTTGGTTTCCTTGGCATTTTGGGCCCTGACGGAAAACAAAGAGCGAGCTTGTTCCTGGCTCTCTGCACGGATACGGGTCCTCTTTGTACCTTCCTCTCGATTTTGCTATAACCCTAAAACTGCTCCGAAGAAGTCTTAATAGCCCTGGATGGTGTGGCTCAGTGGACTGAGTGCCAGCCTGAGAAACAAAGGGTCGCTGGGTCGGTTCCCAGTCAGGGAACAGGCCTGGGTTGCGGTCCAGGTCCCCAGCAGGGCGTGAGCAGGAGGCCACCGCACATTGATGTGTCTCTCCCTCTCCTCCCTCCTTCCCCTCTCTAAGCATAAGTAAATACAAAACTAAATCTTTTTTTAAAGTCTTAAATTTAATTTAAAAAAAGAAACAGTGGAAGACTGCACAAGAAGCAATTAAAAATGGTTTGGAGTAATAGGGAAAACGGAGATACGAATGAAAACTAGACTTAGAAGTGTATACTTTAGTAGATTTTTAAAGTTTCATATCACAAAGTGTATTGCTAATAACTTAAATAAGAAATAGATTCTGATCGCCTTTTTGTAAACACACAGATAAAATATAGCACACACAGCGAAGCATTAATGACATCTCTTTGTGATTTTTGTGTTCGTTAACGTGTGATTTTGATTTTTTGTTTAATTATTTGGATTTTGTGAGTTTTCTAAAAATATATAACTTGTGTAATTTTTAGTGGTTTTAAAAGCTTATCATCTCACTTTCCTAAACTAACAGGGAATATTTTAGGTAGTATCTTAGTGTAAGTGCTCTGAGCAACTTCAGGAAGGCTTCTAAATCCTGGACCCCAAAGTACATTTCCCTACACGTCCGCCTGGACCATACCGTCAACGAGAAGTGTTCGGCGTTTACTCTAAAAGACCAAACTGCTTAACTTACCTTCAGACTAGCAAATGCATTTTTAAAATTTCATAGCAATCAATTTTCTTTCTTCCCCTGAAACTGGTGTTACTATTTTATAATACCTAGTTAATGAATAAACGTTACATGATATGTATGTGCATATATATTTTTGTGTTGAAAGAGAAATAGAAATACTTCATTTTCATAGGTTTTGCTAGAATGCTTTTCACCTATAGCCTAGTCGTTCCATCTAAGCTCATTTGGATTCTCTTCCAATACATGTCCTCACATAAAGATGGAAAGCGTAAAACTATGTTATTAGAAATATTGATTTGAAATTTAAAACTGTTGAGAATAAATGGCTGGTTTCCGCAGAGTCAGAGGGAAGCAGCCAACGAGGGCACTGTGTAAATAAGCACCGTCAGGCCGTGCCGCGCTCCTTACCACGCCTGTGAGGAGAGGCTGCTCAGTCAAGTGTCATTCCTGTCTCTGCCTCCGCTGCAGAGAAGCACGCAAGCTGTGGCACCACACTGTCATCACTGATGTCTGCCAGCCACCTAGATTCATGACACATGCACAGTACCTGCAGATTCATGGTTCCCCTCCCCATCCACTGAACATACTGGCACATAAACACTGTGTTCGAGTAAGACTGCAAAACGCTTTTTGGAAAATGTCTGTGACATGGGCTAAAGACAACAAAGGAAACTTTTGGGGGTCAGTTTTTCCCTTTAAAACATTTTTTATTAAATTTATGGGGTGACATTGGTTAGTATAATCATATAGGTTTCGAGTGGACAATTCTATAATACATCACCTGCATATTGCATTGTGTGTTTATCCCCAAACTCAAATCTCCTTTTGTCTCCAAATATTTGACCCCCTTTACCCTTTATTACCTCCCCTACCCCCCTTTTCCCTCTGGTAACCGTCGTACTGCTGTCCTTGTCTATGAGCTTTTGTTTGTCTGTCTGTCTTGTTGGTTCATTTGCTGCTTTCAGTTTTTGATCCCACATATAAGTGAAATCATAAGTTCTTGACTTTTCCCTTCTGACTTATTTCACTTAGCATGATATTCTGAAGACACATCCATGCTGCCACAAATGGCAGTATTTCATCTTTTCTTATGGTTGAGTAGTATTCCATGATATACACGTATTACATCTTCTTTATCCAATCATCTATGGAGGGACACTTTTGTTGTTTCCATGTCTTGGCCGCCATGAATAATACTGCAGTGTACACATGGCTCAATATATCTTTACCAATAAATGTTTTTAAATTTTGGAGGTAGATACCCAGAAGAGGGATTGCTGGGTCATATGGTAACTCCATTCTGCAAATAATGATGGTTTTACTTCTTCCTTTACAGTTTGGATGCCTTTTATTTCTTCTTCTTGTCTGAATGCTGTGGTGAGGACTTCCAGTACTATGTTGAATAAGAGAGGTGAAAGCAGACATCCCTGTCTTGTTCCTGTTCTTAAGGGAAACACTTTTGGCTTTTGCCTGTTGAGTATGATATTGGCTGTGGGTTTGTCATATATGGCCTTTATTATTCACACTTTGCTGAGAGTTTTTATCATAAATGGGTACTAGATTTTATAAAATGCTTTTTCAGCATCTATTGATATGATCATGTGATTTTTATCTTTCAACTGTTTGTGTGGTATATCACGTTGATTGATTTGTGGATACTGCACCAACTTTGCATCCCCAGAACAAACCCACTTCATCATGGTGTATGATATTTTCAGTGTATTGCTGGTTCTGGTTTGCTAATAGTTTGTTGAGGATTTTAGCATCTATGTTCATCAGGGATATTGGCCTATAATTTTCATTTTTTGTAGTGTCTCTACCTGGCTTTGGAATTAGGATAATGCTAGACTCATAAAATGAGCTTGGGAGTCTTCCTTCTTCTTGAATTTTTTGAAATAGTTTGAGAAGGATAGGTGTTAGTTTTTCTCTGAATGTCAAACCTAGATATGCATTTTATATACACGTTGGAATGAAAAATGTCTCTTTCATTCCAAAGAACTGGGCTCAAGGTTTTAAATGTTGACAGTCTATCAATCTGTTATTACAAGAGTAACATGCACCAATAATTACTGATTGTGAAAACTGCTAACATATGCAAAAATAATCAGAACATTTCTGATAATAATTGTATAAAGAAATAGGTTTAAAGTAAGGATTAATATTGAGAAAATATGTTAGCTAGCTAACTTTAGAAAGAATATTATACCTCTTAGATTCAGCAAATATTGGTAAAATTTAAATGATACAAGAAAATAATAGAAATCATGTTATAAAGATCAGAATTAATCTTTGAAATGGTTGTATTAGTATTCAAATATTAATAAAATAACCTTTAAAATTATCTTTATTTTATAGTATTTTTTAGTTATTTAATTCCATTTAGGCCATGGGTCTTTCAGGAAAATGTATTTTGTTGGAGGATGGGTAAAAAGCAAACTGTTAAGCATGCCCTATTAAAATTTCACAAGGAGGGAAAAAAACCCAATTATGTACATCTATGATAAATCATCTTTGATCTGGGCATAATAAATTTTTTACAGTTTCTTTTTCTCTAGTGAGATTCCTCATAAGTTCACTTATTCTGACCATCTTCCCTTAAAGTCTATGAACAAATTTATAAGACCTGCTTTAAAGTTCTTGTCCACTAATTCTAACATATGGGTCATCTCAGGTCTGTGTGTACTGCCTGCTGCTTTTCTTGGTTTTGAGTCATAGTTAGTTTCCTAATTTTTGTATGCCTGATAATTTGCTATTATGTGCTGGACATTGTTATGATATATTTTTGGGAGACTGGATATTTTTTTTCTTTTAAAGGCTGTTGAATATTGTGCTATAAGGCACAACGAAGTACCAGCAGAGTCTTTTGGTCCAGACAAATATGCTGTGGTTTTTCCTTATATCTCACCTATTTGTGAAAATTACAAAAATCTCTCATATATATATTTACATACATCTATTTGCATGAGGTTGAAATATCTTTGAAGACTTGAAGATATTTTACTAATCATGACATTATTATCTTTTATTACTATTACTTTCTTTGTAAGTATATTCTATTTCCTTAATTACATTGTGAGCCTCAGGGATGGATCTTGATTTTATATCTCTTTGTAGTCATGGCATTTGACACACAGCTGACACATGATGGAAGTTGTTTTAATAACTATGGAGAGTGTCTTGAAGTGGTCCTTTGGGCTTTGTTGCAGTATTCGTTCCATAGCTAATCTGACTTCACTTTTATGAGTATCAAACATCAAGTTTATTTATTCTTCCACTCATACATCCATTTATCGATTCATTTAACAAATATTAATTGAGAACCTACTATATGCCAATTTCTGTCCTGGAGCTGTGATTGCAACAATGAATAAAATGAAATGTTCACACCCTCATAGAACTTATGACTTAGTGGGTATCGAGAGTTTAGCTAAGTTGAGCCACGGTCCATCAATGCTTTGGCACTCATTCTCTTTGGCCACCTGGCCAGCAGGGTCCTTAAACTGACAGTAACCCCATCATGGAAGCCTGTACCTTAGATAACAAAGCGTCACAAGTCATTGTAAGTTCCTGCTACGACTTCTGCAATAGCCCTGTGAGACACAGTGTCCCCCACCTCTCTAGGCCTTAGATAAGACTCCTGTGGAGCTGACCAAAGCCCCGTTCCTTTTGGTTTTAATCCAGCTTTAGCCGGGGAAGCCCAAAGCACTCTGCCCATGAACCCTTATAAAGGCGTGTGCCCTGGGTCCTGTCTGTACGCTGTCTTTGCCTGCAGCCTGCCTTGACCACCTCGTGTGGCCCCTCAAGCAAGTTGTGCACTTCTTCCTCCAGGACCCGCCCTAGTAAACTGCGCTACTTCAATTTGGCATGTGGTCCTTTGTTACTCACCAGCTAGCACCTTGTACTTACTTACTGATGTCATAACAGTGGGGGAGATGAAGAGTAAGGAAATGAACAAGTAATCATATAAGATAAAATTAGGCAGTATTTCATGAAGAAAAAATAAAGCAGGAGAAAGGGATAAAGAATAAAGGAGGTAGTAGCTATTGTGGTGATGAAGATGCATGTGTTTTTTAAAAATAGGGTGGTGAGGGAAGGCCAGTCTGTGTGATATTTGAGCAAAGACCTCAAGCAGAGAAGTGAAGTCAGCGTATAGAAACAGAAGGAGAGGTCAATTATCACCTGTGATTTCAGGGGTATTCGAAAGTCACTCTCTATGAAGCTTCTGAAATCTAGCTGTCTGCACTTTGCACCGTTATCTTAAGGCTCCATGGCCTTAAAATGTAAATCCCTTCAGAAGAGTTACTATTTAAACATTTACCTGTCGATTATTTCTGCATGAATGAGTTCAAGAATTTTTGTGAGGGGGTAAAAACAGAAAATAGTGAGAGGCCATCAGTAGCCAGGGGAGTACAGTGGTTAAGAGCATGAAACGCCTGGGTTTCAAATCCTGGCTCTGCGTGATCTTCATCAAGGTATTTAATCTCCTTGTGCCTCAATTTCTTCAACCGTAAAGTGGAGGTAATAATAGCTATCCTAGTACGGTTAAAACGATGGTGCTACATTACATTTTCAGAATTTTCACGGCCCCTCCCTGTAGGAGGATTACCCCTCCTTCCCCCACTGACTGGCTTGGCCACATCACATTTTTGGCCTCTGAAACGAGAGTAAGTGATGTATGTGACTGGTGAGCAGAAAGTTTAAGAGCCATTGTATATATCCACCGTTCTCTCTTTTCTGTCGCAGGAATGGTGATGTCTTAGAGAGGGGTTTCCGTACCTGGATCCTGCTGTGAAGTGGGCAGGAAGCAGAGCCCCAGACAAAGCCGATATTTAATAGAAGTGAGGAGTCCGCTTTGTTGTGAGCCATTGAGATCTGGGGTCATTTCTAACTGCTGCATAATTTTGCCTTATTGAAATAAATGAATTATTTCTAATATATTATAAGAGTATCTGACACATAATGTACATTAAACAAACAAACAAATATGATTTTGAGGAAGTCTGGCTGTTGGAGAGAGGTTGTGTAATAGAGCATTAGTCTGCGGCAGCAAAACTGAACTTCTTGACCACTTCCTGATTGTACCATAACTGTGCGCGACAAATATAAAAAATTATATGTGTCATTGTTCTTGAGATCTGAACTAGGTATTAGAAATAAGATGCTGGATTTGAATGATTTGCTAGTGTGTTACATTATGAGTGTTTCCAAAATATTTCTTATGGAGTCTTTGTTCCCTGGTTCCTGTGTCTAATTTTTTTTTTTAAGATTCTATTTATTAGTTTTTTTAGAAAGAGGGGAAGAGAGGAGTAACGAGACAGAAACATTGATGTGCGAGAGATACGTTAATCAATTACCTCTCGCATGCCCCCAAATGGGAACCTGGCCCTCAACCCAGGCATGTGCCCTGACTGGGAATTGAACCGTGACCTTTCAGTTCTCAGGCCAGCACTCAGTCCACTGAGCCACACCAGCCAAGGCCTGTCTCTGCTTTTTAAGAGCAGAGATTATCTGGCTTATTAAAAATCTGTACACAACACCTGTTACAGTGTTCTCACAAAACATTCTCTCCTTAGTGCCTTTGACTAATTGGATAGTCACAAGAATGAATTAAATTCTTAATCTGAATGGTTTGAAAAAAAGAGTTTCTATCCATTCTGTACATGGTCTCAGAGGGACCATGATCTTCCTTATCACATATATTTGCTTTGTTAGCTAAGTTATTGTACTAAAACCTGAAGCTGATATTTCTCCTTAGATTTTTAAATTGGAAATTTAGTTATTTCTATGTTATTTTTTTCATAAATTGCTTCTGGTAGAGATATTGGGTAAAGGAAGAATGAAGATTCTTCTTTTTTCTTGTTTGTTTACCAAAAAAAAAAAAATCACAGGTTTAAGAAAATTTTAGAAGTTGATGATAGCAGTATTAACTTTTTAAAGGGTAGACTAAGGTAAATTGTGGCTAAAGCATGGTGTTAAAATCTGAGTAATGTCTTCCTTGAGTCACCGAATGACATTAAAAATGTCTAAGCTGTTAAAAAAATACTCTGCAGAAAGTCTGGAAATGGAAGAGCAACTGGGGTATTTATTATACCCATAATAAACATTTCGTGTATGGAAAAGACTTTATTGAAACTTGCAAATATTTTTTATATTATCCTTTATAAAAATGTTTTAAATGATCTTTTAATTACTTAATTACAGCCCAAAGTACTTAGTCATTAAAGCTAATAGGGAAGAAATTAACCCCCAAAATAAATAAACTTTCAAGAAAAAAAATGAGAAAAAGTAGTGCATTTGATCGAAAAAAAATTTTTGACTGGGGACTGGAAGGCATAACTTTTTTTTACTTCCTAAAAATTATTCTTTATTATACAGATAAGTTTAGAGAAACTAATGTATACCTGTGTTTCCACCAGATGAGTCAGCTTCATACAATCTTTATATAATTCTCGATATACTTTAGTCAGATATTTTTAAAGAAATACAACTTTACAGGTATAATTGCCGCCTCATGTGTATCCCTCTATGATGCCATTTTCCTCCCTCCCTCCACAGATATAATTACTCTCCTGAATTTGTTAATTATTGTGTTATTTTTGTTCCTTAGCTACACATTCACCAACATGACATTGTTTTACATGTTTTAAAATTTTGTTAAAATAATATGTACACATTTTTCTGCAACATTTATTTTTGTACCAAATAATGTTTTTGGAGATTTATCTCTGCTGGTACATGTCAGTCTTGTCATTCATTAACTGCCATAAATAGTTCCTACTGCATGAATGTCACAATATATCTACTTTATATTAACGGATCCTTTCCAGTTTTTCATTACCATAAAGGACACAATAAAAATTCTCAGTTTGTCTCCTTATGCCTCCGAGAGAAAGTTTCCTTAGGGTACGTGCTCAGAAACGTTGCTGGTTCATGGGTACAAATACCTTCACCTTCATTAGATAGTGTCAAATTGCTCTCCTAGAGATCTCCAAGCTACCACTTTGCCCTCCTATATTCTCCTTATGACAACCAAAGTTGTTTTGCAAAAACAAATAAGTTCACATGCCTTCTAAGTTTAAAAGCTTTGAGTGACTTCCCACTGGTATTTAGAATAAAATCTTAACTCTTTACTCCAGTCTAAAGATACTTATGATCTGGTACCTGCCTATTTCTCTAACTTCACCTGGTGCCACCCTTTCCCGTTCAGTCACACCACCCTGCCTTGCATTGCGCAGACACGCCAGGTGCTTTCTTACCTCGGGGCTTGTGCGCGGCTGCTCTCACAGCTGGAATGCTCCTCCCCTCAGGTGTTCACACTGCTGCATTCTTCTCATCTTGCAGGTCTCAGTTCAAATGGTACCTCCTCAGAGTCCTTCCCCGATGACCCTATTTACATAAAACAGTCCTTTCTCCATTGTTATCCATCACATCTCGCAAGCTTTTATAACAATGCCTTGTTTATTTACTCACTTGTTAAGACTTCGCTTGTGTTCTCCATCTTGAATGTTGGCTCCATAAACACAGCTTTTTGTTCTGTCCACGGCAAGCTACAATGTCCTCGCTTCCTGTTGCTTCAATAACGACAGTTCAGAATATGTAGTTTAAAAGCTAGAATAAACCTACAGCAGCTTGGACAATGAGCAAAGGTGAGTAAATGATTGCATTGGGAATCTCAATCTTGAATGAATTATGTCACTTCAAAAAGAAATTGGAGTTTTCTACCATGTGCAAAATGGGTAACATGAAGACATTTCTCATTGCTCTGATGGCCTCCTACAATCCTTTTTTCCCTCCCTCTTTTCTTTCCTTAAGCTGGCACTGAACCTGCCTACACAGATGAGTGGCGGATCTAGAATCAGGAACTCTCTGAGCTGGTGAAGATGAAAAATAACATGTAGTTCACTTTACTGGTTAAGCAACAGAGGATTAAAAATAAGGACCACCCCCCCAGGAATTATTTTGTCTTTATTATACATTCTTTTTATTACATCAATTATACATGTCCATTGGAAAATACAGAAAATATAAAAATTAAATTTGTATCACCTGAAATTCTGCATTGTAGAAATAACAACTGTTAATGTTTTATAGTATATCTTTCAGAAATTGCCTCCATAAATATTCATTAATATAAATAAACCAACATAAACTTCAGGAGTTGCTCCTAGACATACTAATGTAAATAAACCAGTACAAACATGCATATATGTACGTGTCTGTCTATGTTATTTATCTATCTCTTATTTATCTATCAATCAATGTATCTACATATCATTCTACTCATTCTAAATAATTGTCTTCTTTCTTCAATTAAGAATAATATAATATTCTTCTTTTCTGTCATTAAATATACATCTAAATCCAGGAGCAATATTTAAAATATTTAATGATTACTACTTCACGGGTTCTGAGCAATGGGAAACGACAGGCTGTGTCAGGCTTCGGTCCTTCAGTTGTTAGCCCAGGAGGGGCTGTGACCCTGCTAGAGGAGGGAATGGGAGAGTGTCCTGGCATTGAGTGGCAGGTGGGGACCTAAGGCAGTACTACAGAGCTACAGCTAAATGCTCCAGAATATTTCAGTACTTTAGTAACTAGTTTATGTGTTTCAATGGGCAAGCCAAATTCCAACTCTGTTGTCATTATTCTTAGTTATTGCATTTTGTTCCGTGGTGCGGTAGGTAGATTTATGACCTGCAAAATGTCCCGCCTTAATCCCAGGAACCTGTGACCATGCGGACATATCACCACCACGATTTTATTATGTTATATGGCACAGTTGACCTTAAAATAGGAAAATTACCTGGACGAGCCTAATCTAATCACATGAGCCCTTAAAAGCAGAGAGCTCTTTTTCTGGCTCTTGCAGAAGGAGACATTAGAGAGCTCTGAAGACTGAGAAGGACTCCATGTGCCATTATTGCTTCCTGGGTGGAAGGGGTCATGTGAAGGAATGCCGGTGGCCAGCAGTGGCCGGCCAGGACAGAGGCCTCAGTCCTGTAACTGCAAGGAAATGAATTCTGCCAATAGCCTACATGAGCTTGGACGTAGGTTCTATCTCAGATCTGTCAGATAAAGAGCCCAGCTCAGCAGACACTTTGATTTTTGGCCTCGTGATACCCTAAACCAGCGATTTTCAACTGGTGTGCCACGAGAATTTTTCAAACATCGATATCTGACTATTTAGTCAGAGGCACTGACCTCTTTTCCCTCGTATTGTCAAGCAAGAAAATAACAATTGCCAAGACAACAATAGCCCTCTAGTGTGAATGAATCAAAATTATACCTTTGTCAGATCAACAAAAAATACATTTTTTGGTGTGCTGCACAATTTCATTAATTAGTTTATGTGTGCCACGAGATAAAAAAAGGTTGAAAATCACTGACATAAACAGCCAAACCTGTCTGGGCTCTGACCGAAAGAACTGTGTGCTAATAAATGAGTATTGTTTTAAGCTGCTAAATTTGTAGTGATTTGTAACAGGAGTAGCTGAAAAACTACTTTACCCAGTATAAAGCTACTATAAATTATTTGGCCAATTATCTATTGCTGGGTTTTTAGGTTGGATCTAGGTTTTGTTTGCTCTTATATTAGCATGAGAAACTTCAATAAATAGCTTTATACCTTCATCATTTCTCATTTGTCTAATTATTTCCTGTGATAAATTCCTAGATGTGAAATTTCAGGGTTAGTTTTTAAAGACCTTTGGTGCACTCTGTCAAATGGGTCTCAGAATTTTTTTCTTCCTTTCTTTCTCCTCCCTTCCTTCCTTCCTTCCTTCCTTCCTTCCTTCCTTCCTTCCTTCCTTCCTTTCTTCCTTCCTTCCTTTTCTCTCTCTCTCTCTCTCCTTCTCCTTCTTCTTCATAGTTTACATTTCTATCCCCTTGTTTTATCCACCATTGTGACACTGGTTATTTTTTATTTTTAATTTCTGATCCTATGATAGGGAAAATATTAGTGTTATATTGTTGTTTTAATTTGCATTTCTTTGACCACTAGTAGGTGCAGAACATGTTTAGAAATTTAGGGGTTCAAGTGGCGATAAGCTTACTGTTCTATGAAGCCAAATTTTTCAACTTGGTAGATTCTAGGTTGTCCAAGCAACTAACTAATAAAAATAGTTTTTAAAAATATTGAGGTCATTCATATATATTTATAAAAGATTTTCAGGACAATAACTTCTAATGACTTTCAATTTCATAAAATTTATAAATATGCTACAAAGAACTGTTATCGCAAGTAGAATTTGAGAAGCTACATACAAAAGCAAGATGTATGGAAAGAAAAAATACTTTTTAGTGAAGTATTAATTACACCTATAAAAATTAAAGAAAAAACTTATATACTAATCAGTTCAGATAAACTTTTTTTAAAAATCCAAAAATAATTATATGACCATATTACTCTCCAGGGTATACTTCATAATTTCTATGGTATGTGTGTGAGGAGGTGGGAGGGGAGATAAATATCAGTTAGTGATAACAATATAATATATTCTTATTAAAATATCTGGGTAAAGTAACTTGGAAAAAAGGCCTTAAAGCTTTTCACCTAATGGAAGTTATGTTCATTTCTTTTTCTAAAAACTCCCTATATTTTACCTTTAAATGAGACACTTGGAAGTTAACCAAATATGTGTTCTATACATTTCAATATATGCCATCGTTCCTGTGTAAATATGCTGTCCCAGTACTACGAGAGGAAAGGAAGTCTCCTAAAAGGGAAAGTGCAGGGGAGGGACGGAGGAAGGGTCCTTTAAAATTCCATCGGTGGGTATCCACCGGTATATTTTCAGCATTACCTAAAATGTGGGGGCAGAAAGATATTTGCTTACTTATCAACTGGGATGCATTTTTAAACCACTTTTAGAGAATTTTATTAGAGTATGAAAAACAGAAATGGCATAATATTGCAGCAGCTTTTAAAAGGAGACTCTGAAAGCCAAAGTAATTACAGTTCATTATGGAATGTTGTATTTTAGGCACTGCCATTTAGATTGAAAAGGAATTAGAGACCACTGTAAATAGTTACACGTTCTCGGTGAGTGGTCCTTGCTGAATTATTTATGGAAGGACCTTTTATAGATAAGTACTAGCATTTGATGCAATTGTGATTTGCATCTGTCATCATAAAATCTTGATTTTGTTATCAGGTTCATCAATAAAAATGACTCAAATTGAAATTTAAGCAGTAACTGTCAAGAAAACTTTTGATTAAATCTCTCAGAAGGGATAGCAGGGTGGCTGCTTAGCATTTGATTGTAAAATCTGGTTTCTGTTGACCTTCCCGACAGGTTTATGTTTGATATATCTAATTTCCTGAGGGGTTTCCAAAGATGTGGGCATTTTGATAAAAAATATTCTCACAAAACTTCCCACACTTTTTTCCCAAGATTTTATTTATTTATTTTTAGAGAGAGGGGAGTGGAGGGAGAAAAAGGGAGAGAAATACTGATGCAAGAGAGAAACACTAGCTGGTTGCCTCTCACACGTGACCCAACAAGCTGAACTTACAACCCAGGCATGTGCCCTGACCAGAAATGGAACCTGCAATCCGTCACTTTGCGGGGTGATGCCCATCCTAGTCAGGGCTCCTAACATTTTTAAAGGAACTTTTAATTAAAAAAGACACTAGAGCAAAAGGCTATTATTACAAAAAAAGGTTTCAGAGGGAAAAAAAAATCTGTTATTTGAATTTAGAACTTTAAAGCTAGGATTCCTTTTGTAAAAGCAAAAAGTTTTCTCATGGTTAATCTTACTTTTTAAATAGAGTGAGACGAGATAGGGTATTTGTAACGAAACTGGTTAAGGAAACACTTTACCTTATGGTAAGATTCAGAGAACTCCTGGGCGGGTGAAACTTTCCCTGGAATTTTAGTAAATATTTACCCACATTTATTCAGCATAGATTTCCTTAGGTTTACCATTATTTTCTCATTAGACACAATCAAATTTTGATTCTATGATAACACTATTTCTTGTGCAATAGTGGGTAAAAGGAAAAAAAAGTTTATTTTATGGATAATTGTTCATATTAAAGCATTTGGGATATATTTTATTTTCATGGAGTTGGATGTTTTAGACAAAATTCTTAGTAGTGCATTGCAATACAAAATCCAATGAAAGCACAGTCATAGTTTTATTATAACTCTATCTGTATTATTTGTTACATACTTCTATATAGATCATTGACGGCTCAGGCAACACAATCAATTTCTTCTTGCTTTGTTGCTAAGTCAAAAGCTTGTTTAAGTCTCATTTTTTTGATTATCTGGAAATCAGAAATAAAATAAATTATATAATTAAATTTTATATTGGGCTAGAAAGTAAAAGACAGTTGCTTTGAAAAATACTATTTTGTTTTCCATAATTTTCAGACATAGCTTAAAAGATTAAAAATACTTAACCATCTGTGATATTTAAAAGTGAATCTGTGTTTGTTTGTTTTTAAAGCAGTATTTCAGCGAAATAAACAAGTCTGAGAAAGACAATGCCATATGATTTCACTCACATGTGGAATCTAATGAACAAACTAAACTAACAAGCAAAATAGAGACAGACTCATAGGGGGAGAGCAGGCTGACAGCTCTGGGAGGATGTGCTGGGGAGTGGTGGGATCGAGCATAACAGAACAAGAAGAGCAAGAACTCATGGGAACGAATAACGATGTGATGATTGTGGGGGTGGGGAAGGGGGTGGGCGGAGGTGGAAGAGGGTACGGGGGGATAAATGGTGATGGAAAAAATAAGTAAATCAAATCAGTGTTTCAGTATTAGCTTATCAAGTGCTAGTTGAAATTATTCTTGTTTTTTGAAGAATTAGATTATACTTAGTATTTTTACAACAAGCTTACTTAATAGAAACTTTTTACCTGATTTATCGTACCCACTGAGTTCTTCCAAATGCTCTGAGGTTTGATACAAAGTTTCTGATGAGGCGCTTCTAGGCTCTTCTAAAGAAAAAAAACAAACAAACCAAAGATGTATATATTTAATGGTTTATGACAAATACAGCTCACAGTTATTTTTAGCTTCAACTTGGGAATCCCTCTTCAGGGACATCTACCCTTATTATCTGTGTGATAAAAGTATGTCTCACCTGTGTCATCAGGGCTGATGACGTTGGTCAAAGATGGCCACAACAATATCCTCAACTCTACACACTCCTCAACAGTGTGACCAGGCCGCTGCCCAGCACGAGAGGCCATCTCATCTCCCTCCTCTGGGGCCAAGCCTAGGGCTCCTTTTGCAATCAGCAGCCCGAGGAGGAAGGGGCTGCCTGACTCCTGAGGCTAAGGCCAAAAAGGCTACGCGGTGTCCACTCAGCACGCTTAGGGTGCTTGCTTTGGCAGAAGCCAGTCTTCATATAAGAAGTCCTACCACCCCGATGCTGTCATGCTGGACAGACCATGTAAGGACGCTCCTGGTGATTGTCCCAGCTGAGCCCAGCCTTCCAGCCGCCCCACCGCGGCTCCAGTCTGTGAGCGAAGCTGTCCTGGACTTTCCAAACCAGCCCATCTGTCCGCTGAGGAACACCACTGGCTGATCTCAGCTGATGTCTAGACAAGCCATGCTTAAACTCCTAACACACAGAATTCTTGTGATACAGCAAATGCAACTCTAACAGCTGCATTGGAGGGGTAAGATGACTTGTTAAAGAAACACTTTGGAGGAAAGTTAATTTAGAGAGCAATATAAAGTATCCAAATAGTGAAATAAGATATGGGAAGTTGATAGGTACAAATAGACGTGTGAATTTGTTGTTGAGCTCTTTCTACCCGTTCTATTTTTGATTTGAAGCCGCCGGAACTAATCTAACAAGATGCTCTTTATCCGTACTTACGACAGGCCTCCGTTTCCAGTCCCCTTTTGTGTCTTGTATTTTGCGTAGCAGAAGGCTCATCATTTCCTATTTTTCCCCGCCTTTTGCCCCCCACAGTTCCTGAAATATTTCCGCTGTATTCTCCCTCTATTTTTTGAAATGCCCTTTATTTTCCAGCTCTAACAGACACTTGGCTGTCCTCTGAGGACACCGCCAGTCCAGAAGCCCTTTTTTGTTTTTGTTTTTCTCTGTCTTCTCACCACTGGACCTGGAGATGGGTAACTGTCCTCTTCACGGTCCACTGTTCTCTTTCAGGACATTCGACCTCCCTCCTCTTCCCAAAGCTCACTTCATCAGTCAGTATAATCCAGCATTATTGTGATCTATCTACAGCTGGTACCATTCTCGTTCAATTTTAGCATTGGTTCATCGTCACTTTGCTACTACTTTCTTAATTTAGCATGTAGAAAATTCTTCCTCAATTTCTTGAGCTCCATCCCTTCAGACCTGGTCCTTCGCCGTATCAGTCATTAATTCCCATGGCCTTACTCAGACTTAGTTATTACCGGTGACTGCAGGTCCCCCTCAAACTCAGTTTCCTGCATTTAACTACCTGACTGCCAGTTTTTATCTTTCTAGATCACTCCCTCTAGTGCCCTAACCCCAGGAATTCTTCAAACTGGGACCTCCGACCCTACCACCTTTTCATTGTTCCTCCCCATTTCAATATCTTCTTTTCCTTCTTTATGCAATTTAAATTTCATGGCCATTCGCTCCTTTGTACACAGCCTGACTACTGATCTCCTGTCACACTCGCTTCACAAAACTAACACCAGCTACATGCAACTCTGCCCAGGCTCCTCATGCACTGTAAAGCCCAGTGTGGCTGGAAAAAACGCACAACTGGGCCTCGCTTTCAATTCATGGCCCTTTAATGCTTTTAGGTGATCCTATTAAACATCCCTAGTCAATTCATTCTTCTACTTTCCTAGATGTCTATTTAAATCTTTCCTCTGTGTTCTCAAACCCCCAGCTCTCCACCTGTCTCATCATTGTCAGCTGATGATTCTTTTTCTAGTTTCATAGAAGAAATAAAAGACCAGCTCCGTGTCAGGAGGAACTGGTCCCTGCTCTCTCGTCCTCGTGCTCCCTTTGAAGGCCAACCCCTCCACTTCCTCACTAGGTCTCATCCTCTCTCGCCCACCACACAAGACATGGCGCTGGTAATTCCGTCTGCCTCCCACAACAGTTCTCTCTCTCTACTAGTTCTTCTTCGTCAGCATAGAAATACCGAGTTGAAGTCACAAGACGAAGCTCTTGCCAGTGAACGTGGACAGAGTGTTACACACTGCTCCTGGGCCTGAGTGTGAGACACTGGTCATTCGTTGCTCCTGAAACTTTCCCTTTTCCTCAATCTTGAACATGGAACTACTACTTTATGATTTAGTTTCTACCAGGTAGACAATGATAATACCCTAATAATACTCTCAACTCACGGTAATTTTGCCCCACCAGGGACATTTGACAATATCTGGAGACATTTTTGGCTGTCACACCTGGTAGGAGGAAGTGTTACTGGCATCTAGTGGGAAAAGGCAGGGATGCTGTAAACATCCAAAAATGCCCACCACGCCCATTCCTGTTCTCCTCCCTAACAAAGAATCACCCAGATCAAAATGTCAATAGTGCAAGACTGAGAAACCCTCTCCTAGAGGATGATGGGACAGCAAGATGGAAGGTCACGGCTCTCTGAATGTCGATGGGGCTACACCATAAATATAGATGGCTCACTTAAGAAGTACGGAAGAAGCACACTACATATTCTAAAACTACTGTACTTTTGGGGTTGTTGTAATAGGAGCTTAGCTGATACCTTAACTAGAATATTCTATCATTCCTTTTACATAAAGAACTACCGTGGGCTTCTCAGTCTAATATTTTTCATTGCATCACAACATATAGAAGCCTGCTAACATCCTGATGCCTGTTTTATACTCTCTAATGTCTTACACTCAGCATTCTTGGTATGGAAGGATATAACAATATCTTTTACGCTGGAGAAAGCCCTCCTGGATTTCCTAAGTTTGAAGTTACACCTAGGTGGTCTCAAATAATTAACATTCATTCCTCAGATGCCGAGGAATGGTGATTTTTATTGTGGAATATTTCCCAAGTAGACTCTCTGAGAAGAATAGCTGTATCTGCAGCAATGCTTTTCAATTTCAGGCCACAGCTGCTAGTTTGAATAGAAGACATTGGTGTTCTCTCTGTGCTGGGAAACTATAGCGGTGCTTAATTTACTCGTCATTCAAATGCCCTGACACACTGTCTCTTTGCAACAAGGAGAGCACCACAGGGCTGTTCACTCTTGGCTCTGTAATTGCTAAAGCCCTCCTTTTGATTCCTAATCTAGATTTTCTGCTGTGAGCCTTACTGACAGTGTGATTTGAGATGTTGGATCTGCAGGACTTCAAGGAAGCTGGAAGATCAGGACCCCAGCAAGGGAGACCAGGTCAAGACGAAGTTGAGAGTGTGACATTTGCTTATCCTGTCCACCATTTCTGCAGAAACAGGCACCTATGCGTTGCTAACAGTGAGGACTCCCAAATGGTAGATCCCTCAAGTGGGCAGCAAAAGGATCTCATTCATACCATCACTTAGGCCGTGTTATCTCAAAGAGCAATAGAGTAAGTCGGCAAATGCGGAAGGGCAATAAACCTCCCATCCCACTCCTTTATTTAGAAACAATGGCATATAACCTTCAAATAAGATAGTATTATAAATAAATGAGATTTTAAAAATGGTACCTATAGAAAAGCATGAATTGAAATGGAAGAGACACTATCTGGTGGTTTTGTAACTGAAAAGGTGAATTTTTATAATTTTGTCATGTAAAACATTTTTAGTGGCCTTATTCTAGCAAAAAAATAATAACTCATACATAAAGGTTGTGTCAGAGTTTATAGACTTAGACCCCTGGTAATGGATTCAACCTTTCCACAACAAATCAAAAGTATTGTATGCTCACATGAATATACAGTAGTCATTACCTTAAATTTAAAACTCACTATAAACAGCAAACACATAGAGCAGGATATGAAGGCTGTATTGTATCAGTGTGGTCTGCAGAGAATTTCTTCATATGGTTTTTGCCTTGTTGAAATATATGTTGCGGTTCAAAGCTAAAGGGATTACTTCTGAATAGTCATCACAGGGGTTGATTACGTTCGTATATCATATTTAGCTGGACCCTGCAGGCTATCATTCCATTAGCTATGCTGGTCCTGCCATTGTCAAAAAGTTGATCACCTAATGTTAAAAGACTATGCTTTCTAGTCACCTTATCGAAATGGCTCCAAAGGTTTTGTTAAAAAAAAACAACGAATAGTGTTTTATGAAAATAATTAAGAATAAATACTATGCATAAAAATGCTCATATTTTATGGGTGATTTTTAGCATTATGCCACAAAGAGGTTATATTTTGCTTTAGTAGTTCTACATTTTACTTCAAGTCATAGATTCAATTTTAGTAGCAACAGGACTTTTTTCTCACTGATAGCAGACAGCCTCAGAAACTGATTTCTGAAACAAAAAGAAGTCTCTCCCTCCTTTCCGTGTATTCAAATCATATAAAATTAAAACCATGGAAGTAAGCCCAGTACATCAATATTAATACAATAGTACATCTACAATGACCTAATTACAATGTGGTTTGGTAAGGCAACTGTACTAAGAAGAAAAGAGTTTTGTTTTGGGGAAATACGTACATGAACTGAAAATTTGTTATTCACACTTCATAATCAGAAAAATCGCTTCAAATAAATAATATTATCTATTTATTCTTTAGACAATAGTTATGTGGTTTCACTCACTTAATCGCAATAGTTAAATTTTTTTAAATAAATGAGTTAAATACATATTCTTATAAACCCTGAATCCCATATACTTTACTGATATAAAGTATAATTTGATGTTTGACTTTTAACCCATGTTGTTATAAATTAGCTACAGATGAAGTAACAAAATAACAGTGTATCTTTGAAAAAGATACCAACAGTTATGGTTTTATTATTTTAAACAGCCTGTACAAAGGATTCCGCAGAATCACATCACACAGTAGGAACAACGATGGCCTTGAAGTTGTCTTGGCTGAACAGCTGGTTTTTGACTTGTGTCCCCAGAGTGGTGGCGGACTGGCATAGGTGCTCCTGCCCTTCCTGGCATCCTCCTCCTTGTAACTGATGGCGTGGAAAATGGCTGGTCAGGGATACAGCCTGTGATCCTGGAGCACAGCCAGACGCTAATTTTGGCCTCATTAGCACTCTTCTTGAATCGACAACGTCTCAGCAAGTGGAAGCGTCCGGATATTTCTTGTACTTGGTTGCCTTTGCTGCCCCAGTTGATACACAGAGCAGAGAAGGAGCGGGTGCAAGTCAGGAGGAAACGGAGGGCACATTCAGCTGGGATTCTGAAGGGACTAGTGGAAGGGCTACTGAGAGATGAGGCAGGGCTAATGAATGGACAAAAGGTGTGGAAGCCCCCAGCAACTTGCTAGAGGGATGCTATGCCATTACCTTCCCTGGGGCTGAAGGTAAAGGGGGAGAGGACGGTGCTGTTCCACCCTGACTGAGGAACGAACATTCAGAAAAGGGGTCACCCAGTGGAATCTAGAAGCAGCGGTTGTAGAGTGTCACAGCAGCCAGAACTGATCTGAAGTCAGGGCAGAGAAATCATTCCCTGACCTCTTCACCCTTCTCACCTCTGATCTCCTGCTGGTGGCTCCCCTTAGACAAATCAAAGCCGGGAAACCAGAAGGCAAGTGATCCTGTGAGATGCATCTGAAGTCAGTGTCTTGCGACACAGAGCAAAGTGGGACGATGGATCTCGGGGGATGTGTGCATGCATGTGTGAGTGCCAAATAGCATATAACAGAGTTTGGAAAACACGCAAAGTCCACGTTCTTTTCATGAACAGACTACTTTGGAACAAAGGATTATACAGGAGATAATATTTTTAATGAATAATCTAGAGATGTAAAAAGTAATGTTTCTGCAAAAAATGAATTTTCCAATGTATGCTGAGATTTTCAAACAAAAGGTGCTGTAGGTATACAATATCCAGTCCAATTATTATAAGATGAGTACATATGGACCTTGTCAGCAGCAAAGCTCCTAGTAGTTTCTAATTCTTGGAAATAGACCTTCCTTGAAAAACCAAAACAATTCTCCCACAAATATGACTAGAAGCTAGTTAGAAATGCAGACCTAGTAAGTTAGAATCTGCACTTTAAAAGGATCTCAAGGTGATTCATTTGCTCATTAAAATTTGAGACCTATTGTTTTATATAGCCTTACTCTTACTTATACTTACTATTTAACATAGAAGAAAAATAGCACGTGCTATAAAGGTGAAGTGATAGCTGTTTGTCTTTTGCACAGTTGCAATATTCAGAGCATGAGCAGAAGTTAAATGTTTCCATGAACTGAGAAGGTAGTTTGTAGTAGGAAATGTAATTGGACTTTATATATATATAAAGTCTATATTTATAGAGAGAAGGGAAGGGAAGGGAAGGGAAGGGGGAAGGGAGAGAAACATCAATGTGCGGTTGTCTCTTACATGCCCCCCCCCTACTGGGGACCTGGCCTGCAACCCAAGCACATGCCCTGACTGGAAATCGAACTGGCGATCCTTTGGTTCACAGGCCAGGACTCAATCCACTGAGCCACACCAGCCGGGGCTAATTATGACTTTTTAAAAAACCTCTCAACCACCCTATGCTCCAGGTATTATTGTCCCTGTAGCACAGAAAAGGAAACCAAAGGTTGGGAGATTAACTTGCTCCACATCACACATACATAGTTGGCTCAGTGGAGATTCGAGCCCAGGTTGGTTTGGATCCAAAGCTCATGCTCTTAAAAAAAAAAAACTTTAATGGATTCTATTGGGGTGACACTGATCAATAAAACCAGAGGCTCCAAGTGTACAACTCTGTAACACATCCTCTGCACACTGATCGTGTGCTCCCCACCCAAAGTCAGGTCTCTTGTTGCCACCATTTATCCCCTCTTTGCCCTCTTCCACCTCTCCCCCAGCATCCTTTCCCTCTGTCGCCATGCCGTTGTCCATATCTTTGTGATTTTTTTCTTTCTTAGTCCCTTCACTTTATTCACCCAGCCCTCTGTCCCCACTACCCTCTGACAGCTGTCAGTCTCTTCTATTATCTGTGACTCTGTTTCTATTTCGTTTGTTGGCTTATTTTGTTTTTCTTTTGTTCATTAGATTCGACGTATAAGTGAAATCACACGGTGTTCGTCTTCTATGCTCCTAACTTCTACAGTCATCCTTAGTGCGATGAATTCAGAGAGGCACCAAGGGAGGCCCCTAGGCAACCACTCTGTGTTGGGTAAGGAGAGGTTGATTTGCCAGACTTTGTAGGGAGCTGCTTTGGAAAGCCTCTGCAGTTCTCAACCATTATTGGTCTATTTAATTTCTTGTTTTCTAGAGACTGCTTCTAATGAAGCAGTTAAAAAAAACATTGCCAGGTGCCCCAGGGATCTTCCTGCAGGTCACTGATGTGACACACAGGCTAGGACAACTGAGCCTGGACTAGTGCCAACCCAGGGTTCGCATCATGCGGGTTGCCGGTGCCACTGTTTCATTAGACTTTGACTCAACTCCTAACGGATTTGGCTTCATAAAGTTAGAAAAAGAGGGGAAGAAAGTAATTTATTCATGCTTTCACGGGAGCTCACTGCAGACATGGAATTTCTCTAAAAATGCAAATCATTTGGTGCAACACAAGTGAAGCTCAGTAGCTAAAGCTCTTAGAGGCAGGCGCTTTCCCAGGGCTAATGTTTTTATGCCAAGCGATTGAATAAATCGATCCATTTATTACAACATCTTCACTTAAGTTTTTTATCCCTAGATGAATGTGTGTAAGGCTACTAGAGGACTTTTCTTTATCACTAAGAAAATTGATTACACTTGTTAATTTGGCTTTTAATCTTAGGTATGTCAAAATAAATGCCATAAACAAGTGTAGAATAAATCAATATAGATCTCTTCAATATCAGATTGATCAAAAAGGATTTAGTAAGACTCTAAGATGTAAAATACTAATGTACAAACTAAGCCCTTACTTATGTAATATGACTTTAGACGAGCTCAGTGTCTGAAAGAAACTATTTCTGAAAACAGAAATGGTGCACTTTTGTTGCATTACAGAAAAAATCCCCAGAAGGCCTACCTATCCAAGGTATTTAATGTGAACATTCATTTTTAAAAGATTTCTTGTCTCTTATCCAGCCATTCTTGTTAATTTGAGGTGCACCATATCACAGATTTTTTTATATGCTACATAAAGTGAAAATTACACTTAACAAGTGTAAGGTTGGTCATAAAAAATAGATAAAACAACACTCTTAAAAGCCAAGATATCACAAGGAAAGGCTATCAGTCATTCTTGTAGAGAAAGTGAAGACAATGAGAAATAAAAATCATACACAAAGACTCCTGAAATGCTACTTAGACCAGGTCTGGGCTATAACGACGTGTTTTGTAGCACCCAAGCAGCAAACCAATTGCTCAGTGAACTCTGTTGACTGAACATATTTTTTATTTCACTTGTATAATAATGAATGAGACAGAGATTCACGCTACTCCACGCTCAGTATGATGCGAATTTTAAGCTGCTCTTTCAGTAGTGGGTATAGTTTATGTGGAATGCACGCTGTGTCTCTCAACTGGTAACCCCTATTCATTTTTCATTCATCCAACAGATATTCACTGAGTACCCAGCAAGTGAAAAACGTTTGTGAGGTAGGTTCTGGGGTACTGTTTGTAGCAGTGCTCAAATTAGGTGGGTTCGGGAGTGCCTGGCAGATGGGGGACGGCGGGGAGCTCCACTTCCAATCATGGTGTCACTCTTTGGATTAGTGCTTGGTCTAGAGAAGAAATGAGACTTTCATGTACAATTTCTTAAAGCAATTAATTTAGGATAGTCTGGTAAGGTGCACAGGGTTTCAAAACGAATACTAAGACATTAGCGGAACACATGAATACATTTAAATGCTTATCTCCGGAAAAATAAGACTGTTGGGTTGTCCATGGTAGGACTCGGATTCTTTGACAGCTTGATGGGTTGGTCAAATATCAGAAAAGCAGAGCATCTCTATGTTGGAACCTGTCTCCTCAACACGTGCACATTATACACCTGTGCATATACTTTGACTGATAGATAAGTGGAAGTCATTTTTGAAAACCTTTTTGTCATCTGAATTTAAGTATGTGATCACTATTTATTTATCGTCTTCAGATTATAGTCTTTGCTCTTCTCAAATGTAACGTATTTGTCTCTGTACCTACAGTATCTTACATGGTGTCTTAGAGATAGTACATAGTTAATGTTTTCTGAATGCACATGGTTTGTAGCTTATGATTTACTTTGAAAAGGGGACATCACAAAATATTGCTTGGCACATGTGACCAATCAATGTCTGTTGAAAGAAAGGATGAATGAATATGTTTACCCTTAAAATTTTAGATGAGCACACAAAAGACATATAATTGAGACAAAGCCGTTGGTTTGAAATGCCAGATAATTAAAAAAAAAAATTCTCCTGAAGATCTCTGGACAACTCTTTAATGAGTATATAAGAAATACTCAGTTCTTAAGAACTAGTTTTCCTCTTGAATATATTATTTGCTCATTTTGTAAGTAAAGTAGGAAAAAGCCTAAACTTTTAGTCACAATTTCTGCAGTGCTTCAGAGAAAAAATGAGATTAAAGAAATCTTTGAACTATAACAGTTTAATTGAATACTGAGGAACTTTTGTCTCCTAAATAGCTTTAATGTGACACAATAAAAGTTCATAAATAGAAAATATCTTCAAATATAGGGATAATTTTTCTTGTTTCCATATGAAATATTTTTCAGCTTATATACTCATTAGGCAATTCTGGATAAATTTCATTTAATATGATTGACTGCAAAATCCTTCTTGTAAATATAAAATTTGGGTTTCAAAAACTGTAACTATTTTTTTCTTTTGCAAAACTAACAGTTGAATTACTAAAGTCTAATTTTCTAGTCCAATTGCATAGTTACTGCTATGCGCAGTCAAAATTACTCAAGTTTATCTCATTATGAGTTTTCCCTTGGCTGTCTCAACGACAGACGTTTCAGATAGAATCACCTAATGTGCCAGTAACGCTAGTGATGGACATTGTTGATCCTACAGAAAAAAAGTGAGATTTTTAATGCATAATTGCTTCATATAATTTAAATCAGTTAAGTTTAAATAAATACTTATTTACTTTTTCCTTCTTCTGTGAAGCTTTCCCTGTATTAGGTGGTTCTCTTTGCTCTTCATGGCACTGCACATCTTAATTTTAGAACTTACCAGATTGCGCTAGGTGGCAAGTTCCTCCAACCCAGAAACCCGTGCAGTGGCAGTAGCCAGCGTTCTGGAACCCCGTGGGTCCCCATGCACTACCTCATTTACTTTATGTGGGTAACATGACCATTCCCATATTACAGGTGAATCGATAGTGGGCCAAGGAGTCCAGGTGACGCAGCTGGTAAGTGGTAGGGCCACGACTGGAACCTGGGCTGTCAGATTCTGGGGGCGGCACTTTTCATCACTATTCGGTTTGTTGAACGAATCCCCCCTCCATGGGATCTTATTCCTCCACGGCTGTCTTTTCCAAACTCTGCTTAGGATATCTGAGCCCTGCACTTCCTATTTTCCTAGTGAAAAAACATTGTGTTTCATATTTGTTTTAGAAAATGCCCAGAAATTAAGGACATTTAGTTAACCTACCTCTCCTTCTGGGGCTAGGAGGCCCAAAGAGGGTGTGGGGTGAGGCATGTGCAGCAGGACGTAACTGGACATGCCGCTCTGGGCTGGTCAAAGTCTGACTTCCAGGTGATGACCAGGTGGATGCTTTGGGACACTAGACTCTGCTGCAGCCCAAGTACAAGAATTTTTTTGTGGCACTTTTGGAACATGAGAAACTGCAATGCTAGGGCTACTAAGAAACTCTAGAGGGGTCACATAAAGATTCTTATTCTTATCCTTTTCTGCATCGTTTTTTTTTTTTTTTTACAGCTGAGACAGTACAGAAATCAGTTTGCACAGTAAATAAATCAAATAGTTAGAAATAAAAGAAATACTTCAAAACACTGAAAAAATTGTTTACACACGTCGGTGTGAATGAAACCTCCTTCCCCCTCCCTTCTGCCCTTCTTCTCATTCCCTCCCTTTTCCTTTCCTTTCTTCCCTCCTCTCACTTCCTCTTTTGAAACAAAATAGTGGATCTGAGTACTGGATTGAAGTAAAGGTTAGATTAGATTAGGCCATAAATATATAAAACATCTTTGAATGTAATGTTCTATTCAGAAAAGATTTTAATAGAAATATGAAGCAAAGAAAGATCATGGAAAACACTACACAAAATAAATTTCTCAGATAGGACATTTTTTTCCCCAGCAAAAGCGTTAGCTAACTTCTCAGCCTGACATCACGAGAGAAATCAGTCCTTGGGCCCTGGGCCTTTTACTCTTCGCCTGCATTAGTCAGAGACCTTCTGACCTAGCGGGAAAGGCCAGGCAAGTCTCTAAATCTCATGTGGAACATGTTCTCAGGAGCAGGGCTTTGTAAAAAAGCAAACGGACAAGAAACCTTGAAAAGCATAACGGGCCTTATGAGGGTGGGCAAGCGCAGTTTACTTAAGCCCACCCAGACAATCAGATTTCATCTGAATATGTGTTCTCGATGCTCTAAGTTGGAAATTTACTGTTACTGCACTTACAGGTCTCTGAAAATTGGAGCCTGGCCGTGCTCTGCCCAAGGTCCAGGCACGCTGTTTTCAAGCTCAAAACAGATATTGATTTTCATTTCAAACTCTAATGCCAAAATTAGCAGTGTCAGGTTGAATTAGAGGTGGATGGCTCATAGAGTTCACAAGTGAACGAGCTGCACAGCCAGGCTGCTTTTTCTGGGTTACTTTGTTCTCCTCCTGCTCTAAAGACAACAAAGCATTGAATACAGGACACCCTTCAGTTTCATGGAGCCCCAAGAAATACTTAGTCCAATTCCACTCACATGTCTTTAGCACATCGGTTTCCTTCGCGTCAGTTCAGGGGTGAATACATCTAGTTTAAGGATTGTTAAAGGCTGCTTTAATTTCCTCCTGCTGGGCGTTTTGCTTATTTAGCTTTTGGAAAAGGAAAATTTGTATTGAAGTTTAAAGTGACAGAGCCCTCCATCCACATTGTCCCATAAAGGGGGTGGGCAGCACAGTCACTGAATTACAGCATCAGCATGGTGTCTGTCCTTTCACGTCTGGGGTTGACTGAATGGAAATGACTACAAATGGGGCTGAGGAGAGAGAGCTTCCCTCACATGAAACAGTTCACCAAAGGAACAGATGGAAGCCCACAAAGGGGACAGTCGGAGCATTCGTTCACCGGCAGGAGCGAATGCCCACAAACCTGTCACCCGGACTTGATTTCTCAATAAGGAAGAGCGTTTTATTGATAAGAGTGGCTTACTTCTCTATAAGGAAGAGTACTGTCAGAATGCCTTTGGGGTGGGGTGGGAAAGGAATGAGTACTGCCATCCTCTGAAACACACCTAGATCTGTACAGATAATATCCCGGTGTATCTGCTTGTTACTTATTCTCACTCTGAATGAAGGTGGTTTGGGGTAGATATCTCCCATGCAGAGATGTGTATTTGCAGAGTGTGTGTATTGTGTGTGTATGTGTGTGTGTGTGTGTGAGAGAGAGAGAGAGAGAGAGAGAGAGAGGATATATGAAGAGTAAATAGGTGAACAGCAGCAGGGAGGGAACTTAGAGGTTCCTCAAATATAGATTTTCCAGGATAAAAGAAGATGCATCTGGTAGATGCCTGCAAGTTTCCCAAGCTGCCGTCTCCTACAGGTTCCAGTCCCACAAAGGGTATTGAACTACTCCGTGAGCACAGTGGGAGGTGAAGCAGGTGTCTCTGATAAGCAGGATGGGTGGCGGCCTCTCTGTGCCCCCACAGGTGACATGTACGCCTCTCTCACCAACTATCAACGTATGCTGTCATCTGCTTACTCTTCTGTACTGGTGCACTTTGATGACCAGGATCACATTTCATTCACCTTATATTTCCAGGGCCCAGAAGATGTCTGCCTTATCATTAGCACTCAAGTAAAGGTTGATGAATTAATTAACGGCTGGTATGACTACCCTGCAGGGATGTGTGAGTATGTATTAGAGATGAACAGAGAGAGCGGTCCCCTCACCCTATACCACGGCAGTGAGAGTCTGAAAAATTAAGAGGGCAGTGGCCATGGAGTCCTCGCCATTCTTCATCAATGGCCCACTACCCAGATTCAGAGAGCCGGTCAGTGTTGAACATCAACCCCCAGGGGGCTGGTGCGGGTGTGGGACTCTCGTCAGTTTTGATCAAGCACCTGCCATATTCACAGTAGGCCTATCGGACAAGGGGTCTAGGAAAGCGGCAGGAGCTGGTGGCCTGACAGGTGGGGCAGGGGCGGGGCCAGGACCTGGAGGGGAAGGACAGACAGCACTCCGAGCCCAGAGAGACAAGGTAGAACTGCATGCCCGGACACAATGCGAAAAGGAACGGCCGCGGGTGCGCTGGGAAACCCCAGCCGTGGAGCCGGGCCGTCCCGTGACGCTGGGTGTGGTGGGAGGCGGCCTCAGAGTGGACAGTCACGGCAGCGTCCTCGCGTTGCAGCAAGCAAAGCTTGGGTGGGCAGCGGGGGGAGAGGAAGTGAAGAGCACCTGCCCGGGTTTTAAATAGAACTTAGCTAGAGCCTGAACTCTAGGTTACAGTTTAGCGATTAACTATGGTCATGGGCGCCGCTCCGCAGGTGGACGGCTACCTAAAACTATCGCTGATAGAACCATCTTTGTACCTTTAGAAACCCCAGGTCTTCTGATACAAAACGTGGCGCTTTCTGCCCACCCTGCCTGGACTCATACTACGCTAACATTTTCTATAATTTATGAAACAGCATAATCAAGTGTCGGGAAGGTGGAGTACATAAAGACTGCCCAATGTTTTGAAATATACTGTATAAGGTTTATTATTCAAGAGCTAATATAAAGATGGCGATAGGCTTTTAAGACCATTTTTTTTTTCTCCTGCCTGCAGCGCTGGCCCCTAGCGCTCACACTACAAGAAAGGGCACTGTCACCTCACAATGTTTTCCTCTTTTTGTCCAAAGAATGCCACAACAGGGAAACCTATTTGCAAAGAGAAGCTTAGCTTTCTGCATTGCAGGTGGGAAGCACAGCTAGTTCGCTCTGTCTGAGCTCCCCACGCAGCGACTGATGGTAAGAACGAAGTTCAGTCTCCTGGTGTGCGTGGAGTTTACACACTAGCCTTCAGCTTGTAGCTCCTCTGTACCAGCCCTAGGGGAGGATAGATTTTATAAATAAAATATTTGTGAACAGCAGCAGTCAGAGCATTATTACAAACTTAGAAAAAAAATGTATCAAAGGGCACGGTTACATGAAGCGAGCAACAAGTCAGCTCGCTCGCAGCTCTGCGCTGGCCAGGGCTAGACCGCCACGCAGGCCTTGTTAGTGTGCTCAAAACAGGATGGAGAGTTGTAGTAAATACTAGAGATGTTAGAAATGTCACAAATTCCAAATACGCTTGGTGCTGATTTCCCAACTGGCTTAACGTTACGGTGTTAGGTATGTGTATTTGCGAAGAAATTGTGAGGTTCTTGGCTGAACCCTAACTTCAAGAAATTAAAGTACTCATGGTTTTCTATTTAGTTTGAACCTGTTGCAAATATGCAACACGGGGACATAAAGGTTTAAAGCATTTTCCATGTAACTTTACTTGAAACAAAAGTACTACTGTCAGGTGACTTGGATGTGTTCGTGGAGGCGAAAGAGTGTGTCTGGAGAACTGCCGTAGGGAACAGTTTCTCACGGCCCCAGTTCTGTAGTCTGGTCTGGTTTCTGCCTCCTTCCACATGTGATGAAGACATAAATTTAAGGTTCTGCATCACAGGTCCAAATGGAGCCCAAAGGATGGCCCAGGGCCAAGCCTAGCCTATTCCAGAAGCTAGCTTAGAAGCTTCAACTCAAAGAGACTTTTGGTCTTCTTTAAACGAATACGTCTCCTGACTGAACATATTACAGTTTACTGAAATTCAATTCTCATGTTTAAACAGAATCAGTCCCTATGACTTTCTTTGGCTAAGACTTTAGTTAGATTCAGATGTCTACTTATTATGCTCCTATTTTAGAAATCTCACTAAGCAGATATTACTCCTGTGAAGTTCAAGATGATATATACTTTAGATAGCGTTTGCAAAACAGAATAAAATTAATATGATTCTAATATGATTTTGCCCCAAAAGTATTGTCAGTAGACTATCAAAATTTTAACTGTTTAAGAAGTTCATGAGAGTAAAGGGATAGATCCTAATAGGATTAAGACAAGTTGCCTCCACATGGACAAGTCGATTTTCAATATAAACTAAGCATCTTCTGTACCATTTAATCACAAATACATACTTAGACGGTTGGCAGCTACGCATGGCCTTTATCTCTTTTTATAGTCTAGGAAATAACCCCCAATTACACTAATTGGAGTAGGTCAAGTAAAGAACACAAGGGCATAGAAATTATGAAAAAGAGATTCTCTTGTGTCACGAATTATTCATGAAAAACACTTCCTCCTCTCCTATTCTTTAGTAATTGGTAATCTTTCTAGAACAAATACACTCAAGTAAGCTTCCACTACACTCTTCACGCAATGCATGAATAATCTATGTTGAAATAAGAGCTGGATGTTGGCGACTGATATTTTTTTGATTCGGGGGGTCAGAGCTGCCTTGTATTTCTCTGGGTAAGATGCGGAAGCTGCAGGGGGTTTTGCTTGCGTATTATCCCTCAACAGATTTTTTTTTTTCAATAGACTTGTCTCTGTGCTCCTTTTTACTTACTCTTTTTTTAGTGTGGTGTGGCATACATAATTTAAATAACCAGGGAATGTCTTTGGGCTCAAAACCACCTGCTGGCTTATATTAGCTAATTAATGGCGGTTTATCTGAGTTACTAATTTGAGTGGAACTGATTGCCTTTAGGAATTTGGGAAATGTTATAAGAATTCTGATTAAAATTATGCCTTTTGTGATGGACAGTCTCCTTAAAAGGCTTTTTTAAATGTTGCATGTTAGCAGATTAAAAACAACAACAAAAATAACAACTGCCAAATCGATGACCTTGTGCTGTTTTGTGGCTCAGATGATGTCTTTTGCAGCTTGCTTTTAATTTTATCACTGCCAGGCTTCTCCTCATTTTGTCTCTTACCTTAGGGTTTATTTGCCTAGGGTTTATTTGACCACTTGAAAAATAGAACTGATCTTGAATCCATAAAGCTTAATCATTTTTACAAGAACTAATACAGTAGGTTCATTTTTGTCAGGTGGCCCTGACTCCCATGGCCTGAATGTACAAATTTCATGTAGCACAGCATCCAAGGGGGGAACATCATAGAAAGCTCTCAGTGGTCTATCTATCGGATTGGTGTCATTTCTTCGGACTCTCCACTGGTCTCAATGCCTCTTAAGACAACACGGTTTATAGACAATGAAAGCCGACCATCTCTCTTTCCTGTGATCCCACCGCTAGTGCAGTCAACCAAGCATCAGCTCCTTAGCCAAAGTATATGGTAGTCAATGGATAAGAACACACTTAGAGCTTGCTGAAACAGTAATTCTATCAACTGGGTTCAATTTTTATTTCAGGAAAGTGTGCAGTCACGAACACATGATTACTGTGCTTTGAGACTTTTGGATTTAGGAATAGTTTCTCTAATTTAGTCAACTCCTCCTGCTACCCTCCCCTGCCCACAAAAAAAGTAATGCAAGTAATGCTAAAATGCATATGGTGATACATATATGTGTGTATACATATATGCATTTCAGTTTCTATTAATTCACACATACCTTTTAAGAAAAAAGGTACTTTCCGCAATGCACATTGTTATTAAAAACTTTAACCATTGAAAAACACTCATAAAAGGATTCAGGGCTAAACATAAAAGATGAGAATTGAGTTCTCATTGCCCACAGACTCATAGTTTGTCTGGTTTACCTAACACTAAAAAGTGTGACCGATGTATAGTTTTCTACTTGTTCTTATTTTTGATATACTTGCAGGACATGAAAACCTTTCTTTTTAAAAAAACTGTAAACAATCCACATTCTACATCAGTGATGAAATCTGATGATCAAACAAAGCTTTGTTGTTTCAATTTTGAGCAGTAAATGCGTAGCTAAGGTAGATTCCTGGATTTGGGGCTTGCAGTCAGTTCTCTGGGGCAGAGCTTTCACAGCAGCCAGTGCCTCTGCATTTTTGATGGTTCTGCTGACCTCTTTGGTCACTCCAAGTTAGGTCTTCCGGTTGCATCTTTAATTGAGCAACTTCCAGTTTCTTAGGACTTGCCAGGCTCTGTGGCCTTGCCGAATGACACATGTTCTCTGTTGCTTGTGCCCTGCTTCTAATGCACCCCGCGCCCCATCCCAGCTATGGCCGCTTTATGTAAATGAGAAGCTCTTCTTAATCTCTTCATCAGCTTTGTGTTGGAGAGTCATATATTCTTGGGGATATGGAAGAAAACTTTTTCTGATCTCCGCATACACTCAGTCCCCCTATTTTTGACTTTGGTCAGTACAAGGCATCATTGTTGATGGCAATCCAGTTCAAAGTCCAGCTCACTCACTGCCTGATGGCGATGGGTCTCAGGCGTCCTTGCCGTAACGCAAATGTGGCGCAGGCTATGGTAGTCCATAACAGTCACCCATGTCCAAAGGACTGTTACAGGGAGTATTGTGAGATAGAAAAGGGTTGGTTGGAGATGATGAACAATTGAATTTTGGTTGATGCTCCTACAGGAACTCAGTGAGCAGGCGTGCTTATCTCATAACTTTCAGAGAGACGTAGTTAAATGACATTTTTTTAAGAAGGTAAAATTGTTCAATGGCTAACTGGTTGATGGCAGAGCGAATATAGCAAGATGTCAGAGACAGGAGCAATATCAGTTTCTTTATCTTAGTCACTATCAGTGAGTTTGAAAGTGAAAGTCGCAGACCATGACCTCCAAGCCTGCTGCAATCATAGACTTCACTAGAAAGCATGCCCCTCAATCGGCACCTTATTTCTTTTTCAGAGATGGCACATTAATATTTAAAGTCTGAGTCCATGCAAGTTCTAAACTTTGTTCTACAGAAAAAAGAATCACGCTAAATAACAGAGCTGATCGTGGCTAAGCTAAAGGGGAAGACAATGCCGAAAGCTACCCCAGCTGGGTTCTCACATTTCCACCCTTCTATGGCAATGCAACGTAACGATGTTTGCAGAACACAAAGTGGAAGATATACTCCAAAGGCATCTTAATCAAACCATCTTTTTTGGGGAAGTTTAATATCTGGATTTGAAGTTCTCGGTGATTTCTAATGCTCAGAACTGGTTTGACATTGAGTATTCAATCACCTTGTGATCGGTTCCATTTCAAGAGTGGTAGATGGGAGAAAACAGACTCCAAATCATAGCTACTGTCTTGTGTAAGGTTCTTATTAAAAACAGCATATTCCTGTAGCCCAGAGGGCTGACAGCTTCTTCCAAAGCAGAAGCACTGCTCTAAGCTAACCTCAAGGGGCTACTCAAGACAGATGCAGCCTTCACCCCTCTCTTTGGGGGGGGTGGGGGAGACTGATAGTATCATATTCAATCACAACTCCAAGCCTCAGTCACCCCAATAAGTAATATTCCTTAAGGCATTACTGACACACAGTTCCCTGGTTAATTGGTGAATAAGTATTTCAATAAGAATAATTATTTTAAAGAGAAAAAATACTTTAAAATAGACTCAGTTTAGGAGAGGACATATACCTAGGCATAGTTAGGGAAGAGGTTTTTCTTTTTTCATCATGTTCAAACATAGACATCATTTGCTTCTATTACATCACTTGCGCTTGACATTTTATCTACAGATGATCAAAATATAATAAAGGGATCATCTCCAGGCTGAGGAGCTAACAGGCGTTGAGTGAAGCCATGCTTGGAGACACAGGGCTCAGGAACGAGGGTGTCCTGAATAAATTCAGTCCAAAAGGACAAACGGGTCCTGAGGTGCCACTAATGGGAGAGTTTTTTCTCGTCTGCTCACAAATGAAAGAGGGGGTTTTTCTTCTTTTCCTTTTCTCCATGAAGATCAGCACTTTCCAAACTGCTGACCAGACTTTTCAGGCACAGGCTTGTCGGTCGTACGTCTGTCTGGGCACAGGCATTATTTATGCATTTTTATATGTGTTAACAAAAAGTCCCTTCATTTTATGACTCTGTGGATAAAAAATGCCATGAAAGTTTTGAAGGAATTTTCGGGCCTATTTAAAAATACTTGGCTTTGTGTATCTTAAATGCATGTTCACATAGATACATTTAAAAGAGTATTGTCTTTTTTAGAACATAAATTTAGAACATAACATCCTCAAAATAAAAAAAAGAGAGCAGTGTATGTAGTAGGACTAATTCACTTGTAAGATGTAATGATTTTTATAGAAGGTGATTCTTCATAAATTCAAATTATAACTTAAATGCCTAGTTATTTCTTTAAAATAAACCAAAAATCACCAGTTAACATTTAGGTAAAATGCATTCAATTTTCCAGGTGTTAATTTTTAAATCAAAGAATGGGCTAAATTTGGAACTAAAACACTAGTTTTTTGTCTTGTCTATGAAATAAAAGCATTTAATATAATTTCTTTCTGAAAGCATCTCTGCAGATAAGCTGATGATCCTTCAGGAATAACAAGGTGTTCATTCTTCCCATTTCGGCACTACGCAGTTGATTTGGTTTGTAGCATAGCCACGAACCAAGTGAATTGATTAGATAGACAGCCTTCAAAAGATAGTAGACCTTGGCGTTTGCCCAGATTTACTATTTTAAATGATGATGATACTCTCTATGGCTGGAGAAGAAAAAGAATCTTGGCCTAGGAGTACAAATTCAAAGGATATAAATCAACTGTCAACAACACTGACTGGAATATTTTTAAGGCTTCCGCTCTCTAGAGGGGACCGTTGCCCAGGACCCAGGGCCTCTGTTGTGGCACACGTGCAGTTCAGACAGCTGAACTCTCAAGGAGAGAAGCTCAGTGAGGGCAAGTTGGGGGCTTCAGAAGTGGAATAAATCCGAGGAGTACAGAGGTCTTGAGTCAAAAAAAAGAGTCGCTCAGATTCACAGTGTCTTTGTAGCAGCACTCAGCTAAATTTTAGGGAGAAAGCAATCAGATTAAACCAGTCAATTCTATTGTATGATGTTTGCATTTAAAAATGAATGTTTGCTTACTTAAAGGGGCACCTCGTGACTGAACCTCAGACAGAAGTGAGATGTATGTACGCAGACAATTCTGACACCCGAGGAAGGGTGCTCGGGTCAGGAGGTCCTTGGTACGAGTCTGCTCTTTGGGTTGGCATCTACCACAGAACAAGTTCCTCCTTTTATTTGTCACTATTTTCAGAGCTGCTTCTCTTTCTCTACTTCTATGCCAGTAGGTTTTCGCATACAGAAAGGCCACAATTCTTTTCCACATTCTTAGGGCATTGATGGTGAATGAGGAGGCCTCACTGTTTGAATGGAATTAGTAGGCCTACCTGTCTGATAAAAACATTAAACAAGAAAACTGAACTAGTATTTTTTTAAAAGTGGGTTTGTGATAAAGCCATTAGTCTCATAATTGCTAAATTTCATTGCAGTGATTTTTAAAACTGGGTTAAATGACATACTTCAACATTGGGTTTTATTAGATCTTTGGCAGAAGATGAAATCAAAAGGTTTAATAAATTGTTAAATACCTTTTGCTTGATTTATAACCCAAGTAGGAAATAGAGCCTCTGGTTAGGTTAGAAGGGATTGTTAAAAGGATTGTGAATTGAGAAGAAGCCTTAGTGGGTAAATCAATATTATCAGAACTAGACAGTTAGAAGTCGCTCTGTTCTTAAATGAATTGCTTAAAGTTAAAACAGATCATTGACAAATTCCTGTAAGGGTTCCTTTAGGATCATTCACTCAGTCTTGCCGTAAACAGAATGCTTAGTTCGTCACTGCTTTAACAGCCTGGCATTACCGAGCTCTAGAGCTTCCTTAGGGTTCCTCCATAGCTTGGATCACCTACAGCTTTTGACATGAGAAAAGAATGTTCTCTTATGATCTTTGCAAAAATGTCATTCTCTTTATGATGCTAAGAATCATTCACTGCGTAATCACATCTGGTCTCTGGAATCAAGGAGCCTTGGTTTCAGTTCTAGTGCCACCACCTCCGGGCTGGGTCACCGGGGTCAAATTACTTAAAGCCTCCAAACCTCCCTTTTCTCAATTGTAACAGGAAGCTCCCAGATCCTTCCTTTCCTTTCTGCTATTTTTGGCAACTGCCCTCTTCTGCTGTAATTGCCAACGCCTTAGGTCTTCCTCCACCTTTCTTCTCCCACAGTGAAAACTTATTGTTTTGTCCCACTGCCTCAGGCCTTGCTAATGTGTTAGCTAACTGATAATTCCCCTCCCAGATAACAAAACGCCTTAATTTAGTGGAAGCAGACATTCCCTCTTAATGATAATACCTTACATTTGTATAATAATTTATAGTTTACAGGGCTTAATCTCCGTTAATTCACATGGCATATGTGAAAGTAGGGTATTATTATCTGCCTTTAGTGGATGAGGAAACCAGCACCAGCAAGAGGTCATGTGATCTCCTCAAGGGTGTGGGCACAGTTTGGGACCCCGGTTCTAGGCCAGCTGCCCCTAAGTCCATTACTCGTTCTACTTCACAGCTCTAATCAATATGGCAATTTCAGACCTGACAGATGGCTGATGTTACAAAAATGACAATGGAGTAGTCCTATCACTCAGAGCATTGTGTGTTAAAATAATCTATTTCAGCTCTCTGGGCCTCAGTTTCCCCACCTTTAAAATTCAAGGGTTTAACAAGGTGACCTCTTAAGTCCATTTTAGCTTTTAATATTCCATGATTTTATAAACAAACACCTCACAGTTGTAATTTCTATACAAATTTTCATTTACTTTTCAGTTTATGTCAATAGTTTGCACAGAGAATTTAGTTATCAAGTATAACAGTATTTAAAAATGTTCTATCATATATAATATTTTTAAGAGAAAAGAAAATTAAGTACAAAAATTAAGTATTCAATTTAAAGATACAAATAGGGGCGATTAGCTACTAATTTCTCCTGACCAAACGACAGGGGTTGTCTAGTGGGGTTGTCCTCTGTATCCAAAATTGCTTAGTTTTAGGACAAATATGTATCCTTAGGAGAGATGCAGAGTAGTAGAGAAGGAGAGGGACACCACTCGGCTGTCCTCAGCAGCCAGGTCAGCTCCAGCCACTGGGAGGGTAACAGATGTGCAAATAAGATCTTCCACATACTCACGGATTAAATTTTAAAAAGTCAAGTACGAAAGAGCATTACGCCATGTAGTCAATAGGTATGGTCCCTAAGTTAAATACAATTCTCTATTTATTATTATAAACAGTCTGAGAAAATCTGGCCCGATTTAATAGGACAGGCTAAAAGCAAAATTAAAGAAAAAGATGACGTTTTGAAGCCCCCCCGCACCCCCCATGCCACCCCCACCATTAACACCACTAAGCTGGCCGAACTGCGCAACTGTGATGGAAATATTGGAACTGTTGTGCCTGGAAAAAAATGCAGTGATCATTTCATTCTTCCTGTCTTTTAATGCTCCAGGGTTTTGGAGACGAATAGGAGCAATAAGTTCACTTTGCAGAATTAATGCAGTAATTCTTTATCATAAGAGCAGAGCATTACCTCAATCTGATTTTGCTACAAAATGGTTCAAAGTCTATTTTTAATGATGGCCCTAATTTGTTAACACCTTTTAAATTATTAATCCCCTTTATATTCAAGTAGTTATTGCATGTCATAACAATGTATCTATGCAGGGAAATTTAATAGTATTTTCTAGATGTCAAGAAAAGGCTTGTTCTGCAAAATGCTATTAAAACTGATAATGAGCTAAATATTTGCCATAGCAAACACTGAAATTACTATATCAATCAGCATTGGGCTCTCTTATTCAATAAACAGAAATTAACCTATTAACTATGCCCAACTTTCAGCAACAAAACGGTTGCTTTCAAGCATTCCCCCCTTCTTCAAATCTTTGTTTTCTTAAAAGTACCTATTGCCCTATAATATCAGAGTTTTGAATCAAACCCTTAGTATCAGTATTTATGGTTGAAATTCTAACATAACAAGACATAACATCATATATGTTTTGCTCTGGTGATTGCAAATATTTTTGTCTTTCTTTTTAAATACACATTGACTTACACATAATAAAGAAATACTGTATCTGATAAAGTCAAATACTCAGGCCTTTACATTGCACTGTGGAATATTTTCCTGACTTTCAGGATTAAAAAAAAAATTCTCTCTTTATTAATTATCGGGTTCTACTAAGGCATACCTAACAAAAATATAATAGTGAAAGATAGTATAAGGATTTACCATTGGCTATTTATAGCTTTTATTTATTTTTTTTATTTTTATTCAATTACAGTTGTCCCCATTTTTCCCTCATTACTCTCCCCTGTGCTACCTGCCCCCCACACTCAATCCCCTCCCCTCTGCTGTCTTTGTCCAATGTGTCCTTTATACAGGTTTCTTGACTTGACCCTTCCCCTTATTTATAGCTTTTAGATACTAAAGTAAGGATAAAGGATATATTTTCATGTACTCCCCAAAGAAAGATGTAGATCCTAAAGCACATCACATATTCTTAAAAACAAAAGAAAGTCCCAGTTTCTGCTGTGATTTATGCTGGACAGAAAACTCTCCCTTCCCATTATGGGTACGCCCTCGGCTCCAATTGCCATCTTAGTTTTACACTTGGGCCAATAATCAGTGTCACACAAAAATGATCCAGAATTGGTTTTCATTCACACGCTGTTCTGTTATTTCCAATATAGTTTAGGAACTTGTAAATCTTCAGTTGCTCTCATAGTTTCTAAGTTTCTAAAAAATTGCACTGCATCCATACTCTAGCTCATTTAAAATAAGGCTGTGAACATTGAAACGATGGGCACTGAAGATTACACACATAGTTAAATAATAAAAATAATCAGAAATAGGTAAAAATAAAAATAACATGCACCTCTTGCTTTAAACTTCCTCAGAGCTCACTGTGTCTATTCGTTTCAACCCCCTTGAGGTGAGCTCCTACAGCATCTTCATTGACTAGCCAGGGGCGTCCAACCTGCAGCCTGTCGGCTGCATGCAGCCCGGGATGGCCACGAAGGCGTCCCAACACAAAACTGTAAATTTACTTAAAATCTTTTTTCCTGCTCATCGGTTTTCTTGTTTGTGCATTTCATGTGTGGCCCAAGATAACTCTTCTTCTTCCAGTGTGGCCCAGAGACGCCAAAAGTTTGGGCACCCCTGGAAGGCAACCTAGAGGAGCTGGGCGGCTGCTTTAGCTAGTGCGAGCGCTGGGAAAAGCAGCTAGACTTTATCATGTCCAGGCTCATAACTCTCATGGTTCTGAAGCCTAGCTGCCTCTTAGAATCACTGGGGGAGCATTTTTAAAATGCCATTGTCTCAGTGCCACCCAGTTAATGGCCATTTAAATCCAAATCCTTGGGTGTGGGGTGTGTGGTTTCTGTATCAATAATTTTAAATGACAGAGGATGCTAAAGTGTGGCCAGGGTTGGGGGCTGTAAGGATCTTGTTAAGATGCTGATTCCAACCAGGAGATCCTGGGTAGGTACGAGCTTCCGCACTTCTAAACGACCACCGGGTGATGTGCGCACTGTCCACCGCCGGGGACATACCACACTCTGCGCGGCAAGACCACGCTTCCCCCTTCCCATCACTCTTCTATTACCACGTTGATGGGAAAACTTAAAACACCCTCACTTTAAAAAAAAGGGGATCTTTCCTATTTAAGAAATTAAAGGCAGGTATTTCCTTAAGTAGGTATGTAATTTCTTTGACTTGAATAACAAACAATTTCTTGGTAGAAATGCACTCAACTGAATTCTGATCTTCAAGAAGTTCAAAATTAAGCATAATCTAAGAAGAGATAATATCCTTTTAAATTCAGAAAGTCCGGGGTCAGTGACCAAATAGGGCAGGGACAGCGGCCCAAAGCCTGGATTCTGAAGCCAAATGAACCTGGGTTCAGATTCCTGCTCGGTCACTCGCTCTTCATCTCCGTCTAAGACTCAGTTTTCCAAAGTGTGAAATGGTGGCAATAAGAATATTTGTTCACTGATTCTATAAATATACATTCAAAGGCCATTTGATGTCAGGCACTGATAGTCAGTGGTGAACAGGGTGGCCGAGGCGCCCACTGCCACGGAGCTCACCTGCACTGAACTCACAGTATCTTTGCACGAATAAAAAAGATGCTGCATAGAAACTGCTTGGCACAGGGCCTACCATGTGAGGGCTCAATAAATGTTAGTCATTATTTTATATGAGTTCTGAAATCCTAGCTGTTTTTATGTGCAATTAGCACATACCACTTTGATATGTTGATAGCCCCAATAAGAACAGAAACCATTGATTAAATATACTAATCATAATTTTGGATACAGAACAGAGCTTACAGGCACATTATGTGAATCAGCCCAGGAGCAGAGAGGTAAGCCATCATTATTAAGAAAAGAGTGGACTTTAGTTTTTAGTTTTACGGTCAATTTTTGGTGAATGGCTATGTTAGTCAGATGTTTCTAATAACACTGAAGAGTATGTCTGTGAACCTGATCAATAAATTCAAGTGATGGCAATAGTGCAAAAATATTTAAAATGCCCTTGAATACAAATTTGCTAAAAGTTTTGCATCTCGTTAGCTTAATATTTTTGGAAATGGCTCATTTAATTATGAAATAGTGGCCACTTCAAGCAGGTTTTCCACTTTTTACATTTTTAAAGAGCTATAGTTTTTAAGAGATATAGCTAAAAATAGGAAATTTCTCTCAACTGCAAAACTTTAAATGTGGAGAGCATAAAAGAAGATAGTTTTGCTAAAATAACCCCTAAAAACTGTTGGGTACAGGAAGGGCATAAGATGAAAATAAAAAATATCAATATTCTCCCTTTGTGTCAGACTTCAAGCAAGCTGGACCATTTTCATAAGCCGGATTTCACAGAGGTCGAACATAGAAATACCCAATTGAAACAAATAAAATGAAAAAAATGCACTTTAAACCTCAAGTGACCCATTAGATCTGCCTTAGAATAATCACATATTGACCTAGTCCACCTACTCTCTTATTGTCCTAGACAATGGTTTTATACCTTCCCTTTTCTCCTTAAATCTGACCTCTAGGTAATGCTGCTGTTTCTTATTTCACTAAGAAACCTGGAGCAATGAAAAGATAACTTGGATAAAATTCCAACAGATCTATTCACCTACTCACCTTGTATACACACACCCGTTTCCATGGAGGTGGTCCACGCTGCCATCAAAGGCTGACCCTGCCATCTGTGTAGTAGATTCCGCTCCCTCTTGCCTACACAAAAGCATCGCTCCAACAATGCTCCCCTCTCCTTCCTCACGATTTCTTCCCTCTCTGTTGGATCATTCCTGCCTTACCCAGCCATTCACTTGGGGACCTTATATCCTATCAACTGTCTTCTTGCTCACTCCTCTTTAAGCCACAATGACTTCTTTGCTGTTCTTAGAACATAACAAGCACATTGTGTTGTAGGTCCCTGGGGATTTACCTTACTTTTTGCCAGCTTAGCCATTCATTTTTAAGTCATTAAAAATACGCGCTCCGCATTGCAATGGAAATAAAGTGTTTCCTGGGTATGTAGTTATCTGTGCTCTTGCCTGCCCTCTGCCTCTAGCTCTGCCCCTGGAACCCAGCTTTTACCTGTAGGGTAACCTTGTTTTCAGACCTCAGCCGTTTTCCCCTTTTTATGCTCTCTCCAAGCTAGTTCATGAAGTACCATTGCTACAAATGCTGTCCATAAGCTCTGAGTCTGAAATTCGTATCTGCAGCCCAGTCCTCCCCTCTGAGCTCCAGATATACATGTCCAAATCTGGCTTGACCTAATAAAGATCTTAAACATTTAAAACAAAACATCCAAATAGAATCCTTGATTTTTCCCAAAGTCATCTCTACCCAGTTGCTCAAGCCAAACATTAAGAAATCATCTTTTATTTCTCTTTGTTATTTATCCTCAAGTGTAATCCATCAACAAGTCTTGCTTCTATACAAAAATATATTTCAAGTCTGTCTGCTTCTCTTATCACCACATCTGTGCCAAGGCCTTGAACCAGTCAAATTTTCTGAGAGGGATAGAATGTCAGCATGTCATTTACCCTTTCTCTTTTTTCCATTCAATTTTCTTGTGGTGGGAATTAAGTTGGAAAATCTCTTTTCTACTTTGCTTTCTGTATTCTGTGTGTTTAGGTTCTTAGGGAGTCTCTGTTGTGCAGAGTCACCTGCCCATGTACACACATGAAACAGTAACTTCCGCACCCACATTCAGGCACAGTCACATCTCATGTTTGCATCTGTACTTATGTGAGTGCACATTTCTGTATCAGGAAAGAAACAGACCATGTTAAGTTAATTTCTAGAAATGGTGAGCAACAAAGAGCAACTTTGTAGAGATAAGTTTTGAATAACTGTTCTAAGATTTGTAGGTTAGGTAGCAATGACTTTGGAAAAAAAGAGGAATTTCAACCTGAAGTATATTTGATCTTAAAATCCCTGTAAAGATAATGTATAAATACAAGAATAAAATAAATGTCTCACTCCTGAATTACTGTGTGATGACTTTTGAAAAATATTTTATAATAAGCATTTATTGCTAACCTCAATGGAATATTTTCCAGTTATAATTATAGCACTGAAAAATAATTTTATTCCTTCCAATTAATTTCTAAAATTTCCTAAATAATTTCTTTTTAAAAGAATTTATTTATTTTTAGACAGAGGGGAAAGAAGGGAGAAAGAGAGAGAAAAAAAACATCAATGTGTCATTGCCTCTCGTGTGCCTCACTGGGGACCTGGCCCACAACCCAGGCGTGTGCCCTGACCAGGAATCAAACGGGTGACCCTTTGGTTTGCAGGTCAATGCTCAATCCACTGAGCCACACTAGCCAGGGCCCAAATAATTTCTAACCATCCCAGTGTTTAGGTATAGCTTGATACCATAAACAAATAGGAGCAATACCCTTTTAAAGGGACTCACTGTGGCTTAGAAAAAGCTTTGAAATAATACTGTAAATTGAATTCAAGCAAAATAGGTGACACATTCTTAAACTACATCCATTGGTAAACATGGTTAATAGTTGAGACCTATCGGTAATTTAAAATAGTGACTTAATTAAATATTTTAAATAAAAGAAATAGATGAGATGATTCTGTTTTAATTTTTAACAGAGAATCATTATAGATTAGAATTAGATTAGATCTGGCTCTGTCTGGAGGAGTCTGGCCATCACGACATTTAGCCACAGTCATTGGCTCTCAGCTGTTGGTGGAACTGCCAAGGCTCATTTTACTTCCTTTACATTGGTTCTGAATCTCCTCTTGACACAAGGTTACCCTGGAAGCTAGTCAAAATAAGACTGAATTTATAGGTTTTCATGTAGAATGGAACCACCTGCTATTTCCACTGCTTTTAGAGCCGCTTATAACAAGATAGCAGAAGCGAGAAAGTGAATCTTAAATTGGACAATACATTCAAATAATCTTTTTTGGCTAAGATGTTATATTTCACCCCCGCCCCGTCTTAATAATGACATTTATAGTTACTTGGGATTCTAGACCTGTAGAAATTGTCAAAAATTGGATATTTTACTATTTTAAAGTATTATATATATTTTTATTTTTATTTGCTATGTCAAGGAGTGTAAACACGATTCTCTCACATTTTTTTCTGCACAAGAAAGCAAAGAACATTTAAATGTGTATCAATTTTCAGTATGAGAGATAAAAGGAAAAAATGTTTAAAACATAAAGTTACCTATTTTCTTCTAAAATCCTCCCACTTGAAATAAATGTGGCACTACGCTTTGTAGTAGAACTTTTAAAATATTTTAATTAAATGTTAACAGTCGTTACCAGGCACTTTTAGAGATATAAAATTTCAAGAATATATGCTCCCAGATCTGCTCAAATCTACCTTCTTCCTCCAAATTAAACTCATTGGAATACTTATTTTTAAATTACTTTTTGGTCAACATCTATGGGTAGAGACCACAATATCCCAGTCATCTCAGTAACACACAAGGTTGGACATTTTAATGGATATAGTATGGTCAAACGGATAATATTCTAAATTTGTGTGTGTGTGTGTGTGTGTGTCGAGGCCATCGTGATAGATTGTCCTTTTCTGCATTGTAAACATATATTCTTACTAAGTTGTTTAAACTGTTTAATACGTATGAAGATAAAAAGAAGCATGTTCTATTATACAATCTCTTGAGAGCAGCAGTTTCCAGGAGTCACCTGTCCCATTTGGGTGAATGAGGTAAGACGTTCGCGCACGTTCACAGGGAGAACGTCTGTGGAAGCTCTTCCTCTGGGACCAAGCACTCTTCCGCGAGCTCGGTCCAGCTCCTACTCTATGAAGCTTCTCAGCGCATCCTGGGTTTCCCCTTTCTGGACCCCATCTCTTAAAGTGTTGAACTAGTATTTACTTCACACTTCATATACTCGATATACAGGCTGGGGCGAAAGTAGGTTCAGAGTTGTGAGTACATGAAACACAGAGTTTATTCTTGTATCATTATTTATTGTTTTCCATGCAAACAACTGTAAACCTACTTTTGCCCCACCCTGTATGGATAGCTCACATTGTGTCAGGTTTTTGCATACTCAATTCGTTCAACGTTCCAGTAAAGTTTGAATGATTCGCTTATGTAGCAAATTTGAAAATGGAAGATCAGATAGTTAACGGCTAGACTCGTATTAGAGTCCACATCTCTTGGGTCCCACTACAGTTCAATTCCTTGATTCCAATCCAGGAGGTTGGACCTTGTGGGCTTGCGAGAGTCTCACAAACATCAAACTATCCTGACAGTCTTGGACTTGAGGATTATAACAGTTAGATAAACCGAGTAATTTACTAGTTAGACGTGCATGTGCAATGTAAAGTACACAAGGCAACGATTTATAGAGGAAAACAAAACGCCAGCAGACAATTTGTTATAAAAATATGCCCCCTTTCTTGAAATAACAGTGTGTATTTAGAAATACACCTGATAACAAAGCATCTGTAACAACAAAAAAAGAAATACCATAAAATGTACAGCCATATTTAAGTAGAAAAATTGCTAGATTGATAACCCAGTATTAGAGGGCTTGATATCTTTCCCAATCAAAAAAGATATATCCAATAAAGATGCACAGATTACATTATACTGAAGTGAGCTAACTTTTCTTCTTAGTTAGCTTTTATATTAACCTCAAGAAAAAAAAAATAAAAGAGTCAAGCTCTGAGCAGAAGATTCCTTTCTTTTCAGACTACTGAAGCTGAGATTTTTGAACACAGTGACTATTATGGCCCAACATCAATATCTCTAAACAAATGATGGTTGGAAACTTGTATAACCTTATAGTTTAAGATTAAAACCTTGAAATGCACATGCCAAACAGGTAGACTGTAAAGTTTTCTCAGCACTGTGTAAAGTCATTTTATCTTCTTATTTATTTTACTTTTCCCTTCACTTTGTAATTCATGCACTTTCAACAATCTATGCATTTTAAATATTATTTTCATATGATGGCCAAGACATAATATTTAATATCTATAAAATAATGACCTGAAAATTGATCTGAAAAGCATTCCCTTTCTGCATAAAGGTGGCATGGAAGGGACTATTAGGAGACAAGATAAGGCTAATGCGTAAAACGAGTGGAGAAGTGCCCTACAATGTAGGAGAAGTTCCGGTGTCTTCCGTGTGCATCAAATCAGGATGTCAGAAATCAATTTGTCAAAGTAAAGATACAGAATCTGTAACCGACATTTGGACCACAAGATTCACTTATGAATGAGGGTATTACATTTAAAAAGCAGTCTTTGCAGATACCACTTTTTGTTTTGTTTTTTAATCCTTACCTGAGGGTAGACATGCTTACTGATTTTAGGGAGGGGGAAAGAAGGAAGAGAGAGAAGACGAGAGAGAGGAAGAGAAACATCGATGTGAGAGAGAAACAGCAATTGGTTGCCTTTCGCACATGACTGACTGGTTTTCTGACATTACCCAGTTGGAGAAACTTACAGAGCAATAAATTTGAAGATACCACACTCACTGCAACAACTAGCTCATTGTTTTTGTTCAGTAAGAAATTATAATGACTGATGATGAAAACATTTTTCTTATGTCAATGTCATCTATTCCATGATTCAAAATGCTGTCGATTATAGTGTTTTGTTGTTTTTTTAAACTACTCTGTAATTCCTACAGGGAAATGTCTATGAGAGTAGAAAATGATAAATCCAACCAATTTATTCTGTAATTATTACTTTGCTATGAATGACTATTTAGAATAGAATGTAGAAGCCTGAAGGCAAGTAACCTTTTTAAATTTAAACTGACCTAAGTTTTAATCACCATAGGCACCCAAGTTAACGTTAGGAAATAAATAAATAAATAAAAAAAAATAAAAATAAAAATAAAAAGCGTTTTGGATTCAAACGGATAACCTGAAGAGACCTTACGTACCCAGGGAGCCCTGTGGCTCAGGTTCGGAGTGCTGTCCCAGGGCAGGGAGCACAGTCCAACAACAAAGGCGGTTAAAGTGCGATTCAAATTCTTGCATTTTTCAGATATCATCAAAGGGGACCATTGAGAATCGAGCTGCCATCATAATCTCCCATTTCCTTCATTGTACAATTCCTTTACACTCTCCACAGCTCCCTAAACTTCACATAAATCTTCTCTCCTCTCTCTTGCTCAGCATCTTTGTCTCTATCCCTACTCATCTTGTTCTTCATGCTGTTATGAACGAAGACTTAGCCTCCCTCTCAGCCAATGAAAATTCTTCTCCTTTGGGGTACAGGAGTAGGCAAGGGGAAACTGAGCAGGTACGAGGGTGAAGAAAGAGTATAAACACACGTGAGCACTTTTTGAGGTACCATAGGAAAATATTTTATTGTAAAATAATTTGCTGTTCTTTAACATGGCCTCATTACCAGAGGTCATGTTAAAAGACTGAGAAAGACAGTCATTGAAAAGGTGCATCAGTAGAAGAATTAATGATTTCAACTGTTTATGATATTTTTGGCTACCCAAAAATATTATAATTTTTACTCAGTTACCCAGCTGAGAAAAGAGCTTAATCTCAAATGAAGGTAGACCACTGCCCACTTGCTTCATTTCTAACGCAGGAAGAGGTAGCCTCTTATTTTTAATATTATAGTAATATCTCTGATATTTGTCTTCTATATTTGTACTAAACAATACCATTTCTTTTAGGATATAGCACGACACATTTATAAACATCTTAATTATTCCTTCAAGATAAGAAGGGAAAGCTAGCATGGATTAATTAAAATTTTAGAAAGTAATTAACCTAGAACCCTACTCCCAAGTGGTACTTTCATCGAGCGACCCAAGACTCATGTCCATCTCTAGGCTTTCTAAAGACTTGCAAAGTAGGCTGAACAATTAACTCAGCAGCTTGGATTAGTTTTCAAATAGTATCCCCTTATTTTTCCAATGTATTTTTAGATGGTAGGGGGTAAACTTTTGTAACTTAGGTTTACTCCAAAAGTAAAAAATAAAATAAAATAGTAAAATTGTCGTAAGCAGTGCAGCGCGATGGAGAGTGTGAGATGTGCTCTTTGAAGACAGGCATTCTGAAACCCTATTTGTGCCTCAAGTCCTTCCTTCCGGTTTGACGTAGCAGAGGGGAACAATGTTTCCATTCTATTACCAACTACTTCAACAACTGTGTGTTTGGCTAGCACTGTGATCAATGTCCCAGACCTAGTTCATAGGGATTGAAAGAATGTCAGTTAGAAAATCTGGAAGCTGATATTTAGGTTCAGGAAAGGAAAAAAAAAAAAAACTTTGTAAAAGTCACAGAACTGAGACAAGGGAAAAATGACATTTTAGGTAAGTTGTTTTCATATAAATATTATTTAAGATACAAACTTTTTCTTAGAGCCACCAAAGTCACCTATGAAGGGAGGGTGGAAAACTTCAAAATAACATAAAGGTAATGGCATGCAAATATTATCTTATTGATAACTTTTCAGTAGTTTGAGTTGTTGAGACATAGTCCCATAAGCTTAAATGTAGGACCAATGAATGAATTCTATTAAAATTATATTCAAACACAATGCAAGATAATTTTATATACACCTATTATTTCCTATATGTCATCTTATAAAGTATGTGCGTGTAGACAGTCAAAATGCTGGTAGTGATAGTGAATTTATTAAGCCAAACATTTGAAAGCTCAAGTAAGTCTATCACGTTTAGGTTTCCCTTATATTTTTCAATTTTTGACAGCTGTCAGTTTACAGATATGATTACTTTATCTAAGCATCACAAACACTGCATTAGTATCTTCAGAAAATGCCCTGTGAAAGCTGCAGTTTCACCATCCCGAATCAATTACTGCATTCTTAAACTCGAAGTATATTTATTTGTGAGCACAGAGGCAGCCAGTGGGAGGGTATTGATTGGAGTATAATGTCATGTGTAGCAGGAGAGAAAGATGAAAAGTGTTTTCTGTTTAATGGGTTGGTATTAAGTAGGTGGGAATGGCTTCTAATTAGCCAACAATTGCTGTGTTTCCCAGTTTCCCTCCCTTCCCTCCTCCTGCCGGTCACCAGCTGCCAATCTGCCCCCATTTTTTTTTTTATTTGGAGTTCATTGCTCACTGCAGTGAAAGCCTTTGTTTGAGAAAGAGGGCTCCCAGGGTCTCAGCTGCCTGGGTACAGCTTGCTGCCTACGATGAGTAGCAACTGTCAGTTTATTTTATCTCAACCTTTTCATCATGCTGCTGAAACTGATCGACTGAAACCACCTGAGAGACCTGAGGATTCCGTACCTACAAGTCATTAGCTAGGACTGCAGTCTCTCACCACATAGCAAGTCAACTGAACACTTCCTGAAATTCCATCCACTTTAACCCCATGTTTCCCCAGGAACACGTAAGAATTCTGTCCCTTTTTATTGTTGAAGCCGAGTCGATGGGGGATGATTCCTTTGACGCGCAGACATAATAATAAGTCAGTATATTCTGCTTTGGCTATGGGGTGAGGAAAATGGGGTGAGGCTTTACTACAGTGATACCGCCGATGAGGGGGGACATTGTTCCATCCATAACCAAAGTGAATGTGAAACTGGAAAAAAAAAATTTTACAAAGTGACTTTATAATATCAGGTCTTAAGCCCCACTCTTTACACATACTACGTGTGCCAGATTCAAGCCTGATTTTGCATGCATGTGATCAATAACATAGCTTAGGGGGTTTCCTGTTTCATTTTAGAGCTGCGTAAAGAAAATGCCCCCCCCCCCCACTTTAATGATACTTTGAAAACCTTTTTTTTTTTTTAAAGAGAGAAACCATCTAACCTGTTGTATCCAGAATGCTTCGAAACAGAATTACATAATGAGAAAATTCGGAGGAAAATCTTTAGTGAAAATCAATGATATGTAAAGCTATTGAAAAATAACGCTGTCAAATACCACTTAGAATTGTGGAGTTGTGACTAGGTGGTATTTACTACATTTCAACATGGGTAGCAGGCTTCTGGGGGAAGTGGAATTTTGGAAACAGAAGGAGCAAGGAAAGGTAAAAGAGCAGAGAAAAATATTATTTCTGATAAATGATGTGAAGTAACAAATAAGAGTTGGGATTAGGGAGGAAGAGTTCAAGAACTTTCACTTGATTTAAAAATAGATATCTAAAGAAGGCGAAAGAGTAGATGTACTGATTTAGAGTGCTTTACCTATTTCATATGTGAACTTATAATATTATTAAGAAATGCGATCCAAAGATCCACTAAGCGCATGTACATACATTACTGAAATATATATACCATATTGTGATATATAAATATATGTTACGTATATCAAAATATATAAGCACATAATTATGTATATAATATATAAATATATATAATATATGTAATGAAAATCTAGCCTAGCATAGAACCTAGTGAGCTTGTTAAAAGCAGATTCTCAAGCTCTATTCACTGGAGATTCTGATTCAATAAATCTGTGGTAATGCATTTATAACAACTCCTCTGACCACCACCAATCAGATAATTTTAATGCAGGTGTTCCTTGAGTTGCACCCTTGAGAAATTGTCTAAAGCTTATTCAGAAGTTTAGTTTTCCACAGAGCATCTTAAAATACTTATATCGTGATAGAAAATGAAACAGTATATTTTGAGTCACCAGTGAACAATTCTAATTTCATTTTTTCCTCATAAGTCTCTTCTACTTATAATTTCTTTAAAATCATTTAAAAAAATGAAGTAGACGAGACTACAATAGAAAAATACTGGAGTGCTTCACATGTAGTAAGTATTGCTTTGTCAAGCTTTCGCTTCAATTACATATTATATGTCATGAGGTAAAATATATTTCTTATTGTAGGATTTAGTTAAAGAGCCCACTGCTTTACAACCTGTTTTTCACCCAGCAGCCAAAGTGATCTTTCTAAAAAGTCAGAGTCCTGTACTCAGACCTCGATGACAATTTTCCATCACAACTGGAATATAATCCAAAGTTGTCACTGTGGCCAGAAGGTCCTCGATGAATTGCCTTCTGCTGAAAGCTCATTTCTTCCCTCTCTCCTCACTCAATTTGCTCCCACCATATTGGTCTTCTCCTTGTTACTTGAACGCGCCTAGCTTTACCTGGATATCATCTCCCCATTTCAATCAGGTTTCTGTGCAAGCCATGCCTCTTTTTAGGGGTGGCTTCTCTGAACCTTCTGTTTAAAATAGCCCTCTTCAGATGCAATCACTTTCTGACCTCCTTCCCTCGCTTTTTCTTCACAGCACTTAGCACTATCTGTAGCGGTTGCCTGCCAACATTGAGACCTCCATTTCCATGCTTCCGAAATTGTAAGTCATGTAAGGCACTGAAAAGCCAGATGCTTTCCCAGCTTCCCTTGCAGCTGGGCAGAGTCACGTGAGCAAGCTCCACCAATCAGCTGCACACACGCCAAACTTTGTATCCAGAGCTGGCACTTGTTAAGCAGAGCTGTGCAGAATCCAACCTGGTGAGTCAGGGCATCAGGCAGGATTCCGTATTGTAAAGCTTCCTCATATATGTGCAGTTTAATTTTTTTCTTGGACATTTTTAGCTGTTATATAAACGTGTCTTTTGTATCTGCAAGCCTGAAAGAGTTGTCATATACATTTTTATTCATAGAATAGGGTAGTTAATTCTTTTGTATCTCCGTTAACAGGTTTGTATAAATATTTTTCTGAATCTAAAAACAGCTGTTGAGTTACACTTTGTAAATATAGAGTCTTGCATTTATAGTTATTTAAAATTTGCTTTATTTTTAGTATATGGCTTGATTTTTTTGTTTTACTTCAAAATGGTATGCGTAAAAGAGTCAGGAAGAGATCCTGAAGAAACAGCAGTAGATTGGTTTTGGTCTACTTATCTTTTACAAATTATATTTTTCTTGGCATGTACTGAGAAGGCTACCCAGTAGAGAGTTGATCTATTTTAAAGGAAAATTCCTATGTTATATATAGAAAGTGACAGTATTATGCATAATTATCTATGCAATTACACTTGCACATGCTTGAACATTTTTAGCCAGGGACGCTTAATAACATTTGCATGGTTAAATGAGACAGCAGCAACAACTGCAGAGGCCTCAGGGCATGGTCATCTATTTAAGCATCCACTTGGATTTTCAACATAATTAGTCATATAATTGTGTGCCTAAACTTAGTAGATTCATGTAAGTAATGATAAATTATTAAAAAGCGGTGCGTGTATTTGCTCTCTATTTCCTGCCAATCAAGTTACTAAGGAATATACCATATTTGTGTTTCATCATATAAATCTTCAGGTAAGATTACAATGTAAAGCCCTGTATGAAGGTGAATGAACAAGTGAATCCATTCAGATGAGAGAGAGAGTTAATGTAGCTATTTGGATATCCATAGTTTTAGGAAGAATTCCTATGATCAAATCATAGTATCAGTCTGTTCACCTGTCCCCACTAAGATTTTTATGAAAAATGTTTCATTTGCTTATGTTGTATTCAATACAATGGGCTTTTATGTTTATTAATTTTGTTTTCAATTTTAATTAATACCTAAAGGTTGGACATAATGGCTTCCTCCCATAATTCTATTAGTGGTTGCTGGCGAACACTTGGATCAAACAGCTCTGAACAGCAAATATTAAGATGGTCATCTGGACTCAAATTCTCCCAGAATTTCTCACCAATCCTTCTTGACTACTGATTTTGAAGCTTCATTTCACATTTCTCCACTGCTACTTTAATATCGAAGTTAAAACTTGTGGAGATGCAAGAAAAACTCTGTATCCGTCCCCAGGAGCTTATCTAACAAGCAAGACTAAAGGGCCTTGGAGCGCGTTGAACTAAAGTTCCTTTGATAAGAGTAGAAAATGCGCTTCATTGTCTGTATTTTGCAAAATGTATTTTATTAGTTCATCCAATGACATGTATAGTCTTAATTCAGAAAAATCAGACTTTTCTCACTAAAGGCTAAAATTAACCATGTCTTCCCTCATTTCGGGTGTCTGATTCCGTGTTAGAGGCACAGCACTTAAATGAGCTAACTTCCGTTTCCCTTGTTGGTTTGACAAAGTCCAGCTTTGTTTACCTTAAGGGCATGATGGAAAAACATCTATTTGCTTAGACTTTTTGATTGAAGGTTAGAATGAAATGCAAGGAATCAGACAAACAAAACTGAGCACACTGGCATGTGAAAGGACTGGGAGTTGATGAATATTGGGGAGGGCTTGTAACAGTCAGTTCAGTGTGAGAGTAGTTTAGGGGATTCAGAAAGTGCATATGTTCAGGCACATTTGTACAGTTTCGAGAATTCACTTCGGGAAGGTCAACACACTGGTCAGGATGGACTGGCATTAAAATTATGAACATTTTGGCATGCCTTCTGACTAGACTCCTGCTCGATATTTCCCATTCTGAACACACTGTACCGACACAGGTAGCGGACATCATCTGTAAGAAGTGAAATATATAACCAGCTACTGTAGCCCAGTCAGTCATCAAAATAATGCATTATAAACAACTTCTAAAAGGATGTCCATCATGAAAAGTATTTATTTTTCTATTAATTATCCTGAAGAGCCTAGACTATGAAAACACTCACTCCTGTCTGGGAGTTAAAGACATAGGGAGGACAGAGTAAAAGAATATGAAGGGAAGTGAATTCTGGGACCATGGATATAATTTTTGATTGAGGTTGTGGTTAAAAAAACAATTTCATAATGACGAAAATACCAAGTCAGAGGTAATTAGAAAGAAAATCTCCCACACAATACCCCGGACCAGGGAAACTTTGGAAAGAATTAGAAGCCAAGAAAATTTGGTTCCTTATGTTCGTTTTTTAAATATAATATTAATTACGTAACTTCTTTTTCAGAAAGAAATGATGTAGATCAAGAATCTCTACAATTGTCCTAACAGAGCCTTACCAAAAAAGGATTAAATATACATAGAGAGGGTCTTTTGCCCCCAAACTGGGGGACAAATGGTAGAAAGTTTTAAAGTGGCACAGTATGTAGAACCATGACCACAAGTAAAATGATGTAGCTAGAAGCAGAGGTACGACCCCTCACCAGGGACAGAAATAACAAGAAACAGGTGACAACAGGTTTTGCCAGAACTGCAAATCCTAGCCTTCTGCTGGGACAGCTCTGGCATTCACTCTGGCTGTGCTGCTCTTAAATCAACCACCAAACTTTTCATGAGGTTTTCCAGTGAGCAATTTCAGAGAAGTTAAACCAGATTAGCAAAACTCAGCTACGTTTTTCTTGGAAGTGGTGAGTTCAGTGTACATGGAAAGTTAAAACTGGTATCACCATCAGCTACCAAGAACTGTGAGCAGAATCTAAAAGAAGTATAGTTTTTGTTTGAGCAATCAAGAATTCTCTTTTATTGAACCAAGGCAGCAGATAGAGAAGGAGGCTCTCAGAGGAGAAAAAAAAAGAAGAAGAAGAAAAAAAGAGATCTTTCAACCCAAGGGATCTGGAGCTACATTATTATTTCCCAATGAAGCGAACCTTCATATTCTGAAGAAATACTTGATTTCTAAGGAAGCAAACTTGTCACTTGTGTTGTAGAAAATGTACAAAGATGGGTGAACTGTATCTGAGTGAGGAAATTTGAAATTCAGGCCCAAATTCTGCTGCTCTTTTTATTTAAAAATTTGGCTGCAATTAACTACTGATTTGTCTTTTTCAGCATGTTTCATCTCTGGAATTATTTTTTATCAGTTGCAGAAGACATTGAATTCTCTAAGGTCTTTCTTGAAATTTAGTAGAAGTCCACTCTGATAACCTATAAATTTAAATTAGATTAGCAAAAAAGATGCATATCTTTCTTAAGCTGACAGTAGAGCATATATAAAGAATATATTTTAATGTCTCCTCTTCAATTTGTCTTACCAAACTTGTTTTTTTGTGTGTGACTAGAAAAGGAAGTGAAAAACAAAGGCTCCCTGCCTCTAAAAAAATCACAGGCCAACTCACAACATGCAAACATGCAACTTATAAACCGTCCTGCAGAGAAATGGCTGCCCCAGAGCTCCCGCTGGAGCCCCCGCCGCTGCTTTCCCGGCAGCCGGCGTGAAGAGTCCTGACCCTCACGGAGTCAGGGCAGCCTGAATTAAGTTGTGGTAACAAACAACTCTGAGAATCTCAGTGCTCATCACGATAACAGGTGATTCTGTGTTCACAAAACCCCTGCTGCAGATGGGAATGGCTTTCTAGAGCAAGTGTTCCACACTTGCAGATTTAGCGAGAAGGCTGCCTCCATCTCATGGCTCCGTATTTCTTAACGAAGCTTCCTCCGTGATCACTGCAGCAGGGCTCTCCTCGTATAAGCCCAGAAGCAACCCTGGCCCCTGGGCCAGGACTGGTCACAGGGCCGAGCCCAGTTGCCAGGAACTGAAATGAGTCATCCTCCATGTGCCCGGGAGAGCAAAGAGCCAGATACTGGTAAGCATTTGTAAATTCTTCCCTTTCAGCAATGGTTACTGAGCCCTCTAAAAATTACGTGCAATAATTGTATGTTTTTTTGATGAGAGGGAAGGGTCCTTAGCTTTCATCACTTTCTTTAATGGGATTGTGACCTGTCATCTAAAAATTCTAATAAGCCCTTTTTCCCCCCAAAGAAGGTACAGATTTGTACTGAAGAGAGCAAAGCTTGGAAATTCAGGAATAGTTCATAAAAGTTGAATTTAGGATAGATTCCCAGACTTTAGAAGATGTATGTGTTGGCCTCATTATTCATAATAATCTTGCCCTACATAGCCTGAAAGATTTCAATTACACATTGTATCACAACTATCCTAAGTTTTGGCAACAGGTACTCTTCCAACATTAAAAAAACATCCCAGTTGCTCTGAAGAGGTTAAAGTACTTTAAGTCTCTCACAGTGTGGTGTGAATCAGTTCAGTCAGATTGGTTTCTTCCTAACAATGTTTGGAACTTCGACCCTGGAAGGGGTAGGTGTCCTACATAAGAAAGGAGTTAAGTTGGGAGAATGGGTAAGTAAATTTAGAACATGGGGCATCTTTAAAATTCAGAGAGAATGTCAAAGTCTGAGATAATTGTCTAATGCTTGAAAACAAAATTAATAAAAAGATTATTCAACACAAGTGTCCACAGTTCAGGCATTCCTAGAGCACTTGTGTATTCTGGGCATGGTGCTAGCTGCTAGGGCCACAGTAACAACACTGGTTGCCAGTCTGTGCTAGATAACGTGTCAGCACCACTTGGCATTTTATTATGACCATGCTCTTAACTGTTACTGCTTTTATATGGGTTTTACTAAAGAAACAACAACAATAAAAAAAAAACAGCTAAAAGTGACTTAAGAAATCAGAAAATTTATCTCACATAAAAAATAATGGTGGTGGCAGTTACAGGATTAGTTAATTTAGCATGGAAGGATGTCACTGAGGCCCTAGACTCCTACGTGTTTCTGCCGCCGCCATCACTGTGGTAGGCTAGTTGCTAATTGGCCGTAGCAGCTCTAGGCATCACATATTCATGTGACATTTAAAGTCAGAAAACAGGGAATTTCCTCATCTTGTGCCCCTTCATAAGAATGAATAAAACCTTCCAAGGAGTTCCTCCGAAGATTTTCTTCTCTTATATCTTTAATTAGAATTATGTCACATATCCTCCCTGAAGCTGTCACCTGGCAAGTATACTGACATCATTTTCCTTCAGCCTGGGGAAGTTTCTTTAACAATTGCTCGTGTGTTAGTGATGAAATCTTTCAGCTTTTGTATGCCTGGAAACATCTCTATTTCGCCCATGTTTTTAAAAGATATTTCACTGGGTATAGAACCCTAGGATTGATGGCTCTTTTTCTCTTTTAGTACTTTAAATAAGTTGCTTTTTTCTCTTCTGTCTTACACTGTTTACAGTGATATTTCTGCTCTAGTACCTTTGCTCCTCTGCACGCCACGTGTTTGTCCTCCCCTACCGCACGCCCTCCCTGGCTGCTTTAAATTTTTTTCTCTTTATCGCCAGTTTGAATCCTTGTGATTATAATGTGCCTTGGTTTAATTTTCTTTATCTTTTGCTTAGGGTTTTTTGAACTTCTTGAGTCTGTGGTTTTATAGTTTCTATCAAATTCAGGAAAAAAAATCAGCCATTCGTTATTTTAAAAAATATTTTTTCCATTCCTTCCCCTTTTTCTTCTCTTTTAGGGTTTCTAATTACTCACATTTTAGGCTTCCTGAAGTTGATCCACAATTCTCTTTCATTTTTTTTCAGTATTTTTTTCTCTGTATTTCATTTTGGAAAGTTTCTATTGCTGTGCTTTCAAGTATACTAATCTTTTCCTCTGCCCTACCTAATCTGCTACTAATCCCATCTAATTTATTTTGATTTTGGGCATTCTATTTCTTACTTCTTGAAATTAAATTTGAATCTTTTTCTTATCTCTTCCACGGCTCTACTCTACAAGTTCAATCTTTCCACTACATTCTTCAACACATGGGATATAGTTTTAATAATCTTTTTATATCCTGGTCTGCTTATTCTATCTTGTGTATCATTTGTCAGTTTCTATTTCTTTATTTTCTCACTATGAGTTCTGTCGTCCAGCTTCTTGGCATGTTGATGTAATTTTGATTGGATGCCAGATAGTGTGAATTTTACCTTGTTGGGTGCTAGATATTGTTTCTTCCTATAAATATTCTTGAGTTTTCTTCTAGGAGTCAGTTATTTGGAAACAGTTTTATCCTTTCATGAAGACTTATTGAGATATAAGTGACAAAACCACGAAATATTTAAAGTGTGCATACCGGTGATTTGATCTGATACCTTTTTTAAAGTAGGTGGGACCAAAGAAGCCTTTCACTTAGAGCTAATTTTTCTTCGTATTGAGACAATGCCCTTGTGAATTCTCCACTTGATGTGCTGTGTTTAACGAGGTTTTTCTATTCTTGCTGGCAGGGGCACAAACTGTTCACAGCTCTGTGTGAGCAGAGGCGATTTCCTGCCTGGTCCTTTCGAGTGGCTCTTTCCCAAGGCTTCAGTAGCTCCTGTACACACACAAACTGGTCAGTACACAGATGAAGAAACGACGGATGTCTGGACCTCTGTCTCTCCCTCTCTCACTGGCTCGTGCCCTTTCCTTTTGAGTACCCTTTGCTGTGAACTCCAGCCACCTTGGTCTCCCTGAACTCCAAATTCAGTCTCTCCCCAACTCAGGGGGTGTGCTCGGCACTGCCTTGGTGCCCCTGCCCGTGCCACAGCCTGGCAACTTTCTCCCGGCAGCACTCTGGGAAAATCATGCAGTTCAGCGCATTGATATCCCTTTTTTCAGTGATCACTGTTCTGTGCTGCCTGTTGTCCATTTTCTGAAAACATCTGTCTCACATGTTGTGTTTGCATTTTTTTTTTTAGTTGTTTAAGAGAAGAGGATAATCATTTCCCTTTCACTCCATGGTGGCCAGAAGTCAAGTTCTGCCTGTTGTTGTTTTTTTTTTTCTTTTTCACGGTGAACATTTTCATCTGGACTTTAATGTAAAATGTAATCATTTTAAATGTCAGACATGCTTTTACTAACTAGAAAATAATAGACACTAAAGTGCAACACATGGAAAGAATCTGGGACTAGAATTCTAGAGAACTAGATGATAGATCCATTTTGTCTTTCAAGTGATTCCATGACTGTATTTCCCTGGGTCTGAGGACATTTGAAAATAAAAAGTGTGTACAAAATAAATTCTTTGGTTCCACACAACTCTATCATTCATGATAATAGGAAACTCAAAACATCTCAAGAAAAGTTTAACTCATGTTCAGAGGAGAGAGCCTGTAGGAGTGCTACCAGAGTTAGGAAGGAACAGACACAGATGGAAATGCATGAGGAGGGACTAATGGTGAGTAGTGAATGAGGCATGTTCTAGAATGGGAGGCTCCTGAAACAGCAGGGAAAGGACAGGGTTTGAGGAACTGCAGAGGGAAATATGACACAGGGTGGGCCAAATGGGAGGAGGGACTGAAAGTCTGCAGGTTAAATAGTTCCTTGGGGTTAGCAACCGTAACAGTGCCAACCAGAGAGTAAAATTGCCTATAACATCAGATAGCTAGAAAGTTCTCTCATATAAACTCTAGCAGAAGGATCAAATATTTACACTGGCATTTATACAGCTGTTAAACATATCATATCATAATAGTAATAATAATAACAAATTAACTTTTGTGGAAACCCACAGAAACTGGTGTTTAGGGGGAAAAAACAACAAATAAATTGCTCATGATTTTTCTAGGTTGCACTCTAAGGACTACAAAATGCCGTCTTTATTCAGAAGATGCTCTTACTGAGGAATTGTGGCCAGTTCCAGAGGAATCTTATCAATGAGCTATTTGAAACCTCAAATAACAGGCTGAAGATATAAAGTGAAATCTTTTGCCAACAGTCACAAAACTAATTAGTGTTCAATATGATATTGGAACCCAAGCGATAGGACACTTAATAGCCTCTCAATCACACCAGGCTGCTTTGGTGAGCTTTGATTAAGTCACATTTTTCACCAGAATCTTCTTTTCCTGTGTCATCTTTCTGAACACATTATTAGACAGTTTTGCTCTGTGATGATAGGATAATACACAGCCTGCTTGCTGACTCTTGGCTAATTACATTAACTTTCTCCTCATTGTCAGGGCTATTTCACAAATAGAAGTAGCTGATCAAAGTATAATGGAACAGAAGACTCACTCTTGAATGTTGCTTTTTCGCCTTCCTTAAAAGGATTGAGTTCATGAATGAGAAATGCAAGTAAAGAATAGGGTAGGAACACGTGGCTTGGCATTAAACCAAGGGCCCCAACACGAAGCCAACGCAAACCAAGGACTAAGAGACAAACTCATGGCCTCGATTGTTTTCCTTTAAGAATATTAAATGATTCATTAAACTAGGGTGGTATTTTTGGAACTCAAGGAAACCTTTACATCCTGTTTTGTAAAAAGCTAATTGTCTTTACAGACTAGGCAGTGTATTCATCTATTTCTATGCTCAGAATTTGCATCCTATTTCTCTCATATAATATATATTTGGCTACCATAAGAATGTGCATTAAAACTGTGTCACTGATGCTGTCAGTGAAGCGGTTAACAATCTTGGCAGTTAAGGCTGTAATTACATTTCTAGGTCAACAGTACTATTACCTGTCCCACCACGGGGTCTGTGATCTCCACGAGGCAAGGTGAATTAGCTTTTCATTAAAAAAAAAAAAAGCCAACAAACTTCATGATTGTAGAGATAATAGTTCTAGTAAAGGAAATAAACTATATTCTAGAGAAATCAGCAGAAATTCATAGGCCCTTAAGCCTTCCAGAGCTAATTCCTGTGGATTCAGGCTTACATAAGTGTATTGAACTGCAATTGATTTGAATTCCTTCAAAATTCTTAAATTTGGGAGGAGAATCTATTCTTATTTTGCTATTGGGAGGGAAAGGAGGAATACGAAATCCTCCCAGCCATATCTAAGAGCATTAGATATTTCCCGTATTTGCTGCGTTCCCTCAGAAGGGCCCAAGAGGAGAGATGGCGGCGGGCGGAGGGCCGCTCCATTTTATCCAGAGGCCTGAGCGCTCTTCGCCGCTCTCTTCCCTTCGGGGGCCGTGCTCCTCTGCTTAAAAGAACATTGCCTGCTCGGGAACCAATGATTTGTTTGGAGAATGTAAGTCTCCGAGGTGAAGATAACTGCACAGTTTTTATGATGTATCTTCCAAATTGTTGATCTGCTTTTTTTCTAAATACATGGGGCTCCTCTGTAGCAAGGTTAAAGATGCCTTTCCTGACCAGAAAGGCAACATTTGAAAACCTAAAAGCTGCTCGGACCTCCAAATAATATTTCCGTATTTCTTTATTTTGTCCACATCACACTTGGTGTTGTCCTGCATTCATGTGATAATTGCATGGTAATCAAAATGCAGTATTGGATCACAGGGGTTTTTTTCCCTCATATTTTCCAAGGAAATGCGCAACTATGAATCTTGTTTTAAAAAGTGGCTAGTACAAACTAGTTTATGGCTGGGACATATATACGCGTTTGAATTCTATTTAATATGACAAAGATTTACTTGCTAGCAAGTGGGTGTTGGACCTTGTGCCTTCTTTTATAGGGAGGATCAAGAATCAGCACCTGTCTTCGTGACTCATACTCTCCATGGGAAGATGGGGCAATACAAGAAATGGCCACGATAGGACGCCAAATATGACAGACGAAAGTGTTTGGAGAGCAACAAATGGCATTCAATGTGCGACAGAGAGAAGAGATAACATCCAAGTGAGATGGGAATCAGGGAAGACTTCAGTATTTGAGGACCTTGCAGGAACAGTGAGATTTCTCTGGGTAGTGTTGGAGCTGGAAACAAGGTGTGGCAGGGGGAGATGGGTAGCAGGGAGAGGAGGTGGTCAAAAAAGGTTGAGAAGCTTGTACTTAAGTTGTTGGCAGTACAGAACCAATGAGGGTTTTTAAGCAGAGCAAAGATAGAGTAATAAGAGCTGTGGTGTTAGCAATATTTTGGAAACCTTGTAGAGTAGACTTTAGTGTATTTTGAGTTAAAAATATGTTTATGTAAACAAGCACGTTTGCTAATGTCCTACAGGTTTTATCTCCATATAGAACAACCAGCACTAAAAATGTTAAATATATCAACAGTATGAGAATTCACTTATTACATGAGTCCAAAGGATGACTGTTTCTGACTTGTATAATGAGGTAGTTCATCCATGCACAGATTTCTAACCTCGATCAACTGAGTCAGCACAGGGGGACCTTCACGGCATCTGGAGGGTTTGCTCCTCTCTACCATGTGAGTAACTGAGTTTTTACTGTCAGAGTAGTATTTTGAAATGCATTTTTTTGTTCTCTTCCTAAGTCCTTTAGAATACAACACATCCTTACAAAAATATGGAGATAAAATGTAAAAAGAATAGAAATACAGTTTTATGAAGTAAAAAAGAGTTTTAAAAACAAGGCTGCAGCAAACAGACACATGGCTCTGACCAGAAGCTAGTTTTGCATATATTTTTCATGATTATCATGTTATGGCTAAAATTTATCCAAGATAAATCTGAAAAAATAAGTAACTCAGCTTACTCTCTGCCAAACCTTTTATCAAAACAAGTATTTTAATATGGGTCATATTTCCTCTACTTTATCTACTGGGCAGAAAGAGGGAGAAACTAAAGGGAAGATAACTCAAAACTACAGGACAGACTCCCAAATGTAAAACAGGCAACATTCTGAAGTAAGCAAAATACTATGCAAAAATGATTAGTTAATAGTTAGCCATAAATATTTTGGGGGAATTTGAGCACACTGAAATTCAACAAGCCATGTGTTTTTAAAGACTTCATCTTATTTTTCCTATTGCACATATATTTGGAACGAGATCTTCCTTATTTCATAGCTAGAGGACAGACAGTCGTAAGTAGTATTCCGCTAATGTAAAAGAGTCAACAAACTTGCTTTGTGTTCAGTTTGCTATTACTTACTGTTTACTCTATGGAGGAAATATATACCAAAAGAGATTATTGTTTTATTTAAAGCAAAAAAAAGTTTCATTTAGGAGTTGCTTCTTCACATTACGAAATTTTGCCTAATGATTCCATTTGAGTTATCCCAAAACATTTTACTTTTAAAAGTTTGATTCATAAACAAATAATTTTGTAACCCAAGGTCTGTCATACGTAGTACTGTTTAAAATAAAATAAAATAAAATAAAATAAATCCTAATCTAGCCCTGGCTGGTGTGGCTTGGTGGACTGAGTGCCGGTCTGTGAAGCAAGGGTCGCTGGTTCGATTCCCAGTCAGGGCACATGCCTGGGTTGCGGGCCAGGTCCCCAGTAGGGGGCACAAGAGGGGCAACCACACATTGATGTTTCTCTCCATCTCTTTCTCCCCCCTTCCCCTCTAAAAATAAATAAATAAAATCTTTTAAAAAATTCCTAATCTAAAACTCTTAAGGTGAAACACAAAACTGACCCTTACCTACCTAGTTGTTTTTCATTGAGTATTTTGACTAATTATCATGAGAAAATATATATAGAAAAATGGTGGCATTGAACGAAATTACTATCAAATATTATCTAAATTAATATTCAAATTTGAATTGATAAAAAATAGGAAAATTTACTACCATCAGGAAAGTAAGAGTATAATACCAATTCGAATCTATGAACACTTGCTGTTGTCAGTAAGGTACCACACTGAACATTTTTTAAAAGTAAAGTTATTTTACATTCCTTATAGCTGATCAGTACTTACTGTTGAATGCTGAAGATATCTGAAATAAAAAACAGCATGAGAATGGTGATTTATCAAGTTGAAGGCATCCTCAACTTGAAAAACCGTTACCACAATTTTATGCCTTCCTTAAAAACTGAAGGTACAATATAGCACAAAAGTACACCCAATCATCAGATAGTAACGAATAAATAAAATTAAAATTACCCTTACAATTAAAATCACCAATGACTGAATAAACCTTTACAGTGAAAATGACTTAGCCATTAAGAATGATACACAAACTAAAGTTCTCTTAAAAAAAAACAAGAACAAACAAACAAAAAGCAATGCCTTACCAATAATCGGATCAGGTGCAATGTGCCTTCTGCTGTCCTTCCACGACAGCAGGTAGTCGAGGCTGGTGACACCTGCATCTTCTATGTGACTGTTTATCGCCAGCATCATCTGATGAGCTTGTGCGATTCCGTAATGCACTTTTGTTTCATCCAGCAGCGGCCTGTTTGGTAGCTCTGCTGTTGTGTCAAAAGCTTGCTGGAAGTATTCGGAAGCTCTCCTGTAGTGTCCCTACAAACATAAGAGAAATGATTTTTTCTTAATTTATTTTACCAGTCCCCCTATCTTCCCACCTTGGCAAGCACCACACTGTTGTTTCTACAGTTAGAGCAGTTCATCTTCAAGAAGGAAGTGATGGGAAGCAGGGCCTCTGCTAGAATAGGTTCTTTTTAAGCATTGTGATTACTTACCATTGCAAGTCTTGAAGTTAATTCACTAAGAAAGTTGTTTCTCACAGGTTGAACTGTATGAAACTTAAGTTCTTTTGGATTAAAAATGTTCAAATATTAGCATTTTTTCATACATTCAACCTAATATATGACAGCAAGAGGAAGCCTAGAAAAGAGTGAGCTGATTTGCACTGATCTGGATGGAATTTTCTTACCTGCAGCGTTGAATTTACCTAGTGAAATATTTTAAACCAGCTTTAGCTATCAGTCACAGTAAGAGACCACTTTCAGCCAGCCTGTTTTATCAGTCATCAATGAAACAGGTGCATATGCCCACTGATTTAGTTTTCAGTCTTGTTTTCCCACATGCATATGCCATTCTTGACTGAGAGTGTGGACGTATCCACGATTTTTGAAAAATATGATCCTGACAGGACCAACACAAATCAAGTGATCATTTAAACTATCTCTTTTCCAAGTTCTTTGTCACATTTTAAGTTATAACTATAAAGATACTCATTCATTCAGATTTATTTCAAACTCTGTTTCCTTGAAAAAAAAAAAGGCTAAATAATTCTGAAATCATCAAAATCAATTACATGGCACATCAAAGACTGCAGTAGTTAAGAGTATGGGTTTAAATATCACAGCCACCTAGAGGCTTAGAGACCCGGGGTAGGTTGCTTGCACCCTCTGGGCCTCTGGCAAAGGGGAAGTGCATGGTACCATGTAAGGGCGCAGAGAATAATAATAGCTGCCACTTACACAGATGGCATTTACTCCTGCTGCCAGACTTTGTTCTAAGTGCTTTATATCTATATATTCACTTAATGCTCACAAGAACCTTATGAGGTGGGAAAACTCAGATGCCTAGAAGGTATTTAACTTGTCCCAGGCCACAGCTTTCGTAAGTGAAAGAGCTGGGCTTTTAACCAAGCAGTCTGGTCTCCAGAGTTGGTGCTTTAACTCGCTACATAAATAGCCCCTCAAAAAGATTAAGATAATGAGTGTAAACACATAACTGCCCTCAAAAAGTACAGATCCTGCTTGCAACCCAAACAGCAATTATAATGGGAGAAACAAGCATCTTTCATACCATTTGTGAAGGAGAATCTGGGTAATAAAAGATCAAGGCAGGAGAAAATAAATCAAAAGTCTGTCATGGCCAGTGCACCGAGAGACTTTTATTTTAGACGTTTTTCTCTTTCTCGCTTCTTTCACATAATCAGCCTGTTGCTTAGAATTACGTATTTCCTTCAGAATTGCTCTCGGGACTGTCCTTTCTTCTCCTTGCAGAAAGTACTCAGCAAGGGACCTAGTGGGGGCTTCGCAGCCGGATTAGTAAAACAAGGATTTAGAGCGAGAGGGATGCACGTTGGTGTCGGCAGGTATGAACCAACTGTTATAATGTAGTTCCTTTGAATCTAAATATTTTAATTGCTCTTCAGATAGGAAATTACCAAGGCCCTACAGGGTCTGTGAAGATGTGAATCGGTGTCAGCAGCTTATGGTGACCGGGCCCAACAGGGTCCTCTGGTCCTGGAAGAGGGGGAAGAAAGAGGCGTGTCTCTTCCCAGGCGCTTCCCTGTGGGTGGACTAAGTCCGGCAGTACAGGGCCACTTTGCCAGCAGGTTAGGGGAAAGTGAGGATCTGATGGGGGTGGAATTTTAAAGCTGTAATTTTTTCCCTATAAGCAAGAAGCACATATACTCACCTTTTCATTGTAGATGTCCCCAAGCATTGTACTTGCTTTCACAACATCAAGGCTTTGAGAATTGTTTCTTGCAATTTTCAAAACTTCTTTCAAGTATTTGATTGCTTCTGTCATCTTCCTTTGGCTAGAACCAATAAAATGGGAAACTATTGGAGCATCATGTCACTCAGAGTCACAGTGAAGAGAAGACAGCGTGTGTCTGTGCTTCAGAAAGTGCAAAATGGTTATCAGGATAATGAAAGTGAAAAAAATTGAAGGTGAAAATATTAAAAATTAAAAAATAAAAGTAAATATTTAAAAATTTAAAAGTATCAATATTAAAAACAAAAAAAATATGTGGCTTGATTTTGTTGGGGTATATAGCAAGTTAAAACTGAAACCTTCAAACCTTCATGATTGCTGGTGGGAAGGTAAATTGCAATAGCTGCTTTGGAAAACAGCTCGGCGGTTCTCAGAAACGTTCACGTAGACTCATCACGTGACCCAGCTACTCCACTCCTCCGTATGCGCCCAAGAGAAATGAAGACATGCCCACACAATAACTTGTACATGAATGTCCGTAGCGACATTGTTCATCATAGCCAAGAAGTGGAAACAACCCAAATGTCTATCAATTGATGAAAGGATAAGCAAAATGTGGTACCTATATCCATACAATGGAATGTTATTTAGCCATAAAAAGAAATGAAGTACTGATACATATAATATGGATAAACCTTGAAAACATGCTACATTAAAGAAGCTAGTCACAAATAACCACATATTATATAATTCCATTCATATGAAATGTCCAGAACAGGCAAACCCACAGAGACAGAACGCAGCTCAGTGACGACCTGAGGTGGGGGTGAGGGGGGGAAGGGAGTGGCTGCTGAGGGGTATGGGCTTTCTTTTCAGGGTGATGAAAATGATCTTAAATTGTGGTAATAGGAGCACAACTCTGTGAGTATACTGAAAACTACTGAACTGTAGCCTTTAAAAGGGCAAATATAAGGTATATGAATTATATCTTAATAAAGCTATGATTTTTTTAAGTACAATCTTTTAAAAGTTTTTGAAAGGTGAATGGTAGTTTGTTTTTGTAAGTATCCCTCATCAGTGAAGCCTCAGGCATCACTGAAGTTACCCATACATGTGTTACATATACGGGCAAAGTGCTCAGAAAGACAGTTTCTAGGAGAGTGCTTGGTGCACACCAGGCATTCATATATTTTTGAATGAACAAATGGTAAAAGTTTGAGATGGGAACATTTATTCAGCACACATGTAAGTCAAACTCCCAGGTAAATCCTGAGAACCTCAGTCATTGGATGTGCGATGATCTTGACTGTGAACTCCTGTCTTCTGGATATTTCAGTAACGTCAAGAAACCTTTGAGAGCCTCTAATGCCCTAGAATCCCACTTTCAGGGGAATATCATTCCTCCTCTTAAAAGAGTTTCACTGTCAACTTGGAGAAATAAATATATACATTCACAATGTGGGATTAACACTGATGGGTACTATGAACTGTATGATATAGTGCTTGGAAACTTGGAGCACATTCCTTTCAACATCCTCCTCTCAAGAACAAGTCTAGAATTCGTAGCATAAATTTGATCTCAAAAGGCAGCCTAAGGGTTTGGAGCCAAATCCGGGGAGTGCAATGGTGAACTCGAAGCGCCTTTATACCGTTGAAGAACTGTCGTATGCATAGTGGGAGACGTGCTTGGATTTCGAACCGCATCAAATGTTTAGTGTGCGTACAGGCCCTGGGGCTCCTTGCTCTACCCCCGCCCCGCTTCCTCCTGTGCCCGGACCCAGGTCTTCAGCGCACTGATGGGGGGTCCCTGCTGTCAACCATCCGGTGTGTCTCCAAATGTTTCTCCCTCTCCAGTGTCCAGCACTTTGAGCCGATATCTGTTTTCTCATTTCTCTCATATCTTCATCTCCCCAGATATCTCATTGACATTGGGGTCTCTGCCCAACCACGGTTGGCTTTTTCCAGAGTTCTGTCCAAGTCCATCCTCTCCCCTCCACTAAATGCTTACTATGGGCAATTTCATACATGACGATGGTGTCCCCTAACTCCTATATGCACATGTATGGCAAATCTACATATTTCTAGCCCTGATTTTCCCTCTGTATTATACATCCTTATTTCCAATTGTCCAGACTTAGTAAGCATGCAAAAGAAGATAGTTTTCTCCAAGTGATTATCCTCAAAGATGTCGCCTAATGATGAAGCTGATGGCATTATGAGGATTCTCTCTTTAGGAAACATCTTCAGAGTGTTGTGTTATTATAAAGCATTCATAAGTAATTTAATCAATTTTGATCCCAAAATGGGGTTATCCCTAGAGACTGTGGGGTTTTTTTTCTCCTAAATGTGACTCTAAATGCATTAGCTGTTTGCAACAGTCAAACCCACCTCTCAAACAATGACGTACTTCTATAGGGGTCATTCAAAAGAATATATCACAAGCTCAGAAAGCCTTTCAAAGGAGTGTTAATTTTAAGCAGGTGCTGGCAGGATTAGAGGTATCAACTTGCATAATGCCCCAAGATTTGAGGAGGACAACATTCATTTTCAGAGATAAGCTGTGGTATGTTTGTGAAAATAAGGTACATTGCTTTGTAGTTCCAGTGCGCTATGGTGGATATTTGAAAGATCTAGGCTTGATCCCAGCTTGGCCTTTTAATTGAATAACTTTGAACACATTTTCGCCCTTTCTCAGCTTCAGTTTTCTCCTTTTAAAAATGGCCACAAAGTGTTGCGAGATGCAAAATTACATACATGTATAGCCTGGCACATAGTGGAGATTCATTAAATGACAGCTAGTGTTCTTATGACCTCTCGCTGAAGTAAAAAGCCATCATGCCCACAGCTCTCTACTTGATAGAATCTACCACCAGCTGAGAAGAAAAGTCAAATGAGCTAAGCATTACTTTTTGAAAATCTTTTATTAGACAATGAATGAAACACCAGGGTTTGAACGGATGTTCTCCAAGACAGGGAGGCAAATAAAGTCCCCGTATCTATTTTCTAGGGGATAGGGACAAAGAATGGACATTTTTTGTTTACCTGAGTATCAGGTACTGTCAAATGCATTCTTTTTTTCCTTTCTCATTGCTAAAAGAATGGCCTATATGTTAGAAATAGAATGGAATTTTACATTCCCAAAGTTAATATTGCCTTTTATGATTCTTTTCTCACTTTTTCATAACAAAATTATGAATAATCTTCTTCCACATTTTGGCACAGCTCAATTCTCCAGAAAAAAATGATGAATTATTTGAGGAATATTTCAAATGCAGACATGGAATAAAACGCCATAAGGGGTGCACTCATTATTTTAATTTAAATATTTGCTTTATGGAACAACTAAAATGGTACTGAGAACTCAAGAGTATAAAAATATTAATAAATAAAACACACTACTTAGAATTTTGAGCAAACTTGTACGTTTCTGGGACTAAAATATTTTATCAAATTGAGGTTAACTCTCCAAGCTCTTTCTTGGGTTGTAATATTCAAGAAAAGAATGATGACACAAGAAAAAAGTAGAGACTTCTTTGCATATCACTTCAAAAGCTTAGGGAAAAAAGTATTATTTTTATTTCACTAAAATGGGCTCACTGAAGCTTATTTATGTTCATGTTCCTAAAAGCTGATATATTTTTGATGGAAGTGCATTTTGGATTAAGTCTGGCCTGCTGAGGACTGTTAAATCAAAACATATACAAACCCCCCCAAAAAAAACAAAAAGCCCCCTCCAAAAAAATAATATATATATATATATATATATATATATGCAGTGAATAAGAAATCCAAAATAGTATACATAAAACTATTGCTGGGTGAGTCGAGTGGTTTTTCTCCCAAAGGAGCAACAGATCTCCAAAACATCTAAAAGTATCGGGAGTAGTTCTAACAAATTATGCTACAGAAAAGGTCTTTCTATTATAAATTATATGCTCTGCTCAATGAATGCGCAGTTCTATAGCCAGCAAAGCTGTCAATAGAGCACCTGAAACATAAGCATTATATGTTGCTTAAAGGACTCCTCAATTCAAAAGTTATCTGTAGAATTAGAAGCTAGTCTTTCTTTAGAAGGGAAAGAATCAAATATTTTTCTCACAGAACAGCTACAGATTATCTGAATGAGTTAAAGGACAAGGTTAAAGTGTTAAACAAATATTAATTCCAGTTTTCTATATGCAGTGCACAGGTGCAACTTGAACAGCATATTATATGGTATAATCATTAAACTCATTCAGCCAGACCTCAGAGAGTTAAAAACATATATTCTGAGGAACAGGACTCCTCGGTCCAAAGAATGAGAATGAAACAGTGCAGAATATTTGTGTATCAAGGTGATTCCAGTTTCCAACTGGGAAAATGGGACGGTTAACACCCACATCCCCTGACAACTGTCCAATTATGTATATCACACTTGGCCTACTGTTTGCCGTAGAAGTAATCAATAAAGGATGTGGTTGAGTGAACATAGATTTTGGTTGAACCAATGCATGAAAACTTAATCATTTACTCAGAGAGAAGAAATCAAATAGAGCAGAGATGAAGCAGCCACTAAGGGGTTTGTTGATTGTGCGACCAAGTTTGTGGGCCACAGATGAAAATAATAAGGTAAATGGAATCAGTGACAGGAGAAAATGTAAAAAGCTATTCTTAATTTCATGAATTAATAGAAATGTTTTGATGTATTTTGGGGGGTCATTTTTAGGAGATTTTGCATCAAAGTCTGGATGTTCCACTTTAAAGAATATATGAAAATTACTAGGGCATATCATTTCTCTCAAGCAAGAAGTAATTAATTTTCAGCTATAACAGAAAGGTAATTTTCACACTTGAAACTCTGTACTGATTGATCTAAAATGTCCACTGTGGAAAGTTTTCTAAGAAAGAGCCCGAGTTTACAAGAAAATTCATAATTGGTATGGAATAAACCCAAGATAATTGAGAACAAGGTGTCTTAAACAACTCTCCTTTTTGTAATTTAATTTTTTCCCCTATAAAAGCCATCCTATTTGTGTTGAAGAGTTGTGCCATTTTGGTAAATGAGTTATTTCAGGAAATAGGCAAAAAACCCAAACAAACAGTGTAAGAAAAATTGAGGTTATTTCATTCCCCCTCTATGCTTACTCAAATTATCTGTCTACATATAATAATAATAATAATTACTTGATAATTTCTCAACTCACTTTTTTCTTTGTTTTATGGACTATAATTCTGGCTTTCATAGCTGTGTCGGGGCAATTGTTATTATTTTAGAACACTGACACTTTTTTCACTAGTATTCCAAGTAGAAAAAAAGACATTGTAAATTTTTATTTTCTGTTACACTGCTTAACATTATTCAGACCAATAGCAAAAATAATGAACCCTGTTCATTATTAAAACCTTCACTAATAACTCTAATGCCAGGGACAGTTCTAGCATTACCAAATGAGCAACTCTGTATTACCAGGTCCTTGGTCTTGAGGGAATGGTGTGTTTTTCTACTGAAGCCACAGTATAAATTCTTATAACCATTTTAGAAGCTTCCAGCCTTAAAGCTTATTCACCTTTCATGCATGTTCAGCTGATGGCCTTAGACACACACTTATCCTAGACATGGCTATCCTCTTTCATTTCCTTTAAAGAGATAAAATATGTTTATAGAGGTAGGGCTTCCCATTAGTGAAACTTGCGCCATTGCACAGGTTGAGAAGAGGAGATTTAGGGGTGATGCCAAGCTTCATACGCAGCTTGATTTACTTCTCAGCCAGCGCCATCACCATTTCCTTTATTTTGGTTGTGCTGCATTTCTCCTAATCCGAGGACAGTTTAGGACTTCAAAAGGGTTACACATATGTGTCTGTGTGTATGTGCATGTGTGCAAGTGTCAAAAAACACCAAGCCCTCGAGCCAAATTTTTTTTAAATGACCACAAAATTCATGTCAAAGCATTTCTAGTAAGTAGGGGGCTTGATTTAATAGGCCTCTTAGGTATCTTAGGTGCTGTTGTCTTCCTGTAAAGGATTTTTGTTTTTGAAACCTCTGTCCACTGCTTGAGTTACTTTGCACAAACGGAGAGAGAACATGCCCAGGCACACGCTCCCCTGGGTGCTTGTCCATCACCCCCAGCAAGGGCTGGAAGCTTGCTGGGGTCTCGGAACACTTTCCCCTAAGACCTCAGAAGCAGCAGCTCCTATATGTGCATTGCACAACATTGTAAAAATAAAACCTCATGTCTACCATGCAAGTACTTGATGGTTTCATTTGTAATTTGGTAGATGGGAATTCTTATAACTGGAATTTATTTCATATGGTAGAAAAGTGAGATAGGGATAAATCTTCTTGCTCATTACACATTAGCCCCAAGGCAGGCTGCTAGGCTGTTGAGAACGTTGGAATAGACGTGTCCCTATGACTACCCCCGACACACCCTACTTCATGACATGTCAACAACGATAGCTGAGTCTTTTCCCACACCTGAGCCCCGGGTAATACTTAAGCAGCCAAATTAAACCATTAAATTTTCTCTTGTTATTGCCAATGTGTACCAGTAATTGTTCAACTCCCACTTAACTTTTATTGTAGAGACCAGGAATTCAAGCCCTGAAGTGGAGACACTAAAATATTCTAGATGAAACACCAGGTTAACAGGTGAGAATTATTTTAAGATAACCGCATATCTCCAGAGGTTTCAAAAATAATTATATTTTTTAACCGAAGGGGCATTCCAACACTTTTCTGGTCCTGCGCCATAGCTAAGTACTCAATATGTTTTATAAGGAAAAATGTTTTCCCTGGAATTTTATCTCTTTAGTTATGCTGGGACACAGTATCATTTTGTAAAAATTATTTTGTACCCGTGTTAAGGGATGCATTTATTTAACCGTACAGGCTCCGGCCAGGTCTGCTACTGCAAAGTGAGACAGATAATCCAACCATTTTTTACTGGTTCTGGGCAGTGCCAACAGCAGAGTCAAGTAATTTAATAATCAAAATGCGCTGGACCAAAGGGCACCAAGTTTGTACATTCCAAATAGACGCTAAATTGAATACTTACGAATTTCATCTTAGTGTTCAAACGTTTGTTTCTTTCTGGTTATTTTAAAGCAAAAGTTTAAGGGATAACTGGGTTGATCCTCCATGGGTTAGTTACCAATCTTAATTTGGAGGGACCATGACACTCATGTGTTTCTGCCTTCCTTGAGTAAAAATTCATTCTCGCCTTATAAATATGTCCATGTCCTTGGCCGTTTATCCAGTGACGACTGCCTTGCATTTTATTTGGTATTTTGTAGGGCCCCTTTCATTTCACTGGCATTGGATTGTAGTATTTCATTAATTATTTATTTAATATTTAATGATTATTACTAAAGGGGACCCCCCAAAATGGAATTATTTTATGAAGGGTGGCCCCTTGTAGTACAGGCTTCCCCCGCTAGGTGCGTGTCCTAGGAACCCACCTGTATCAGGGGACCAGTTGGCATTGTTGTGAGAGGCTGCGTTTGGCTTCAGTGAATTTTTTTGTGGACTCTTTCAACGCGTTTGCCCATTTCATGACGGGTGATTTACGAGCACACCTGCCCACAGGTTCCCCCCTCATATACTGACAATGGTAATTATATAATGATGGTCTACTGTTACCTCACTAGGCATGCAATGTTTTAAATGCCTTTCAAATAGCAATTTTACCTTTTAAAACCCTAGCCTGTATATATTTACAAGTGAAATTCAAATGGGAAGAAATTAGAACTTGACACTATCTGTATCTGCTAGAATTAATATTATCACTGCTACCATTATTAAAAAGCTACATAGTGCATATAAGATAATATACCAAAAACCAAGGCCTTAACTTTGATAACGTTTCTTATTCTTAAGACTATCTTGGCTTAAATTATAAGGCTAATAATGCTACTATATAATGCAGTGATTAAATGGAGTATACAATGAACACAATATAGTGAGTGAAGGGACGATCATATACTTGCCATGGAAAAATTTATATCAGAAGTTTTCCATGCATACTTTTGTTAAATTTCCTGTTCTAAGTGAAATTTTGGAACTACTGTTTTTGCACCCACTCGTTTCTCCAGATATGCTTGCAGGAGAGATGTCTTAATGGGAGAAGCATGACTGGAGTGTAAATGGAAAGTTTCCTCAACGACGAGGTTTGGAAAGGCTGTGGCGGAGTGCTGGGGCGTACTGCATATTTCTGTGCTCTCTGCTTTTTTTAACCTGTGAGAGGTGACCTGATTTTTTCCCTTTCATTCAAGGTCATCACCAAACTTACAGAAAATAAAAAATAAACTAATACAAAGGAGCAACAGATAAAGAAGGATTTAGGGGCATATTTAAAAATACTGCATTGGTTTAAAATAACTTACGATGAAAGGGTCACTTAAGAAGGGCACTGCTTGAAATTTAAGCAGGCGGTAATGGAAAGCGACAGACCTCAAACAATTTAAGTCTTTCACAGCTGAGTGAATTCGCAGTGACAGGAAGACAAGGATGTGCTAACTTACCTCTGCAGGACCTTGGCTATTGCTTCGTGGGCTCTCCCCAGGCTGAGATCATCATCCAGCTCTGTGGAGATTTTCTTGTAAGTGCCGAGGACCTATCGGGGAGAGAAGCACTTATTAAACACAGAACCTGGTCAGACTCACTGATGCTGCGTTTCAGAACAGAAAAGATTAAAATTAATAGTTGTGTTTAACGGCTCCATAAACTATTTTTTGTTTATTAAGAATTCATGTTGGCTTGGTTTATTTTTATCTATGGTATAACTTGTTTCACAGCAATCTCTTCAAGCCGTGATAGTGAGGTCTTACTTTTGTGGAAATAATTCTTTTCCTGTACAATCCAAAGTCTTCCAATTTATATAACTTAGGTGTAAATAAATAATTGAATGGCTTGCAACATTAGTTTAAAATATTGGACTATTACCTAGGTAATAGAAAGCAGATTATAATATTCTACTATGGTAGCTTAAATATCACTTTTCTTTCTATAAATAGCTGTTTGAAAAGCATGAATTTAGGTGCCAGGCAATTTCTAAATCTATCATTTTATTAGATGCATATCTCACGGTTTGCACATGTATTCAGTGCACACTAAAAATATTTCTTACAAATGTACTTCATTACCAACCATCTCTTCAATAATCAAAAGATTATGGCAGCTACAGCCAAATGCATGATATTAATTTAATTTAACACTGACGTCATCTATGCGGTATTATTTTCCTTTTTATTCTTTTCCCTTTTCAATGGTCAGGAGGAGGAAAAATACGAGCAAAATCCCCGTTCTTTCTTCTTCCTTTATTGTTACTTGATCCAACCTATTACACACATGAGGACACAGGAAATCTCCAAAGACCTCTATGCAAATCCTTTTTGCACATTTTCTAAGACGGAATTGGTGAAAGTCATCTGACAGTGCTGGGAGACTGTCAGAGTGAGCGAGGATATAAATACGAGCTGAAGGCCACAGCCTGGCCTCAGCAGCTCAGAGGATTTGGTATTAAAGGCAGCGTTGGTATTCCTTTTTTCTTTCTAAAAGTTAATACTTGGGAAAAAATTTCTATAAGGCCATTGTGACATCTCATGGAATTTGGGTTTGGTATGGTTACCAAACAAGGAGTTGGCATATACTGATATTAAACTTACTCACTGACACCTACTGACCCAGTGTTTTAACTTCCATTAAAGCTGCAAAGTTCAAATTTTTAATTCTTATTGCTAAGGCTTTTAATAAGTCTCGTATAAACCTGAGAATATTCTTCTTACTTGGTCTTGCATAACTGATTATGCCTAGATTTATCAGGTGTGACTTGACATGGACCTTTCTAAGTTAAGGGGCAAAACCTCTGAATTTTGTGAATTTATAAGAAGCTTCATTGAATCCACATATAAAAATTTAGGAAGAGACTTTCTAGTATCTTTTTTGCACTATATATTTTATATGACGTTCTGGAACTTTAAGATCGAACACTGTATTTTGTGCCAACAATAGTTTGTCTTCAGCAAATATTGTTACTGTGTGCCCGGTGCTCCACTGGACCCTAGGAAATCTTAACTAGAAGAGTACACGCTTGCAGCCCTCAAGGCCTTATGGTGGCACGGACTACGGACTGGTGCCACTGTGTGAATGAGCGATGGCTGAAGGCAGGCTTCTCCAGGGTTCACACTGCGCTTACACTGCACTGCTCGCCCGTGCCCCCGGTCACCACGGGCCCCGAGGAAGTACAGTAACATGGGATGTTATCTTAGAGGTGGGACTCCTCAGCGCAAGCATCAGAGGGTGGGTATGCAAGGTGGGCGCTTCAGTGCTGAGGGCTTCTATCCCACACCAGTGTGTTGTTTGTCCGGGGAGCGACAGGGCCAGAAAACCTGCTCCGTCTGGGGTCGGTCTGGGCTTCAAACTTGACTCTGTAGGAGCTTCCTCAGGGAGCTGGATGTGGAATGAATACTAATCTCCGAGTCAGAAGACTTGGTTTCAAGTCCCAATTCTTTCGTGCCCAATATTTTTAGGCCAGGAAGGCTCCCTAAGTTTAAGCTCCTCAGACAAAAAAAGGAAAAGCCACTTCTGAAAGCTGTCGTGAGGCTACCATAAGATAAAACAGAGTAAATGTAAACTTAGGGCAGGGAGTCCCTGGGCATCTGTTACCAGCCGTCAGCGAACGACCCCCCAAGGTAAAGACACACATTTTATCTAGGGCTTGAGAAAGTTCCTCTATCTCCTTTACCTACAAACAGGAACTACACAGACAGTGGGAAGTATATGGGGCATTACTGGTCCTTCATGGAAACAGTGACATGAAATCCACGTTGAGGACCTCGGTCAGAGGAGCTCATCGGGATCGAAGCCCGGGCTCCGTTCCTCAGAGATGTGAGCACTTCTGCAGGAGAGTGAACTCGGACAGGTGAGAGCACAAGGAGCATTCAAGGCAAAACCTAGCAGATGGGGGAATGACATAGTTCAACCTAAGAGGAGGAGAAAGGACATTGTTAAAACAAAAATAAAGAACCCCATAAAAGTAAGTGAAAAAAAAAAGTGAGATGATGAATTCTGTAGAAAAGAAAGATATCTTATAGTAATGTTGTAGTAAGCAAACTTATGTATGTTTTAAAGTTGACAAGGTACAATTTAACTTTTAATAAATATTAGTCAGTTAGAATCCCTAGACAAAGACTGGAATCTTTTTTCAAAGAATACTTCAGGGGAGGAAGTACAGTGTGGAATCCGAGGGACCCACTGTACCTGGCTGACTGTCCTGGTGGCATATGCAGTGAGTCGGAAACGAGTCCAGGGCCTAGGAGGTTAAAGTCTAGCTTCACAAATCGAGGAGGAGGGAATAAGGAATCTCAGGAACAAAATGTTTTGATAAATTTGAAAATTTATTATATACCTTTCGATTTTATGGGCAATGAACCTAATCAACTTTGGTCAAAAGACAGAGGGAAAAAACACCAGTGAAGCATGCCACTATGTGAGCTTCAGCGAACGCCAAGCTGTGCATGGTAAGGAGGTGGCCGAAGCTGGAAAAGCCAGGCACACACCTAATGGCGTCTGAGAGCTGCACAGCCCTCAATCCAATTGCTCCAATGATTTCAGTGAATAATGGAGATGAAGGTTTGAAAACGATTTCACTAGAAATTTTAAAGGCAATGGGCTCTAACTTCCCACTAGAATAAAACGTATTTACTTGGAAAGATATTTTCAAGTAAAATCCAAGTTCTTAAAATGAAGTAATTTCTATCCAGCACCTAAAAACAAAATTAATAGAATGCTTAGCATAAAAAATTAGAATGTGAAAAAGAATAATGCTGGCAGTATGCTACATATTCCTTGAAAAATTGTATGTTATAAAATCAGATTTTAAGAATCTTTCATTTCTTTTGTTGCAACAGTGTTCCAGAGAGCATTGGATTTAAGTCAAGACTGTCACCTATCAGTAAAGTGAGTGGGACATACATACCCCAAACCCCCCACTCTTTCTGTAGGAAAGGAATCTAATCCACAGAAACTAGCATATAAGTAAGTCCTAGCATCTAGACCATTTAATATGGACATTTTGTAATTTTGCAAAAATTTTAATAAATTCTAATTCTACTCTTACATCATATTTTTGGTATTTTTCCCCTATATACAGTACATTCCTTTCTCTAGTTACCACTCTCCCCCCACTCCTTAGTTATTTCAGTATTTTAAAGCAGCTGGGACTTTTACTCTGAGGGCATAGACCAGGCTTTGGAGGGTCCTTATGAGACAATTAATCAAATCTTTCTCTGGGTGTTCAAATTTTCTTCAAATATCATAAGCTTTCCAGTCAAGCAGGTCTACTACCGAGCTGAATGACATGTGTCAAGTGACTTAATGCCTCTGAGTTTATTTCCTTGGGTATAAAATGGAAATGAATGAAGCCTACCTTGAAGGGACATTATAAAGTTCCAATAAGATGAAGTATCTAAAAGTACGAAGGTCTTCCAAACAGAGAGCCCTCTGTGACTCTACAGGTCGCATGTTCACGAAAGCAGCCCTGATTCAGAGTTATCTGCTAAAAGTGCCTAAGTTATTTTTTATAAATCTAACTAAAAATTGAAAGGTAAAAAATAATAAGCCTGAAATGTATATAAGTATGTGTGCATCTCTTTATCTGTCCTTCCCACCATTCCTACAAAAGCTGGACACAGCTATGTATAGGACACTTTTGTTAGCTAGATAAGGGTACAAACAGAAAGCGCATATGGTAAAAATAAAAAGTTTTCATGAAAAAAATTAACAGTACCTACACTAAGCCTTTGAAGGAAGCAACTGCTTGATTTTCCCTTATCAGTTCTCAAATAGGGACAATTTTGCCCTCTGGGGATATCTGGCAATGACAGGGAAAGTTTTAGGTCATCACCATCGGGAGAGGTGCTGGGGACACCTAGCAAGTTAAAAGCCAGGAGTGCTACTTGGTAACTACAATTCAAAGAGAGCCCCCACCACAGTGAGTGACCCAGCTGCAGATGTGAACAGTGCTTCTACTGAGAAAACTTCATCTAGCCTTCACATGAAAAATATTCATGATTGGATACTACCCCCTTGTGAGGACAGCCACTGGATCGATCATTGGAGAGTTACATGAGGAAATTATTGGTTAAGGTGAAGCAAAATCTGTTACTTCCCCCTACTTCCCAAGGTTGTGTTTTGTGGGACAACCCAAATTGGTCCCCCTTCCATGTGACAGTTCTTCCAATGCTGAAAGATGGCTGCTTTCCATCCTTAAAGCCCCCAGACGTACAGAGGCATCCGGGATGCCCCGAAACGGGTGAGAATAAAACCCCAACTGTTTAGCTGTATCTGAATATTTTATTTCTAGCTTTTCTACAAGTCTACGAGTTCTAGAAGAGTTTAAATAAATCTACCTGGGCAAAAAAAAAAAAAATGATGTCTGTAAAACCACAAAGGGGTGTCCATCAGATTTGTCTGTAAATAAAGTTATGAGTCCATTGGGTACGGCACATTTTTTTACCTCTTTTTTCCTATCCCACCATAAAAAGCACAACTAACATTTTGTTTGTTATACACCCCTACACAAACTTCAGATGTGCCATTTCATAACAAAAGCTCAGCACTGGGCCCAATACAGTGCACTACTTTGAGGAGAAAAAAGTAAGAATACTGATTTATTCTTGTGTAGTAAGAAATGTAAAAATAAAAAATCAAGTTGCCATCTTGAGCTTGAAATCATTGTCAAATCTTATAGGAAATACATTTATTCTGATTTCTGGCACTCTAACCCCCTTTAGCCATTTCACAGTTGGTGAGCAGAAAGGATGTTTCTGCCTCATTTGCAGTGTCTGAACAGGATTCAGACAATCAACTGCAACATTAGTCAAAGAAATCAATGGCTAATGATTTCTGACAAGCACTGCAGTAACAGGCTGAGGACCAGACTGGGCAGTGACAGCAGTCGGAGCATTTTACTGGAGCCAGCGATAGGCAATGGTGGGAGGCGATAAAAACAGGGCAAACAGAACTGGTCTCACATCACTTTAAGACTCATACTCTCTCTGCAAGGGCACAGGATCTGTCATGCAATAAATACATAACCCTTTCCTACAAAGATGTTACACTGAATGAACACTAAGGGCCATCAAGCGTGCGGCTCTGTAAACTGTAATACACACAAGTAGTTCAGTATTTTGCATTTTGCTGAAACTGTCCTTACGATAGCCGTCTGACCTTACTGTTCATATTGATCACTGGCGTATGTACTCTTCCCCCCGAAACACCGTGCTCATCACTTGGACTATCTGTTAGCACATAAAGTGAAGGCCATATGGTCCAGGGAAGAAAGGACTGAGTGTTCAAGGACATGAGTTCTAGTTTTTCTGCCATGAGCTCAGAGCATGATCTCGGAGAGGTCACTTGGTTACCCTGAGTTTCAGATAATAGGGTTGAACCAAATGATCTAGAATTCCCTATTTCAAAAATGGGACTTTGATTTTAGAACTCTACATTGATATATTCAAGATATATTCAAGATATGCCCTAGTTGTTTTCAATTATTTGAAACAATTATTTATCTTTGGATTTAAAATCCCGATAAATTTATTTTATGTCAAAAAAATTTTAATGATGGCTCATTTCTTTCAATTGAAATTTTATTTTCATGCTTCCCCTTCATTTGAACAATCTTGTATCACCTGAATGAACTGCTTTTTTTTTGGTTTTACAAAGTCCCTAGAGTGGAATAGGTGATAGCAAGGAGAGCTGAATCTACAATGCTTTTGATTCATATTAAGTAGCAATTGTTACAAATGCAACCATCAGTGCTTTTCAAAATTAGCAAATTATTCTTGTATAATCTGAAATTTTAAAGAATTTGATAAAAATTAAGATTCTCCTTAAATTTCATAAACTGAATTAGGAGAGTTGCTAGTTCAGTGCTCCTGTGCTAGGCATTTACATTGTGCTTTCAAAAGCTATGTAAAGGGCAGTATATCTTAAAAACTTTCCAACGTCTTCTCTCACCTACAATTCTCTCCCTACATATCCATGTACAGATGATTCTCAAACTCCAAAATAAGATAAAATTCCACTTATACTTAAAAATAAAAGTTTACTAAATAATAAATTGGAATATATTGCTTAAAACTGCTTTTCCCTAAGTTGGTCATTACAGTCTTGTGCTGTGTTAATGAGAGAAATGTTACTGAAGAATTTTTATTCTAATTCTCAATTGTTATTTTCTATATAGTAAATCTGAGAGTGTGGAAATATTTATTCTCTACAGCCCAATTGTAGTGTGAGTTATATTTCATTGCACCTTGAAAAGAAAATTTCTCTGCCCTTAATCTCCTGCTAGAAAAATCCATTGGATGCTTTGTTATACACACGGCTAGGGAGCCCTGGACTAAAGCCAGTCCAGTAACCTGTGAGGTGGCCTCGCGCAAGATGTTCTGTTCAATGGAAGATTATGGTGATTATTCAGTCCAGTCATGTTCTCTGAGGTAATCCAGACCCAGGGAGCAGTCAGTGATGACCAAAGTGAGAAGGTGCTCAAAGGTAAGTGAAAGCAAGACAGTGATCCAGTTACCTCAGTAGAGTGAATCAAACTCACTGCTGCAGCTGAGGGGGATAATCAGAAAACGCAGCCCCTCGCCTCCCAGGGGTCCTCCAGTTCCCGCGAACCTTTCAGTATGTGAGGCCCAACTGCCCACTGATCCTGGGTGTTCCTGGGAAAGGGTCTCTCACATTGCCACAGGAATCTTTACCATCAACTCCCTTACTAGGGAATCTGAATGAATCTATTTCTCATACCCAAAGAATAAAACTGAGAAGTCCTGAGAAATAAAAGGGCTCTCTCTCTAAAGCCAAGTGGCAAGTGAATAACTTCAAGCCTTTTGCTCCTCCATGTTTATCAGTGAGAGAAACACAAGTTGATTCTTTCCATGGCAAAAGGCAGTAGACACAGCTTGTATAAAATGATTAAAGATTCCATTGCCAGAAAAGATCTGGGGGAGAAAAAAATTTGTGTAATTTTTTTAAACTAAGAAATTCTCAATCTCCACTTGGCTACGTTTATGTGAGGATGGGAAGTGTGACAAATAATTGCATTATACCTATGATGCCATTACCAGTAACTTCCGTTCTGTCATTTACGGAGACCAAAGACAGTGGTGGCAAAATGAATCAAATGAAGTGCCAGCCAAACCTAATCTGACCAACCCTGTACTGTCACTCACTTTGCCAGTGCAGAAATGTCAGCAACAATGTCTTGCTGGACGCTGTAGGACCCCAGGAACCTCGCCCCAGCCACACAGACTTTCCACGGCAGGACGGAGCTCAGTTCCCTCCGCCTCCACATCCCGCTGCCTCTGGTGCTCTTTCTGATTCGATGCCTGACTCTTCCAGTGCTGTGCACACACAGGCATGTGTCTACATGCACACGCACACACATGTCAGTTCTTTGTGCTATTCCAGCCCTTATCACAGCATTGTAGGATTGACTTACTAAAGTCCGTCTCTCTCCAACTGGATCACAAGTGCAGTGAAGACAGGAACCTTATCTGTTTTGCTCCCCATTGTACCCCTAGTGCCTAGTTTTATGTTAATGTTGAATGTTGTCGAATAAATATGGTAGAGCTCTTGGAAAGTACCTGTAGAAACGTTAATGTGGATAAATGATGTCTTGTATAATATACTATAGTATACTATAATAATAATTATATCTAATTGGCTTAAAGAAAAATAAGCTTTTATATTATATTTACTCATTTATATTATATACTACACTTTACATATTTATAATATCACATTATGTAATGTTTTGCATTATATCTCACCTGATAAAGGTCAAAAATGCACTTTACCACTGTGGTAAATGGAAGTATGTAAACATTTTCAGTTAATAGCCAGTCCTGGAAAGTTCAAGAAAACAAGCCAGATTCCTAAAGGAGAACTTAAATATTTCAAAATGACATAAGAACCCCTATCTAAGTGTGTGCTTGCTTCATCTAGCCACATTCCCAGGTAAGTAAGTTTTCCCCATTACAAGCTCATGCGGTCATTATGCTCAGTGAAGATGGGCAGGTCAGAGGCTGAAAATTATGTTAACTAGTCATGGTTTCTTCAGGAATAATTCTTCCAATCTGTGGAGGGAATATAAAATATATTTTTCTCTTTTTTAAATCTGGAATAATGAAAGACTAATATAATGTCTACTTTCACAAGCAACAGATTAAGACCGAGGAGTAAGCAGTAAAGTCACTGGCCCGGCGATGTTGCCAAGTTCATCAGCTTTCCCAAAGTGGCCACTTATCAACCTTCTTCCATGTGACCTCTCGGAACAAAATGGTTCCTGGCACCACAGGAAAAAAATCCAGGTGTGTTTTACATCAGTGAGTGACTTTCTAGATGGTTTTAATAAACACTAATACTGTGAAAATTTCTGTATTTCTTCATGAACCAATTACCACTAAGAGATTTGTCTCTCCCCTGGCAGGAGAGCCATCATCTATTCATAATCCCTTTTACTAGAGCTCTCCCTCATTTAAGGCAGGCTTCAATAAAATTTCATCTTGTTTCCCTCTTCTCCGAAATCCATGAGAGCCTTGAAAAACGTTTGGAGCATATTCTCTCTGCACAATTTGATAGCCTTTCCACCCCGAGCCATTATCCTGGTAAACTCGGGAAACCCTAATTTAGATCCACGATGTGATGCTTTTGTATCAGGCTCTGTGAACACGTTTCTTTAAAATAAAACATGGTAGGAAAGCCTTCCCCTGAATGCTGGCACATAGAGAAAGCTTCATCTATTACGCTTTCACTGTGATAAAAGAGACAAGAAAACAATTTATGAGTCATTTCCATTCTGACAGATGAGACAATGAGTGGAAATGTGATGCCTGCCAAGAGCTTTTATCAAGTAGGTTATAACAACTAGTAATAAGTGTAAATAATAAATGGCTGGAATCTTAGGGGAAACTGTGGCAATATGAAACGATTTTTGATACTTCTGATGGGGCTCTGCTGCTCTTGGAATTCCCTGCCTTCCCAGTAGAGTTTTGGCCTGACAATAAACAACAGTTTAGTACTTTATCTAATCCCAGCCAGGAGGTGAGTTCAACAGCAAGCTTTTGCAGATGTTCACATCCAATAATCTATCCATAATTGATGAAACAGCAAGGTCAGATGTAATGGCTGCTACTATTCCAGCAACAAATAAATGGTTATTGACAAAACAAGCCTGTGTGGCACAGAGCGCTGAGCAGTGGCAGGCATGGGACGGATTCCTCTGTGAGCCATGTGGCAGCGGGGCCACACTGACACCAGTAGGGTGGACAGGAAAAGGGAGGGTGCTGAAGTATGGAAAAAGATGGAGACAGGCTGAGGCGGAGAAGAAAATGACGCGCAAGCCCTGGGTGAGGCCGGGGACTGGGTGAGTACAAATGCACGGGCAGTTCAGAAACGCCTCTGCAGGCCCGCACTGTGATCCAGATGTCTGCTTGCGTTCATCACCAGTGTGTCTTCACTCACACAGCTGGCCGTCAGGCTGTGCGGCTTGGAAGGTGCTAGCGCCAGCGTGGATGCACGCGGCGCTTTGGTGCCTACACCTTCCCCCCAAGGGACCAGCTTTGACATTCCATTCATGGAATAGCATTTAACACTGAAAATTCCTTTTTTTTCCTCCCATGTATGAAAAACAAAAATCTAGGCGATTCATATATGCGATTATAAGAATACTTTAAGATAAGCCAAAGATGCAACATTGTGAAGCTAGAAAATTTCTCAAGACTGGGACTAATCCTGAAATACATGCAGCTTAAAATCAAATTAATTGCAAAGAAATGTGAGTGAAAGGCAAAGTTTCCTTTAATAATAAAAAGCAAACACTGCATTCTATTCACCTCAACCTAGGCAAAGGCTATAATAAATGCATTAATCGAGTATACTTTTATTGACTGAATAAAATTCAAGATATTTGAACCTAAATAAACAACTGAAATCTTATGCTCCTGTTCCAGATCTAAAAAATAATGTTTTTCCACAGTTTACTATGTAATATTATAAAATGAAGAATGGTAGAATGAAATGGTAGTTATTATTGCTATAGGTAGTCATAAAGAGGCTTGGGACAGAGATGTTTTAAATATTAATATTCCTAAAATCACTTAAATCAATTTAACACTCTTTAGTGGTTTATTTAGAAGTGTGATTTATTCTCTCCTTTGCAACCAATGCCTTTGATCAGCTATGAAATAACATATGAGCTGAAAATAAAAAGGCAAAACAAATTGCTGTTACCATTCTTATAGTAAGCTTTAGGCTTTATAGCATAAAGTAGAAAATTACCATTATGTTTGGTGGTTTCAAATTATTTATCAATACTTATAAATGGAGAATTATAGATCCCAGAAGGACTGGTGATCATTTCTGGAATCACCTGCTAGTGGCTCTGCTTCCTGAGCTCGGCCACCCTCCCAGCCAGGGTCCTCTAAGGTGCTGCCCTGCTCCAGTGCCCAGAACCATCTCTGTCCCTGGTCTCCCAGGGTGGCAGCTTGGCATCTCATCAGTTTGCATATATCATATTCTGATCTCAACCTCTGTTAAAGTGCCATGCTCTTACCATGTCTCTTGAGACCAAGCCCCCACCCTGTGCCCCAGCCCTTGGAGCTGTGTCGCTGTCTTGTTCTTCGCAATTGAATCTCTGTCTTGGTACCTGGTTGGGTCCCAACTTATTGAAAGTCTGGAGACCTGAGCCCCAGCCCTGTGGCTTGGTGCTTGTCACTGGACAATGGCCATTACTACCATTTATTGAATAAAAACTACCTGTGCAAGAATTTTATATTGATGGTGCATTAATCTTCACAGAACCCTTTACAATAAATATTAATATTTTCATTGTACGAATGAGGAAAATGAAGTGCAGAGAGGCTGAGTAACTTGTTTTAGAATACACAGTCCTGGAGTTAGAGTGGGAGAAAGGATTTGAACCGGGTTTATCAGATTGTGAAGCCTGCTTATTTCGTTCTTCAGCCCTGTGACATGCCTGATGCTGGACCACCCAGAGAATGTCTGTGTTGACCTAGACCTCCTCTTACAGTGTAACGCCTGCTTCACAGTTCCCAGAAGCTAATCTCTGCTTATCTGTAGGAGTAACCCCTGCAGACCAACATTTGACAGTTTCGATGTTAACTTCATGTTTGCCTGGTTACAGCTTTGCCTGTTATCAGTTGCTATTTTTTGGTCACATGGCCAAAGGGTAATCATTAATACTAGTTAATACTGATAATTTATTCTGCCGTTCTTCTGCCCACCAGGCCCCCTTCCCACTCAGGAAAAGACGCCTGGCTTTAGAACGGCCGCCCAGGCCTTCCGGGATCCCCGCCCTTATCTCTTTGACTTTGGCCCCTGCTGCTCTGCCCCCCTTCGCTGCCCCTCAGTCTCACGGCCCCGAGCCTTGCAGGCAGGGGCTGCCTGAGGGTCTGGCCCTGGCCGTGGCCCCTGCCTGGGGTGCGCTTCCCTCGGACATCTGCACAGCCAGCTCTCTCATCTGCTTTCAGTCTTTCCTCAAACAACTTCTCGAACAGGCCTTCTCTGACCAGCTGTTGAAAATTCCCCCCATCCCACTACTCGCTTTGGCATCCCCGAGTCGTTTCCCTGCTGCATTGTTTCTTTTTTTCTGTATCACTTATTATTGCCTAACATTCTATCTAATTCACTTTTTTATTCCATTTAATCTCTATCACTGTCTTTCTCCAAGGGGAGGTGATAGTCTACGTGTCTAGAGTAGGACTCGGCAGTAGGGGCTCTGAAACAATGTGCTGCACAGAAAATCCGCAAGTTATTCTTAAGACCACACACGTTAACCAATTTAGTCTTCCCAGCGCCCCATGAGCACGCATTAACATTCATCTTCATCTCTTTTGAAGGGCAAGGAAACCGACACATAACGATGAAGCCACCGGGCCAAGGTCACTCAGGCGGTAAGTGATCGAGAAAGGATGTGAGCCTGGACCCGCCGACCGCAGAGGCAGCGCCCTCACCTGGCCCTCTCTCCCACTGCAGTGCCAGGACAGTGCCAACAGTGCCGCCACATAGGCTGGGCTTAGGTCTTGCTCTTTGCGGCACCACCTGTCCTATTGTTGGCCAATGTGATGACAATGATGTCCTGCCAGAGTCTCGTTGATGAAACGGAACAAAGCTCAATGACGTGCCCAAGACCAAAGAATTTGGTGGCGAAACCAGAAGCAGAACCCAGGGTGTCTGACTCCCAATTTGGGGGTCTTTCTGGTACTTTCAAAACCAAGTTTGAAGATCATAGTGATTTGCCTGGGTAGTATTTTTCCATTCCCATATAATCTATTAAAATAAACAATTAAAAAGTAATTTTGGTTTTGCAACCTTGTAACAAATATTGATGTTTATTTCTATAATATTTTAAAAGAAAATGTTTATTTTTGTAATATCTATGATATTATAAATGTATAAAATGAACATAATGAACAGTCACTCTGCTGTAAGCTAATATAAGCTCATAGGGAAAATGAATATGTTTAATTAAATTTAGGAAAAATGTATAGTTAAATCATTTGCAGTACAATATTTAGGGCTAATAAACCATTATCTCTTTACTATTTTATTGGAATTTTTATCAACATGCTATATTAATAAATAGCATCTTCATTTTACAAAGCGGGACGTTAAGAGGTTTGTCTACGATCTGGTAAGTCAGTGGTGGTAGCTGGAAGAGCAGAATCCTTGCACTAACCCAGCAAATCGTACTTTTACTACTTTCTACATTCACTGGCATTTATTGAGACAGTACAGGATGCCGGATATAGTTCTAAACACTTTCTTCATATTAACCCATTTAATCCTCGAAATCGCCCATGAGTTAGGTGCTAGCAAGGTTAAGTAACTCATGCAAGGCCGCAGGATGAGAAATGGCAGGACCCGAATCTGGAGTCAGCTGAGGTGACTCTGGGGGGCCATGGTCCTAGCCACTGCACTGAACCATGATAATGGTTAAGATGCTAATGGAGAGCATTGAAATTCATAAGAAGGAACTTATTTCCCTTCCATTACTTCATTTTATCCAAAAATTAGAAACATTCTGTCCTACCAGATTTTTCAACTGAAAATCTAACTAACGGTACTACTTATGCATGTTCCCTGGCATTTACTAAGAGTTGCCAACAGATAGTAAGTTTGCATTGGGAGCAAGAAGAGATCGAGGATCGTAGGAAAAACATATTGGACATACTGATTTTGGAAACAAGAATTCTCTTTATACATGCATTAACTCTAAGGCTGCACATATTTTATTGTCAGCGAAACATCCAGAGAAAACAAGGCAAATTCAGCGAAGCAGTTAAGCCACAATTAATGAAGAGCCCATGGTACCCCATTATCTACGCCAATGGCTGGTAAGAGAGAGGTGGGAGATGGAAATGATAAATGAGAGGTGAGAATACCTGACATTTCTTCTTCTGAGGAAGCTACGAAGCAGTGGGTCATTCCTAACCTGATGCCACTCTCCAGTTCCATTTCCTGTGTCCTGTCACCCACTTTCCCAGACCCCAACCCGACTCTGAACTGGCCCAAGAGCAGAGAGGCGATTTTTCTTTTTTATGCTTCATGTTATTCAATAATAATTTCTACTGGACAAGAATAATAAAATGTTATTTATGCCAATCGGTAATTCATTGAGCGGAACAGATGAGAATGTTATTAAAAATTTATATGGGAGATTTGTGACGAGACTCAATAAATGAGCTTAGAAGCATCTTACTGACAACTCCACCGGTTGCTGGGGCCATTTAGCATGTGGCTCTACTCCCGGGCTCTGCACTTGCTAGTTTTGTGACCATGGGCAGGTTATTCAATCTAAGTCTCAGCCTTCTTCACCTGTGACATGGGAGTAAGAGTAAATAGCAAACACTAACAATGGCTGCCTCTGAGGGTCCTAGTGAGAATTATTAAGTGGGATAAACTGCGCAGCCAGTAAGGATGGTACAGTTCGAGGCACACAGCACACAAAGACACATTAGTTGCTATTGTTCACAGTGACGCTACTCTCTCAGTTAGGGCTCAGCTTGATTTCACGGGACAGAAATCCCCAATCGAATTTAGGCAAGAGGGTAACCCAGGGGCTCAATGACACTAGGAGTTTCCCTCTCCATTTCTCATCTCCGTTTCTGTGTGTAAGCATTATTTTCTCAGTGGGGCTCCAAGGCTCTGGAAGCTCCCAGGCTCAGCTTCTCACCAAAGAGGACTGGCTCCGATTTGAAAAGACAAAATTACCAGGTAAGCAATCAGGTTGGCTTAGCTTGCTTAGGGAGCTTGTCCTGGGGATTCACTGGGGTGTGCAGCAGGGCCAGTGAGGACACCTGCAACCCCGAGGTTAGAGACGAGACCGTGGCCAGCGGAAAGGTGACGGCGGGAACGGTGCAACATTCTGGGAGGCAAGGACACCAGATGTCCTCCAAATTGCTATTAAAAATATGCTGTTTTTCTTATAGCTGCTTCTCCTCCTGCGGCTTTATCTCATTGAACAGTACCATCTTACTTTGGATTACCTGAATAAAAAAGACTCCTGAATCATTTTTGTCTCTATCCTGTCCCTATACTTTCATCTACTCTGCCAGAAAAATTGTAAAACTGGAAAATGTCTCTCACATGTGTGAGCCACGCTGCCACCACCTGAGTTCATCCCTCACCTGAAATACTTCAGAAGAGCCTTGTCTTCCCTCCTGCAGTCTCTCTTCAATTTGTCCTGCACGCGACGGCCAGGCTGTCTTCTACAACAAGTCCCTGCCCCAATGAGGCCCTTGAAGATCTCAACCCACCTCCCTTGTCTTTCCAGCCTCTCTCCCATCAGCCCCTCTCCCCCAGCACTCACACTCCGTCATGACTGACTGCACTTGCTGCTCCCCCAGGCCTGTTCTCACGCTGTTCTCTCTCCACTGAGGGGACAGCTACCATTTACCTTGAAAGGATCAACTCGAGCGCCATTGCCTTGATCTCCAAGTAAGATGAAGCTTCCCTCTTGCTTGTCTAGCTCTTGGTCCCTATCATACGCACGGCACGAGTACGCGTCAGAGGTCTCTTCCCCCTACGGACAATGCAGTCTTGCCGCATAGGGGGCAGGCATCTGTCTGAGCATGAAGAAACGGCCCAGACCTGTTATCCAGCAGTGTGCGCCGAACTGAAGTTTAAAACAACAGTCCGTCACCGACACAGCTTCGGGCCTGCTCGCTCATGTGCACTTCCGCCAGATTTATGCAAGATCCCCAAACTACAGCGTTGCGTTTCTCTCCTATTTAGTTGTTTTTGCTTTATAATTTATGCGATTCTCAGGGCATCTTTAAATGCCCTTTATTACCTGTTAAGCATTTAATAACATTAACGTTTTGGATTGAGGTGAGCTGATGAAAGGACTGACTGCTATTATCAGTTCTGTGCTCCAGGTTTTTACTGTGAATAGTCTATATAGGACCTACTTTAAACATTAATAGATCTTTACGTTTTACTTTTTTCTTGTTACAAAATCAATATACAGAAGGTCCTCAAATAACATTGTTTCGTTCAGCATCATTTCATTATTACATTGATGAGCTGCCACAGAAACTTAACTCGCTTTACATCAATTAGCCTGTGGGAAAATCTGTTTTGTTCAGTTGTTTAGCTTCAAGTCCCAGAACCCACAGACGATGGTAAGGGAGGACTTATGGTATGTAACGCGTAGAAAATTTTGGGAATACAGATCCATCACTCTCCCAAAAATAGAAAATTAAAGTCATCCATTATTACAGTTTCCACAGATAACCACTGAAAACAATGGGATGCTTCTAGTATTTTCAAACATATATGTGTCCTGTACATGTGCATATGCATGTATGTAAAAAAATATAAGTACGGCCATAATGTACACTGTTTCGTATCTTGATTTTTTGCTTAGTATTTTTACAATACTTTTGTTGTTATAAAATATACCCCCTTGCCCTGGTCGGGTGGCTCAGTTGGTTGGAGAGTCATCCCGTGCACCAAAATATTGCAGATTTTATTCCTGGTTGGGGTACATGCCTAGGCTGCGGGTTCATCCCTGGTCAGGGCACTTATGGGAAGCAACCCATCCATGTTTCTTTTTCCTTCTCTTCTCTCTTCTCTCTCTCTCTCTCTCTCTCTCTCCCCCCCTGCCTTCCTCTCTCTTGAAGCAATGAATATATGCTTGGATAAGGACCAAAAAAATTTACTGATTGTGTCATTTTTATTGGCTGCATTGTATTACATCATAGAATACTCAGCAATGTTTAATCAAATTGCTATGGTACATTTATTTTATTTCTGGACTTTTCACCATTAAAAATAACATTGTAGATTAAAGTTACAGCTAACTCTGTATATATTAATAATTGTGGAAATAATAGTGTAGCTAATTATATGTCTACACTCATAATTATTTCCTTCAGATATACATGGAAATGAGTAATTCCTGAGTCAAAAAATATGCAAAATTGTGAGTCTTCTTAAAACAGAAAAAATCTACCATTTATTGAACGCTTCCTAAGTGCCAGGCACATTACTATTTTATCTCATTTAATCCTCACAGCAACTTGATCATCACCATCTTACCGGTATGGCAAAGAAAGCTTACAGGAGTCAGGTGACTTGCACAGGTGTCGTTGAATGTTGCCCCTCCCTTACACACTGTAGCCAGTGGCTGCTGACGCCAGCCCCTGGAACTACGTGTCCGATGGCTGTGCTCACGATACGCTAGAATTGCCAGAGAATTAATGTCCCTGGAAGCAGCTCTCAACCAACAAAGGATGGGAATTGGTGGGCAAATACACCAGCTCCCTCGTCCCTTTCCTGGGATAACTGACTGGTTTCTACACTGTTTCTCAGTGTTTCAGCAGGACGCAGTGCCATTTGCCCACAGTGGTTACCTCACTGGCAGAGCCTCTCCCAGATTAACTACTTGAACTCAAAGCCATGTCTCAAAGTCTGCTACTGGAGAAACCCAAACCAAGACAACAAGGTTGTAGTCAAAGTGTCCAAAACTGTTCACCTACCATGGCCCATGCTTTTGCAGAAACTCAAAGAATGCCTCATAAGCTTTGCAGAAAATATGTGAAAGTGTGTTTCTGAGTAAGAGCTATAAGACACATTCAGACTGCAATGAAAAGTATTTTGTGATGAAGTTATTCTGTGTCATTCATTTATTTTGAAACTCTAATACAGAGAATTGAGTTATTCCCACTCTAGAGCAAGATACACTTTCATCATTGGTCTTTATAAATTTGTCTCCTTCATCCTCCCTCCTCACTCTCGTTCCCTTTCCCCCCCGAGGTCTCTCTGATGTGCTGCTGAAGAGCTTCTCTGTGGAGTGGGGCTGGCGCTCCATGGGCTCATCATGCCCCAAGTCCCACCCACCCCTGCACTCGCTCCACCAGCTTCCCCTTCTAACCGCACTTCCTGTTGTCCCACACTATTTGACTTTCTAATTTTCTGCCTGGAAGCCATGCTTTTATGTAAAAGAATATTAACGCTCTCCCTTGAAATGCTGTCACACACACTTACATAATCAACCCTTGGTTATTCAGGAGGTGAACATCATTTTGTGGAATGCCTGGCTTCTTCATTCCCTTCCTTCTTTTTCTCTATCATTGGCCATCACCATTATCGCTTAAGGAAGAGAAGGGTCAAGAGAGGATATTCATGGGGAAAGTGTAGATTTAATCTTAAACAAGTTCAGTTTATTAGTTATTAACTAAATTTTTATATGCTTATTAAGGAAGAAAGTTGAAATTACTGGGTAAAAGAGTGTTTTAAGTATACGATTAAATATTAGGAGTATAGCATTAAAGTTATTTTTAAAGTCTATTACATGCTATTTTTAGTGAGCACTAATTATACTGAATAAGCTCTAATGTCAATATAGCTGTTAACTGAAGACCAAGTAATTGTCTACACTACAAATACGTTCAAGAGAATACTTTGGATACATTTTAATACGTTGAATTACATTTTCCTTTTGAAGTTATCTTTTCTGTGTGGTAGAAGGAAAATACATAGTTTGGCTGAATCGAGGATGACGAAGTATGATCTACACATTATTGCTTCTTAACATGTCGAGTCCTATAATCATCTCCGGGTTTTTGCAGGTGTGATTGCCTCTTCTTCTTTTGCAGCCCCTAGATCAACGTGTGCTAACAGCTGTGCCGTTGCCTCTAGGTCTGTCACACAATTAGTCTTCTGATGAACTATGCAGGTTGCTTTATTGCTCCAGAGGACAGTTTCATATGCTAGGCCTTGAACTTTAAGGAGAATACATACATTACGTTCCATATGCCACTATTATTCCATATAGTTGATTAGAGTGCTTTATTTTTAGAGCGTCGAAGTCCATCCTCTTTAGGATGAACCAAATAAAAATAACGATTTTTTCCTTTGTTTTCCCTCAAAATGGATGTTGGAAAATTTTGCACTCTTTCTGAAAATGTGAATGACTGGAAACACAAATTTCAGCAGCTTTGTAAAGAGCTACTCCAGCAGCACATTTTGTAATGAATAATAACAATAATGAAGTTTTGGTTAAAGTGGTATTCTAGGTCTCAAAGGGATCAAAAACCAGCTTTCCTATTTCAAAAAAATCAATACATTTTATTACTAGAATATCAGTGTTTATGTTAACTTATGCCATTGACTTCCTTTCCCGACATAAAACATCTCTTTATTTCCATGAAAGTCTATATCTTGTTAAGTTTTTGCCTCACAGATTACTATGTTAAAACGTACAGGTTTTCATTGTTTTCTTGAGTTTTTTCTTTTTCTGTAATTTTTTGTCATTTAAATGACAAATACTATAATTTATGTGACAAATATCATTATGAATTCATCATTTAAAAAGAAAAAACACACATGCTACTTTCCTAAGTTGTAATATTGAAAAGAAAGAGAATATTAGGAAAATGAAATAGAAGAAAAAGGTTTAAAGAGAGCTAAACTCCCTATTAATGAGGAAATTTTAAAAATTTCACTTTACTAAGATTCTAGACTGAAAACAACCTTTGCTCCACAAATTTATATGCAGTTATTACTGAAAGGTTATGTTTTTATTGTTTTAGAAAGGTCATGACTTTAAATACAAAGACAATGTAGCAAAATTGTTAGTAAAACATTTTACATTTTCATAATCTCCGAATTATTAAAACACACTTTTTATGAACCATTTAAAATACTATTTTGCAAGTAAAGCTAACTGTTCAAAAAGGTATTAAATAATATCACATATGAAATCCATGCTTACACCAAGCCCTAAATGACCGCTTTATAATTTTGAGTAACATAATTTTACGCAGTTTGGAAATAATCCATTTTTTAAAACTAGAATATATGACTATTTCCTTCTTACATCAGTGTTTTCTAATTCTGTCACCTTTCTTCGGCTTGCCAGGTTATGGATACTTTGAACACTTCTCTACTCAGTAAATATTTGGAATGAAAAGGAAGGAAGTGCCATTTGTGACTGGCAGGAGGGTGTGTGGGGGGAGTGTGATGCTCAACAGACAGAGGGTGGCGTGGGGCAGCCGAGGGAAAGGGGGTCTGCAGCAGCTGCTCCGTTTAGATTCTACAGGAGACTGCATGAGGGGGGTCACAGGACAAAAGGATGTGGCGCCTGAAAACTCTGATGGAAAGCAGAGAATGCTGAGACCCCGAGCTTATACCCGAATCGTCTCCAATGGAATGGTGAGCCCTCTTAGGTGCTTCCAAGGTTGGTGATGAACCAACCACGCAGCACCGGGAGGCACGCTGGCTGCAAGCAGGACTGTCTCCATGTTTTGTGTAGCGATGGCCCACTGGCTTCTGGGAGGAGGAGGAGGCCACCATTCCTGTGCGCCAGCATCTGAGCTCCCCTCAGACACCAAGACCATTAAACAAGAACAGAAGAGTCAATTTCAGGGAATGATTTCTAACTGGCAAGTAAAGGCAACTTCTATTTAGTGAATGGTGAGTAGCTCTGATGTTTAAATAAATATAACTCAAATTCCTTTTTCTTTGCATAAATCCTACTTTTTAACAGAGGGAGAAGTTATTAATAAATAATAAAAAGGTTCCCACAAAATGTTGGTTTATCATATTTCCATTATAAAAATATGTGCCAATACGAAGATCAATTTAAGCACTATGTAATTTACATAATAAATTTAGTAAATTACAGTTAAGAAAAACATATGTATAAAGCAGGCACTTTGAAAAGATACTCAATAAATATTACTTACTAGAGTATCATTATCATTATCCAGTGCTAATTATATCATAGCCTGTAGTAGTAACAGTATCGTACATATGAAAACTGTTTGTAGTTTAAAGAGTAAACGTACTCTTTTTGCATTTAACCTTCACAAAGGTGCAGGGAAGCTGCCCTTGCCATTCTTATTTTACAAACGAAATTGAGACTCCAAGAAGTTAAGTGACCGGTCGCATAACGGTTTCCATGGTGGATGAAAGACTTCATAAAAGCAACCAAAAGGAAAACTTGTTTGATAAATGTTACCATGGAATCTGCCAAGCATCTGTATGTCAGCTAGATTATCCTTTGAATTAGAGTCCGCCATAGTCAAGAATGGGTGAGTTTTAAGGGAGAAGGTAACATACTAAATGGAGAAAGGAACCAAATGGCCACAACTGCAAGGAACATCTCCCCTGACATTTTCTGTTAGCTAAACATTACAAATCAAATAAATCATTCTTCATTAGAAATGCCCTCATATATAATGGTTTTATCTTTGTTAGTATCTATTGATTTGAAAGAATAAATAAGATTTAATTACATTTACTCAGTGAGACTCTAAAAATACATTATTTTACAAATGTGATCCATATGCTTTATGAACAATCCATAACTACTCAAATTGGAATTAGTGTAACTATTTTTTGTGGTATTTATTATAATTCCTCAATGGGATGCTGCTGACGAGGCTAGAGATTTAGGGTAGCCTTCGATACATGCCAACACCAATGTTAGAAGAGTTCTAAGCTATTATAAAGATACCGCCCTGTAGGCAAATATAGAGAGAGTTGCTGTTTTGCATACAGAATAATTAAATAATAGTACATGTGATGACTCTTGTGCTATAAAAACAAATGAAATCAATAGGATGAATCTTTGCTTTCACAGTATAATTTGGGGTAGGCTATGTTATTGCTAAATAATGGGAAACAAATAATTTACTGAACATACTGAAGCTTGAGTAAAGGTGGCATTCCTAAAATTTTTAAGTGGAATAAGTATTAGAGAGGAAAAAAATTCATGCATAAAAGTAAAGGGCTAACAGAGTCTCTTCCTTTTTCTTAAAATAACTTCATGGTGGCAATAATTCATTCTGGAAGCTGGTCCAAGTTTGCACTAGGCCTTAATAAATGTGATTTTTAGTAAGACACAAGGGTAGGCAAAAGTAGATTTACAGTTGTGAGTATGTGAAACATAGAGTTTATTCTTTGTATCATTATTTATTCATTATTGTAGTGTTTATAATTATTACTATTAACCCACTTTTGCCAACCCCTGTATTTTTCTATTTGAAACCTTAGGACTTCATAAGATGCATTTTCCTTCTAAAACTCAGAATTTACACTACTTGGAACATTTATAGGTCTAAATTGATGATGGCCAAAGGGAGTCACTATTTTTCTCTGTCCCTGACATATGCAGGCAACAGTCTCCTCTTTAAATGTCAGGGTCTTTGTCACCTCCTGCACTGGCTTATTAGAGTAGCTATCACTTCTCAGTCAAATACCTCTCCCTCATTTGTATAGATATTTCAGCCCTAAATAAATCCCTTATTTGTTTAGTTTAGCTCATTGAGTAGAGAACTTTTTTATCAGCAAGGAATGGATGCCCAAAGTGTATTCATATACTTGCCAACATATTCTTCCATTATATGTATTAATAATTTTTTAATGAATTAAAGTCTTTCAGCTATATTAGAAAAATTTCCAAATCTCTTCTGCTTCTGATTCTCAAAACTTTTAATTAGGAATATTTACTTGTTACAGGTTTCTTTAAGTCAAGTTTCTTTGAAAAAACCATGTAAAAATCTTTAAACAGATGAACGATGTTATTGGAAGGGAGAAATTTTTTTGTGAGAGATGGCGGTTGAATCTAGAAGCAAGATAATGAAACTTTGAAAATATTCTAAATTAGAAACTTAAATTACAAGTGAGAAAATAAAAACATCGTATGGAATTGCTGAAAATTAAAGCTAGACTGAATAAGAAAAGAGAAGGGAAATGCTACATATAACCAGACGCTCTCTCACATGGGCTCCAAGGTGACAAACCTGATTTCTTAGTGTTCTTGCCCCTCTTCGCAGACACACTGTGAAGAAACACCATCAGTGCTTTCAAACAGATGAGGACAGCATCGATGATGCTGAACAGAGTGGGAAAGTGGGGGTTGAAGAGGATTTCAAAAAAATTTTTTATCTATGTTGAATTTTTACTTTGTGATTAGCTATCTAATCAATGAAGTAATCAACTCTATTTATGAACCGATCATGTGATTTTTTTTACAACATATTCACTAAATAAGGAGCGCTCTGTAGTGCTGTGGGTTTATAGAGGCATCTGGTAAACTAGAAGCAACGCTGTCAGAAGGAGAGAGGCTGCAGGTGGAAAGACACGCTGCAGTTTGCAAAGAGATAATCGATCACCTGTGTAACATGAGCAGCTCACCAGGTCCAGAAATAAAAAGTGAAAGGGAATTCAAATGCAAGTCTGCAGAATATCCTTTTATTTCTGAGAGGAAGTGGGAAAAGTGGCTGAAGTAAGATGCTAGAGAGAAGGAAAAGACATGGCCTTCAACCTGCAATCAAGGCACGATGTCAGGTTTCGTGGGAATCCATCACAGTCCAACTGCAGAAACAGGCTGCTCCCGACCACCGGCCTGAGCTGAAAGGCCTCCGCACCCTGAATCAGGTACAGCCGCTCAGTGTCCATTCTCCACCCCAGCCCCAGCCCAGCCCAACTCCTAGTCCTTGGTGGTTTCTTTTCAACTTTGCTCTCGGCATCCTGTGTCCAGGCCTGACATCAAAAAGTTCTCTGGCCCTGCAGCTCTGCCTGTGGGTCAGATCCAAATTTTACGCTTCCTGAGAGTCCTCAGTCTGAATGAGCTGTGATCCCAAAAGGCAACGACATTCTGCCACAAGCAAGACCTGGCTTCCGAAGAGAGCCCCTGACTCTTCCCGACTTCAAAGACTACTCTTGTGCAGTGAGTGCAGCACTGAGCCCAAGGCCTGGAGTGCGGCCTGCCTGGTGTCCCGGGGCCTCCACCCTGGCTGGGAAATTCGAGAAGAGATAATTACCCCTGACTCTGACCCTGGGACTTGCCTGGGGGAGGGGATTCAGTTCTTACTGAAAATATCTGCGTGGACCTCTCTTATGCCAGCCCCAAGCCGGGGCAGGAGGCAGAAGGAGTTCTCATATTTTGCTCTTTGCCCAGTTTCCCTGGCTTATTATATTCGGTCAGATCATCTATTCTTGGTTTTTTGTCCCACCTCCATGGACACTCCAACTCAATCACCACTGCGCCTCCTTCACACGCCTTGGCCTCAGGACTTTGTCATTCATCACTGTCCGCTTACTCTAGAAAATCTCCTCCACTCTACAGCTTCGGGATGGTGCACGTTACAAATTCACACATTATGAAATGTATACAGCATCTCCACTCTAGATTCCCTTTTGTACTACAGGCTCACACAGACCTCTGCCTATCTAATCTCTCCTTGGATAACACAAAATCTCCTCAAAGTCAACATATTCAAGACTGAACACTCCATTCCCCACCCATCCCTCCCCCTTCAGCATTCTCTACTTCAGTAAATGACACGGGCATCCACCCGGCTCCACAGCCAGGAACCCAGAGCCCACCTGGACACCTCTGTCTCCCTCACCGCCTGTGTTTAGTCTATTACCTCGTCCTTCGGAATGACTGAATCTGCTTGTCACCGCCTTCACTACCGCTGCCAATGTCCAGAGACTTAGTCAGGGTAAAAATAAGAAAAGCTAATGATTATCAAAGGTTCCCTACATACCAGGCAGGCACTCCTAAAACCTTCTGTAAATTATCTTTTTCTAATCTCCCCATGTATTAGTTTCCTAGGACTGATGTAACAAATTACATTCCTCATTAGACTCTCCTACACCATTAACATTATGTTGCAAAAGTATAGGACAGATCAGTGCGTGGCATGATGCCTGCCTCACAGAAGGTGCTCAGTAAATAGCTGTGAATAAATTAATGAGATCATGTCACTAGCCACATCAAAAGTCATCAAAAATTCCACATTGCTTAAAAAAAAATCACCTTCATACCGTTCAAGAAAGCTTTCAACATCCTCTTACCCACCATAAGATTAAAAAAGAACCTTAGAATGGGATAGCCGTTTAAAGCAGGGGTCCCCAACCTCCAAGCTGTGGACCGGTGCTGGTCCGGGCCTGTTAGGAACTGGGCCGCACAGCAGGAGGCGAGCTCGAATGTGATGTGCTTGAGTGATCCCAATACTCTCCGCCCTGCCCCAGTCCCCGGAAAAACTGTCTTCCATGAAACCAGTCCCCGGTGCCAAAAAGGTTGGGGACTGCTGTAAAGGATGTTGAGAAGTCATACAAGAAGAGATTGATAAATTTGGCCACATGCACATCTAAAAGTTCAGCATGGAAAAATTTCATAAGCAAGGTTAAAAAAAAACAATGGTTTGCAAAAATATTCACAATACTTATTACTCATATATCTAGTTCCCTAAAGATGTAAACAGCTCCTGAAAAAGTAGGCACCTTCATTTATTTGTAGGAATGTAAACTGGTGCAGGTTCTGTGAAGGGAAGTTTATAAATAAAAATACAAATTCGTCTCCTCTTAGCATTTCCACCTCTAGGAACTTATTCCATAGATCATCTCTCACCTTGGCACAAAGCAACTCACTGCAACACCCTTTGAAATAAAAACATTTCATATATTGGAAATAACCTAAATGCTCACCAACAGGAGATGGTTACATTCATGATGGTATAACTGTGTCATGGGTTATCAGGAGGCCCTTTTAAAATGAGCCATGGTTATATGCATTAGTGTGGAAGAGGTTAATTCATTTTGTAAACAACAAAAAGGACACATATGTATATGCTCTTATATTCTATGTCTTCATATGAATATTTTTGGAAGGAAAACCCAGAAACTTATAACTGCATTTGCCTTTGAGAACACAACTGTGACACTGACATAGGGGTGGAAGGAAGGTTTACTTTTCACTGTAAACTCTGGTGTTATTTGTGTTTATTTTGACACATACTTGCATTGTCCATGAGAGAGAGAGCATGCCACTTTTCACCTAATTTTCCAACTTGAACTCATACTGTACTTATCTCTCACCAGGCAATTCACTGCTTCCCAAACACACTGAGTCTATTCATGTTGGTGTGTGTGTGAGTGTGTGAGTGTCCAGTGCTCCATCATCCTCGCTGCCTGTGGAAATGCTGCCCCTCTGAAGCTCTGCTGTGCAGCCTTCCTGGTCTTCAGTGTTGGAACAAACCTCTCTTATCTCTGCACTCAGAGAACTCCTGGTCGTTGAATTACAGTTATGTCTGCACTTTGTCACCCTCGCTCAATTAGCCCCCGAAGGAAGTGCACATCCTGTTGGCCCCTGCTTTCCCCAAAGTACCTGGGACTTCACGTGGCTGAACATACATCATTCACCAAAAACATCAAGCAGAAGAGTCGTCTAGGAAGACTTCTTTTCTAAAATGACCCAATTTTAAGGGTGGTAGGGAAAAATATCTAGCCCACATAGAGAAAGCCTATGTAGTACGAATATCTAAAATAACAAGTGACCCTCAAAGCTGAAAATAAGGCAAATTCCGCATACCAAATGGAATTATTACAAGAGATGTATGTGAAATGAAATAGGAAGCTATGCTTTAACTGTATTAGAGGTTAAGAGAAAAATGAAAGGAAAATAAATTCGTTTATAATATAGAAAAGATAGCTCTTGACATTTTATTTATTCATTTTTTTTCAGCCAAACACACCAAGCCTGGACATAAAACACGCAACACTGAGTCTGGTCATGGAGCAGGTTGCCTCTCAGGCTGTCCCTCCCCCTTGCATGACAGGTCCATGGCCACGCGAGTCACTCTATTGCTTAATAGACACCACTTTTTCTAAGGAAATTTTCCTAAAGCATATACGTTTATAGTAACTTTTCTTTACTACTTACTTTTTGCTGTCATTGAACCCATTTCCTCTTGTCCTTGGTGATAGGGGAGCATAGCGGGTCACATGACTCTATATATTTAACTTTCACGTATCCTAAAGCACTCCATGGTAACTGACTATGGACTGCCTTCTATAAACAATAAAACCATTTTTCTGTGCCTCTAGCATATTACTATTGTGCATCAGGTCCATTTCTGTTGGCCTTATAAAAACATACAATACAATACAATACAATATAATGAAATAAAAATTTAAAGTGGCAACAATTGAAAATCTACTTCAACTTACTGTTAATGCTGCTCCGTACTCCCCAGCGGCCAGGTGCGCCAAGCCCAAGTAATAGGAAGCCTCTCCTTCCATCTTTTTGTCGTTTCCTAATGTCGCAATGCAGAAAAATTACCATGGCTTTAAAGAAATTGATTTATTACAACCAACAGAATATTTGCTTTTTAAGACAGTAGAAAATTATTATAACAAAGTATACACATTTATCAACAATCCCTGAAACCTAACTGTATCCTGTTTAAAAAAAAAAAAAAGTCTGATGTTAACACAGTTTATCTGGATCACAGATGTTAAAGTGCATTAACAATATAATTATGAGGCGTTATTCTCTCCCTATAAAGACCAGTATTACCGTTTTGAGATTCATATGTGATTTCTATACTGGTCCACCATGTGAAGACCTGTAGTCGTCAGTAGAGCTGCTACTACATACATCAAATGATTTGTAAAGAGAACCAGCATTAAATGGTGCACAGACACACATGCACAGGACTGACATTCGGCTAAGCCTCTAACAGGGCACCTACTTAGCAAATTAAGGAATTATTGTCTGATTAGGTTTAATTTAAAAGCTACTGGTTAAAACTTGGATGAGAATGACTGAGAGCTTGACTTGTTGGTACAATACAAAATTCTATAAATGTTTTGAAATCCAAATACATTTTTCTTTGTTAATGACTGGTAATGTTTTTCATCATCTCTTCACAAGGAATTTGGCCTTTCTAATCTCTGTGTAATGTGTTTTATTCCAGGAATTACCGAATTCTTCTTTCCAAAAGCAGAATGTGAAACATGTAACATGTGGTCCCATAAGACATACATCATACTTTTTCATAAACATATAATATATTCACATTTACTGTATTAAAGACAAATACCATATGATCTCATCTAATAGTGGAACCTAATCAATGAAACAAACAAGCAAGCGAAATATAACCAGAGACATTAAAATAAAGAACAAACTGACAGTAACCAGAGGGGAGGGGGAAGAGGGGAAACAGTGGAAAGAAGGGGAAGGGTCGTTAAGGAGCATGTATAAAGGACCCATGGACAAAGCCAAAGGGGGGTAGGAGGTGGGGGTGGGTGGGGTGGGAGAAACTGGTGGCAGGAAAATGGAGATAACTGTACTTGAACAACAATTTTTTAAAAAAGATTAAAAAATCACATAAAAATCTAATATACGTATAAAAATCATTAACGATTTTTATACATAAAAAGAATAGTATCCGTTTTTTGCTTTTGGAAGTCTTTGGCTTTCAGTATTACCTAACTCCTAGGTAATGCAAATGCTGACAGATGCACCCTCACTTTTGATCTTTGGAAAAAAACTAACAGTACATGTCTGAACTCCGCATCCCAAACTCGACCGACTTTAGCCAGAGCTAGCAGTTTCCTGCGCTCACTCTTGCCACTCAGTGAATTACTGCTTGTGAAGCCTGGCTCACAAGGAAACAGGGTGGCAAAGGCCAGTGGCTGCATTATTTTTTCTCTAGCAATTACACCAATTGCAGAGAATTATACCCTAAAGATTTCACTTCAGCAGAGTTGATAGTACCAGTGTTCCAGTCTAGGGAATTTGAACTCTTAAAATTCCGCTGGGCACTAACTTTTTCTCTGATAAAGGTCTATGGGTGCTGGGGTAAGGGGTGAGGCTAGGGAAGAGAAAGATGGGGCCAAAGGAAGAGGCCAAGAAGGCAGGTTGCCTTGAATGGGGAAGTTACATGTGATTTGTGCTCGCTGTGTTAAATGGTGTGACAGTGCTAAAGCACTGACGATAGCAGGCGCTGATGAGTTATCAATGTTTGCATCAAATTCTACATAAAGGGTATCACGGCAAAGGGGAGAAAGAAAATTTACCCTTGTTGATAAAAGATTTTGAGGCAGTTAATTTAAATAGCTGGATCACATCAAATATTAGTTTTAAAATAGAATATAAGCATGAAAACTTTTCCTGCTCACTAGTTGAGACAAAGTTAAGATAAAGTGAATGCAATAAAATAATGGAGAAAAATGTCAGCGCTGTTAAAGATTAGAGGCTCATATACCAAAGGGGGAGAAAAAGGTAAAACACTATCAATATATTGAGTAGTTTGAGTGGATTGAATTAATACTGGCTCTGGTATCTAAATCAACATTTATCTTAAAGAAAATACCATGTTTTTATTTTCAAGACTCTAGGAATCATCCTTTCTTTGTGAACTATGTTACAATTTAGCAAATGTGACCCTAAAGTAAAATACCTTTTCCTAATTGATACATTGTATTGAAATGGCACATAACTTTCCAGGTAACTAAAGTCAGCTGCTGAAATTGATCTAAGGATCGACTATTTATAACAGTCCTTCCCCTTGGGGAAGGTACTAGATCACTATTCATTCAAAAGCAGTTCATGCAATGAGAGACATCTTTCAATACGGGTGATTTCCTAAGGTATTCTAACTATTGTTACTAAAGACATACTAGAGACAATAAGCTGTTCACTTTTACATTTTAGAAAAATTAAAGTTAAAATTAAAATCAGTCTTGCTCACTCCAACTAAGCCATCTGTTATTCCAATAGAGTGAACAGATCCACAAGCCAATCAACTTCAGGTCAGGAGCATAACTTCTATCTTTTTCCTTCGTGAAAAGTCTGTTCTAATAATAAATTACTATATGGTAATAAAATATCCTTGCATTTCACAAAGTAAAAACTTAATGAGTATAGGCTCCACTTTTTAAAATATTTTCTATATACGCAAATGGTATAGAATATCAAGAATCAGCTTTCACAAAAGCATTTTTACTGCTATAAATGTGCATGTGAATCCCCTGGGGACCTTGCTAACCTGCAGATTCTGAGGCAGTAGGTCCTAGGTGGGGCCCGAGATGCCGCTTTTCTTACAAACTCCCTGGCAATGCTGATGCTGCCAGTCCAAAGGCTGCACTTTGATAGGCAAGAGTCTAAAATATATTAGAGTTCTATTTCCCTGTTACTCCTAACTAAATATTTACCATATCTTCCCCATTACCTGACAACAGGGGATTTATGAACAACGGAAGGTCTCTCAGGCTGTAAGAATAATATGGCCTCACACACACACACACACACACACACGTGCGCACACCCTTAACTTTTGCAAATGACCTTACTTTCTCATTATGGGTTCATTGTTTTATAACATCACTCCCAGAAGGTTGTAATTTTGGAGATAAAGCTCTCAAGAAACTAATGGATTTCTTGTTGTCAGCACCGAGGCACCTCTGTTTTACAGTGAAATTTGGAAGTATATTGATGGCATTTGTCTTTGCATTTCATAGGAAATAATCACCCAAACACTGACGATTTTTATGTCCCTCTTGGGAGAAGCAGCGTCTGCCCATTAAAGGAAGCAATGTGCGAGTGTTCTCTTCCACTTACCTTCTTTGGCTATTTCAGAAGCTTTTATTAGAATTCTGATGGCCTGTCTGCAGTCTCCATTTTCCAGCGCTCTGTCTGAGAGCAATCTGTACGTCCTCAGGAGGCTCTCGCAGGCCAGCAGGCTGAGGGGGCGGCCCGTCTCGCCCTTCCATATCCGCCCTCGCGTCAGCTGATGGAAGGCTTCATAATGCTCGGCAGCCTCCCGGAGCTGACCTGGAGGATAAAAGCCGTTCATAAACAGAAACCGCAGGCCCGAACCTGTTTTCAAAAATTTTGCGTACAGCGTATGTGTTACTGTTAAGAGGGGGGAGGGGACATAACATAGAGTCGAGGATTTCCGAGGCTGAAGAAGGCTTCACCCGGAAAAGGCACTGTCTCCCTCGGACCCCAGGCGCAGCCCTGCTTCTGAGTGGACACCTGCGAGAGGGATGTACTCGGGCTAGTCGAAGTTGACCAAGATTACAGATGTTGAGAGAGGGGGTGAATGTCCAGCAATAATTATTAACGATGATCATATTAGCTGACATTCATTTAACGTTTACATGCAAAGCACTGTTCTTTGTGCTTTACATGCATTTCTCATTAAACAGCTCCATGGAATAGATTTATGATTCCACTTTACAGGACAGAGAGCGAGGGTAAGAATCTCGCCCAAGGCTGCATGCCCCGCAGGTGAGTGGTTCCAGGCAGGCAGACTGGTTCCGGAGCCCACACTCTCCACCAGGCCCGCACTGCGTCCACCAGATTGCGTGCGTCATTCTCAAGGCGAATCCTGGCATCTTCAGAAAGGGGGCGTCTGTTGTTACAAATTCAAATTCAAATACTATGGGCCTTTAAACTACTTCTCAAAGTTGGACTGAACTTCCCAGGCAGGCGTTTGTATACAGTATTCGGTTTAATTTTTGAAGAATTAAATGTAACTTAATTGCCTTTCTAGACTATGCTTTATAATATAGTCCAAATAGATCTTCTTAAAGCCAAAACTCTAAATGAGTTTTGGGTCATTTTGTTCCTTGAAATAAGAGCGAGCCCATTTCTGGAAGAGTGGTTTGCAGCTCCTGCTTGTGGATTGTGTTTTACTTGTGAATTGCCTTGTGAAACACTCAGGAGACCCTGCACTTGGTACTGGAGTTTCCTCATTGCCATCAACCGCGGCAGCACTTGCACTAGGTGTTCAGGCAGCAGTGGCTGGGGCGAGTGCAGGCTCCAGGCAGACAGCTGGAGCTCCTACCTCCACGTCCTGTACCCTTCTCTGCTATTTAGCCTCAGGCTAACTGCCCTCCCTGTGCCTGAGTCGCGGAATTCTGCAAGATGGGATTATAGTGTAACTATTCGAGGCGCTATCATGAGAAACCTGTACCCGACGCAGAGGAGGCGCTCAATAAACGTAGCTAATGCTATCGGTTGACATAGTGGTAACAGTTTTAAAAAAATCCAACAGGTTGATTGAAATATCGCCACTAATTTGTTGGGTTTTTTTTTTTAAGTACGACTTACCCTTCCTGCAAAAAATGCAGTTGAGTCTGAATAACGACATTATCATGACTGATTAAATTAACCCTATTTTGGTAGGTCACGACCAGCTCAATGTATGTCCTCAAATAGGATTGGCTGGATATTGTAGGTGCGACATTACAGGATAGCGCTGCCGCTGCCAAAACTGCTGCATATGATTTCCCCCTATTTTTGCACTGAATTTGTTATCAACGTTGCCAATATTAAAGTATTAGGGAATGCACACATAAAGAATAGTATTCACACAGAGACACAAAAGAGATGGATAATGAGCAAATGATCTGTACAAAAATTCAGCGAAGACGCGGCCTGTCTGGGCCCCTGCTGCACCGTGCACAAGGAGGGCATGTTCGCAGAGAGACACATGTGACAAAAGACTACAAGGCCATACATGGGATATTACAGAAGACTTTTTCATTACATGGATTGGTGTTTATGAGAAGGGGAAATACTGAAAAACATCAGGAAACACTTACAAAACATTCTCAGTATTATTGGGGTGATGCATTTTTTCCCCGCTTTTATTTTCTCTCATCATTCGCATTTTCTTACATTTCTGTCTTCATCATATGTTCGTGTGTAATGAGAAATAATACAATAGAAGCTGTTTTAAAAATAGTGCCAATCTCTTCCCATTTTTGATACAAATACTCCGGGTTGAAGTTCGCAGCTCTAATCTATCTTTACGTGTAACTGACCATTTTTCTTTGCCTCCCACGAAAGCAGGCACAGGTCGTCATCTCTCTCACCGGAAACACCTTTCTCCAAATACCCATGACCCTCATTTTTTAAAAAACTCGAATGAAGCACTGACATATATGTGTGTTATGTTTCCTCTGCTAACTATATTTCTGCCGGTAAAATATAGCTCCGCATCCCTGGAAAGATGGATATAGGAGTTCTTTTTTTCGATGCAGCATCCATCTATCCATAAAGTGCAGACACCTATTTCTCTTTGGCCATGTGAATAGGAGAGGGTGGGTATGGGGAACTGTGAGTAAACGAGACAGTTCCAGAAAAAATTGGGAACGCAAGGAAACTAGGAAGGTCCTTATGACATTGATGGTCACACACGGTCACCAGGGGAAAAAGGGGTCCAAGGTTTGGTTGTAAAATAACAGAGTCACTAAAAATTCCAGGAGGTGAGTTGGGGGATGAGGCCCTGGATAACCCCACTAATTATAGCACCGTGCAAACGAGGCATAATGAAGTAAATTAAATATGAGAGCTGACAGGCATGTTCAAGATTTGATTTACTTGGGGGCCAAAGAGGGTGGGGGGGGAGGCGAGGGGAAGGTAGAAGGTGGAGAAAGGAGAGGTGGAGGAAATGGGGAGGGGGATGGAGGTAAGGAAGATTGAAGGAAAGGTGGGCACTGTGTCCTTGTATTCCATATAAGCAGACTTCCCTGCGTCACTGATGCCATTAGACGTCCTGGACAGGCTGTCCAATCAGGAACGAAGTAAAGGAGGTACCTGGTACATTGGCGTTGGTTGGTTACTATGGAAGTTGGCCTTGGGATGGTTGAGAATACCTGTTTTCAGCTGAGCGTGTTTTTGCAAGAGCTCTGGGGCTAGCAGTGCTTAGCTCATGATTCACGGCCAAGGTTCCACTCTCAGAAGAGCCTACGTAGGTCTCTTACAAGGAAGGGTCACGGTCCAAGATGTGCAGGTAAAAGAGAACGGGGAACTATTCTTCCCTGAAGGCCTACTAGGTACTAGTCAAAAGGGCAGGCTTTCCCCTCCCCCCACCATACATTACTTTAGCTAACCTTCAAAGAACTGGTGAAGTAAATACTGCTTTTATACTAAAGAGAGGGCTTGAGGCTCACAAAGGTTAAATGATTCAAATACATTAAAAAGCGATGTTTAGGATTTAAACCCAGCATCACAGAAAACACATACGGCTTCCCTCCACCACATCAAGTACTAGTCAACAACCCAGGAGTCAGGAGTCTCAGGTAAAGTCAGTTATATTCTCGGACACACATCTCTCAAGTTAAAAGTGAAGCTTAAATCATGTGATGTCTAGTCTCTTCCATTCTGTAACTCTGTGACTCTGCCCCATTGATCACAGATAATCTCTAGCATAAAAGCACAAGTATTATCCCCTGACATGCTTCTGATGGGTCTTTCTGAAGGAGTCAGATGTACAATTGGCCATGTGGCCTGCATGTAAATTCCCTACTTCCCTGAACCAAGCAGTGATGCCTGTGGGGCATCTGGAAATCCTCGGGTGCCCCAGACTCAGTCACCTGTGGCCACACCCAACTATTCATGGTTTCACTTCCCTTCCCTTTGTCACTTTGCTGCAGATGAGGTCCCTGGGGGTCCTGATCAGCACTATTTTTCACCGAGGTGCCCACGCAGAGGAAGTAGAGTTTTCCAGGCCTTCTCAGATGTAGGGATTCATTTCTAAAATCATTTGGAGGTAAATAGGTCCATAAATAAACCAGCAGGGATTTGGTCCAAATGACTATAAGCATACAAACAACTTAACATAAACTGCTAAAGGTTGGTCAGAATTTGAAAGTACGTTTTATAAAATAATATAATATTCAATTTAAAATACTAAAATATATGTCTATACTGTAAAGGGAGCATAGTAATTTAAATGTGCAACTATTTCCCTTAAAGCAAGATTAACAATGATAAGATTTCCATCCCATTTATATTTCCAACTGTGAATAGGGTTTTAAAGATTTTATTACCTTTTGAGTAATGACTCTGACATTGAGACTAGATATTTATTAAGACATAACGCATTTTTAAAAAATTTAAGTTAAATTGAATATACCTGAGAGAAATACCATAAATGGTCATCAATGGAGTGATCCTTCTGACAAAACTAAATGTACATATAAATATAAATCATGAACCGGATTTTCAAATTTCCCTCATAGTATCCCTTTATAACTTCTTCAAAGTGTTCATATATAGTCTATTTTTTTTATCATCAAATAAACTTAAAAAAAACAATTTTAATGTGTTAGAACCAGACCAGATTCCAGATTCTACCATCGATCTCACTGAAGAACAAGTGTCTAGATAATTGTCCATTTCTACAATGATCAAAGGCAAACATTACTTCCTACTGAGGAAGGGGTCAGGGAGAAGAATCAGTACACCAAGCTATCACAAAAATAAAAGTTAATTGAAATCAGGACAGAAGAGAGAAGCCCGGAGTACTATTCACAGATGGTAAAAGTCTCCTGAGGAGACAGGAGCTCTGTTGGGTGCACCAGGAGTCGCCAGCAGATCTTCATCATCACCATGAGTAGCACGGATCACCAGAGCGTGGTGACAAGGGAGACATGCTGACTACTGCACACCTAGGTGCCTGTAAAAATAGAGTCCTCTGATATTTCAAGTGACTCAGGGAAGAAAATGGGGCCAAAATGTTTTGCTGGACGGACTGGAGATGGCCTCCCACCCATAGCACCAGCAATCAATTTATCTCAATAATATGAGGTAGTGTCAGAAAACACAGCTTAAGAGACACGCCGTGAAAAGCTGTGTAGAACAAGAGGATCCAGGTATGGATAGAAGTAGCCTAAACGTCAGAGTTGTGGGGGTTTTTTTTAAACAATTACATGACATTTACATAAACAATAAAAAGGTTGACACATAAAGGATGTATATTTTGTTTGTCACATAAAGGAAAGTGCTTTCAAAATAAAACTAGTATGAAGGAGTTTCACTTTACCTAAAGCCCACACAGACAAGAAATCTATCCATTTATTTAAAAATATAAACAAAACCCAAGCAATGTTGTAAACCGCAAGACAGCTTGGTAGGATGCTAAGACAAACACCACATAGAGAAAATAAGATTTTATATATTTAGGTATTATCCAAATTGTTGCTTGCCCCTCTTCCCTGCACGACATCTCTGAAAGTTTATAGATATTTGTTGTATCACAGCAGATGTCTAGAACAAATATTAAGCAAAGGAGAATGTATATGATCTCTCCCATTTTAGTTTTTTTTTAAAGTAGGAAGATTGACTAGATATTAACACAAATGGGTTTAAATGTGAAGCTGCCATAAAAGCAGGAACATAAATGTAATTCTCCCAGCCGCTATTTTGATGCACATTTTTGATTCCATGAATATTTTATGAAATGGCCCAAACTAAAGCCATATAACATTCCTGCATTACTGATGCTTGCGCCCGTAAGCTACGAACATTAGAGGCATGATTGAGTGCATTCAAATGAACTCATTCAGCAGTGCATTGATTACTTGAAGGGGGAGGGAAAAGAAAAAAAGAAAAAAAAAAGAAGTTGCTCCACTTAAGAAAACAGCACACAAATCTAAACTTTGCAATATAATAAGGGTAAAAGGAAGTTTGAATAAAATAATATTTCATAAATAAAGTGTGACTCTGTCTGGACCTGACATTCATTAGGCAAGATGTTAATTATGTCCAAAGATGGCTCCTGGGTTTTTTTTGTTCAGGTAATTTAAAATGTCACAATCTCTAAGATGCTCAGACTGGCCTGCTTTAGCTCCATGCATCAGCATTTCTGAAAGTAGCTAATTATTTCCTTTTCTATCAACTTGTACATTTGCCAGTAAAAATAATGCCACAGAAGCGACGGCAGGAAAATAATTTGACAGGTCCATAAGACCTATTTCTTCAGCAGTACTTGTACAAGTCTTAAGCATATTTAGTTTTAAATTGTGCACATTTGTTGAGGAATTTGGGGAAATATTCCACTTTAGTTTAAAACAGCAACCTAAAGGAACAATAAAGCTTCATGTATATTACATTACATTTTAATCTGGGGCTACTGGACATCTTCGGTGGTAACTTACTGTTCTGCACAACGTAGACATAAAATCTGCTAGAAGCAATATTGAATAGTAACAAAAAGAGAAAAATGTTATTGCCCTTTTGTAAAAACAAAAGACACTGCTTTCCATTTCAGCTTAACTGCATGAACATTTTATATTATCTTTAGGTTTTTACATTCAATTGTGATAATTACAACAGCACTATACATGCAGAAATGGTTAAGGGTCTGTCACACTTCCCAGTGGAAACTATCACTTTCAAGGGTTTCTCTCTTGTCGGAGGAGATTTGTTCTATATTATGACCCACTGTACGCTATTGCGAAATGGAACACTGGAAAACGAAGATTTTGTTCTGTGACTCAATAGCATCCCTAATAAACCGGGGAGAAAATGTGCCCATAACTTTTGTAGCTACTTTGGGATACTTAGAAGAAATTTCAGATGCTATTTAGAAAATGAAATTCTTTCTTTAGCATTTTGAGCAAAGCTTCCAGATGGACATTACAGGAATGCCACCACACCCCTGTTAAAGAGTATGGGTCACTAAGCCAGATAATGAAAATGATCCCGGGAAGACAGATGTGGGAGGAACTCACCAAGGGCTTTAGGACTGACGTCAGCAATGCTAGTACGTTGATTTTAAAGTGCAGAAGGCTTGCAGACCGCTGGAAGGCTGGGGGACTGGGCAGAAGAGGTGGAAGGACTAAGAAGCACAAATTGGTAGTTACAAAAATAGTCACTGGGATGTAAAGTATCTACAGCACAGAGAACAGACCCAATAATGTTGCAGGAACTATGTATGTTACCAGGTGGGTACTGGAAATACTGAGGGGAACACTTTGTAAAATATATGATTGTCTGATCGCTATGCTGTATACCTGAAACCAATACAAAAAGAAGTAAAATCCAGAAGATTTCCTTGGATCCCCACAATATTCTTTAGGAATTGTTAATAGTTGTTTTGTGATTTTAAATAGCTGAATTGTGGTCAGGGATGGAAACCTTGGTTGATGTTCTAATAAACTTTAGACAGGTGGCTTCTCTCTAAGTTTTGTAATTTCTAAGAATTAAGCATTAAATAGCTTTGCTCTTAAATGTTCATAATTGGAAATATTGAGATTACTCAATTTTTAAAATCGTGAAATGTTTGTGTAATGTATAAATAGGATATTAACACTAGCCATTATAAACCTTGTGGAGCCCACAGAGTTTAGTATTGTCCTCAAAGAGTAAGTTGTTTTACTTTACTGGTTTCCACATCACCTTAAAATACTAAGTTAAAGGTGTTGACAAGCATAAAAAAGACCGAGGAGGAATAAAGTCAATATCGGCATTAGATCAACTAATGAATTATATTGCTCTGGACTTAATCAATAATGTAATTCTTACTTGAATTACATATTGCTCATGGTTTTAAATAAACTACATACTGATTATGTGTATATGTTTGTATGAGCAAAGAGAGAGGTATGGAAGCATATATACCAAAGTATGAGTACTGACTAACTAATGGAAATTGGAGGTGAGTGAGGAAAGTGTTAACTTTTCTCCTGTACATGGTAGTTTCGACTGAAAATAAGCACGTACTGTTTTGGATATTACGAAAAACTAACAAACCAACAATAACCTGTTAAGGGGAGTGTGGAGGGAGAAAATAGTGCGAGTTGAGCACTTATGTCCCAAGCACAACAGAATCTGCTACGTCCATTTGTCAGCATCTCCATTTCAGGGCTGAGGAAAACAAGCCCTGGAGGTTCCCTTGCCTAAATTCACATTCCAAGCAGGTAGCACAGCTGATGCCCAAAGACCACGGGGTTTCCCTCCCTGAAGGTGACCCTTTTTTAGAAACTGTGTCCAATGTTTGACGTAAAGGCAGAGGACACAGTTTGAACCTCAACAGCACAATGTAACTGGACCATTCACCCCTTCTGGAAGGGCTCTGAGTGAAGACAGCCAGGCCAGCTTGGGGGTGTGGTTGCGAGGGGCACCACATCGACCCTGGTGGTGCCATGCGGAGCGCCTGGTGCTCTGCACACGGTCAGCAACTGTACCTGCCATGTTATCTATGATTTGTCCGGGTTTGTCACTTGGAGCAAATCTGGATGGGACTATTATCAAAGAATGCTTTAACACCTAAATAGCACGGGACACTGTCACTCATTCAAATTAAGAGCCATCTGAGGCACTAGTTGGAAACAGTACACTTCACCTAACGTCCATCCAACAGCCCCCTCACTGCTGGTCAGTGGCACCTCAGACTGGGACAGTACCCGTTCTTAGAGCATCAGGGGAAACCCTGCCTCCAGGGCAGTTTATTCAGTGCGCCAAGAGTGGCAGGCTCGGTGCCGCTATTCCAGACCCCCTCCCTAGGCTCTGGACAAGAGAAAGCTGCGCCAGACCAGGCGCCTCTGAAGGAGGCTTCCTCTCCGCATGGCTCGTTAGGCAGTAAATAATTAAAACGCCCTGAAAAAGACAGGTAAAATACAAGCAGCTCTGTCAGTAACACAGACATGAAAGAAAAAGGAGAGAAAATGAATTTTTTAAAAAAAGGCAATGAAATAATTCATTTGAAGCTCTAATAAAGTTTCATTTGCAGTCTTGTTTAAAGATATATCAGGCTTTAGGGATGTAACCCAATTACATCTTTATTCTAAGTTCCATTCAAAGATCTTGGACTTTGATTCTTTAACACAGATCAAACATGGAATAATTTTCTTGTGGCTATCAATACTTTAAAAGGATCTCTTGATTAAATATTATAAGGTCTTATGCACAAGTACATATAGTAGATGGAGAATAAACTGACATGCCCTGAAAAGTGACAATTAATTTATATAGAAAAAGCAATGCCAACTTACTTAATTTATGAAAAAAAATCTTTAAATATTAAATTCACTTTTATTCAAATATAAAATGATCAGTTTCTAATGCTGATCTAGGCAGATGCACCTCAGAAAACGTGGAAATGTACACCAGTGGCCTCTGGACTTTCATCACCTCCATGGATCTGGTTTTCTCACAGAACCACCCTTTCTGTGCACAGTTTGGGTAGGCTGGAGTGGTGGGAAAGATTAAGCTGTGAAGGGGTCATGGCATCAGTACCCACTGACGGAAAGCGACTCTCACTGAGTCCTTCATGGGAATCTTGGCAGGGAATGGGGGGAGCAGGGCTGAGGAAAGGACTCTGAAAGAAAAAACCTGGACAAGCTGGCAAATGACAGAGGACATAAGAAAGGAGGTACAATCTTTTAATTTATTATTTTGCCAGGGTTAGTTTTATTTCAGAGCCTCTTTAATGATCATTTTAATAAAAATAAGTAAACCAGAGGGTCCACTTTGTTGAGGTCTCTGCTGAGCAAACCTGGGTGTAGGGATGTAGTGCAAAGAACACTGAAGCTAAGATCTAAAGGCCCAGGGCCCAGCCTTGGCACTGATGTGTTTAGCTGTCATTTAACCTCTCAGAATCCTACTTTCTGCAAACCTGAGATGGGGAATAATATCACATCATGCACGAGAAAAAGCACTTCATACATTACATAATACTCCTATGTGTGACTGCCTTTATGCATGTCACGGATACATCTGATTTGTTTTAAGTCCATCTAAATGGTACTGTTAAATCAGTCTGAAGCACCATGCAGTACTGAAATAGTTTGTGTGTATTTGTGTTGAGCATCACAGAGAGAGAATAGTGAGCTGACAGGGGAACAGAGCTCTGGATCGGGTCTTGCACCTGCTGCTAAGAAACTATGTGGGCCCTGACTGGGTGACTCAGTGGGTTGGGCATCATCCTGCAAAGCACAAGGTCACTGGTTCGATTCCCGGTCAGGGCACATGCAGGTTTGGTGCTCAGCCGGGGTGCCAATGGGAGGCCACTGATCTATGTTTCTCTTCCTCTCTTTCTTCCCCCCCTTCCTCTCTCTCTAAAACAAACAAACAAATAAATAAATGAAATTACGTGGCCATGGCAAATTGTTTACTCACTCTGTTTCTGCTTTCTCATCTAGTAAATTAGGATCTGAACTCGATAACTTCTGAAATCTAATAATGGCTCTAAAACTCATTCGTCTAAAAGAATTGAATATCAGTTCCCAGCCTAGTTTTAAACAACTGAGTACTATTTCACAATTTACTAAATCCACGTCTACCTACTATTCCATAGAAAGGAGTTTTTCTTGACCTTTAGTGCCACCCTTATAGCGTCTCTTCTTGAACATCTGCTTTTAGGAATCATGAAAACCTGTGAAAAATCTCCTTCCATTCTCCACCCAAGCTCCTACCCCTTCAAAGTGTTTGCAGGAGCCCGCACTCAAGCGGAACAATAGGGACAAGCAGAAAAAGCACTTGAGCTCTTGGAACCAAGAGCTCCCGCACCTACTGTGCACACAGAAGTGAAGTTAGCAAGCGGAGAGGCAACAGGGACGTTAGTTATAGAGCAAGGCCTGCCCTCTCCACATTCACTTAAGGTTCTGAATGAAAACATATGAAAATCTTCAATAAAAGTAGAGCAGGTGGTTTTTGCTTTTTAATAGAACATATGCACGCGCACGCACACACACACACACACACACACACACACACAAGCCAAAGAAGAACAATTTTAAAAGAAGTTTTCCTAAATTGCCTTGTGGTAGATTAACACCCTCTATGTAGACCTGCGGGGAGCGCATGGCGGCACGCACAGGGGAGCAGGTCAGAGGACTGACATGGAATGTCAGAGCTCAAAGGAAGCGCGGGAAGAGGAAGGGAGACGTGGGGGAGGGGGCGAGCGGGCGGCTCTGTTGCTGGCCCCCCTGAGGACGTTCTCCAGTTTTAACTGGGGACTCACTGCAACCACTGCCTGTCAATCAGATAGTTTAAGTGACAGGCACACCCTGGGAGGGAGAAAGTGTGAGAGTGGAGAGCAGCATTGACGTAGGTCTGCAGGCCATACTTGCCAAGCGGAACACCAGGCATTTCATTTATTTAATCATCAAAATAATTCCCTGAACAGCTAGAACTGATTTTTCTTTAAATAATGAAGTGTGGTACAAAGAGGTTAATTTTGGGCTCCATCTGCGTTTTATAAGCTGCCATTTTCCTCCCCCGGTAAGTGAAGACGTTGACAGAGTTTTCAAAGACTGATATTCCAAAAGCCATTTAAGCAGCTGTGGCAGTCGAAGCTGGAGGCGAACTGAGAGCCCCAAGCACGTGCTCGCCCTCCCTCGCGTCAGAGCCCAGGAAAGCAAGCTCCGCAACGATGAGACTCGCCCAGATTCACAGGGTTAACTAGCAAATGGCACTGTCAAGAGAATCTAAGTTTACTGCCCAATCTCCTAGTTCTTCCTCTGCTAGACCTCACCTGTAGCCTGATGCTCCACTGATGTGGTGTCTAAACCAAGACAGTCGGTTAGCATCTACCAGCTCCCACTAACTCAGTCCCTCCGTATGAATTTGCAGGTTTATATCTTTATGTAAAGCTTTTGTCCCATACATGTATAATACTCCTGTAGATTTGGGTTTCCTTTGCTATGGGATAGTCAGTTAGCAATTCCCATTCCTCCCCACTTTTCTACTTCATTAATAACGGGCTTCAATCTAAAATGGTTCTTGAATCGTCACTCTGGTTTCTTCCCAACTGTTAAAACTTTCTGTCCTTTTCTATACTTTTGAATTCAACGGATTTTTTAAAAAATTAGCTAGTTTTCCCCCCAATTAAAAAACAGCGCACGCACAAGGTAACCAGTTCTAGCCGAGCGAAGGCACGCACGGCGCGGGGGACACCCCCTCCGCGCCACCTCAGCGCTGCGCTTCTCCGGAGGCCGCCTCAGCTGAGATGAGATGGTGTGTGTTTGATGGGCTTTAAATCGTCTCAACAGCGATTACATCTCTATTAATTTTTAATAAAATGAAAGAGAAAATAAAATACCACAGTAAAAACTGATATATCCTTTGCATTTCTTTTAGTTATTAAGGCTGTTTTTCTAATAAACTGGCAAACATTATTCCATGACAAATAAGAAATTACCATGAAATTTCTATTAATTTTGATGTGGCATCTTTGATGATATTAAAATCTTTGGTGGTATTATTGTATTTTAACCTTTTTTTTTGTTTGTTTTTGAGAGTTGAATATCGTGGTGATAAACTTCATTTGAAAAGAATAAAAACATTTGCCAAATGAAGTCATGTTTAAAATGGAATAGAGAATATGGTAAAAAGCCAAAACTCTAGGAAAAGATTGTTTATGTGAGATACTGAGAGTTTTTTAAAACCTCCTTACATTATTTTAGACAGTACACAGTTGATCAGCCCTACCACAAAAAACGTTTCACCTGCTGGACTTTGAAATGAAGGAACCTTACACTCCTCACACCTCAAGTCATATCACTCTACTGTTAGTGTATTTCCCTTTTGCCCCCTGAAATAATATATATTTTTTTAAGTTAAGGAAGATTACTGACACCATATTGAATGTAGTGTTAGTTTCCTGGGGCTGCCATTACAAAGTACCACAAACTGGGTGACTTCAATACCAGAATTTATTCTTTTTCAGTTCTAGAGGCTGGAAATCTGAAACCAAGCTGTCTGCTGGGTTGGCCCCTTCTGGGGGTTGTGGGGGAGAACCTGTTCAGGGGCTCCCTTCTAGTTTTCGGTAGCGTCGTTGTTCCTTGGCTTACAGATGGTGTCCTCCCTCTGCCTTCACTTCATTTTCCCTCTGTACGTATCTGCCTTTCTGCCTAATTTCCCTGTTTTCTATGAAGATGCCAGTCATACTGCATTAGGGCTCACCCTAATGACTGCACCTTGCCTTGATCACCTATAGAGACCCTGTTTCAATAAGGTGACTTTCTAGGTAGTGGAGGTTGAGAATTCAACATCTGTTTGGGGCCCACAATTCAACCCTTAACAAATATGATAGGAAATTCTCTCCGAAACAAGTTAATAGAAAGTACCGGTAATATATACAACAGCTGTCGTTGTCTTGGCAGTGTGGTTACTAAGAGCTGTCAATACCAACCCTGGAGAAGCAAAGCAAAACGGACAAGAGTTTGTGGGCTGGCTGGAAAAGTCTTCCTTCATCAAGCAAAGAGAGAGCTGGAATCGCGGACGTGGCTACAGTGAGGTGCACGTGGGCGCCCAAGCAAATGGCATGTCTGAGGTCAAGGCAGAGGGGACAGGGCAGAAAGATCAGGCTATGTATGAGGACAGTCCTAAGAGGCTTCACGGCAGGAGACCTTCACTTTAAAAAATAACCGTGCCTCTAACCAGCCTAATGCCCAGATGGCTGAACATGAAAAACACCATTCCCCTCACACATACGGGGAGGGCCGGGGCTGGGAGAAGCTGACTCAGTCCCGGGGGAAGCTGTTGCGAGACGAATGCTTTGCTTTCCTTGCATTTCCTACCCCCTCAATTAGGAGCAGGCTATTAGTCTTGGCGTGTAAAGGCAAACAGAGTGGACAGCCTGCCCTTAGCTCTGTCCACTGGCCACGTGGGGCTGGAAGAATCCCCTGCTTCTCCCCAGCGGTGCGGACAGTTACAGAAACAGCACCTCACTCAACTCCAGTGTCCAGCAAGAATTCTTCCAGGACTGAGGTTTGATCCTCTCTTACTTTAACTCACTAGTTCTCTTCTCCTTTGATCAGTTCTTGCAAACATCTAGCCTTTGGGAGTAGAGCTTCTTTTGAAGTTTAGAGTCTCTTGCTCACGGTCCTAGCTTTGTCCTACTTCTTAAAGGACAGGACTCCTGTGTCCATAATCTCTCTGTGTTAACAGTATTCTTTTTCTTTAAAGTATATTTTATTGATTATGCTATTACAGTTGTCACATTTTTTTCTCCCCTTTATTCCTCTCCACCCTGTACCCCTACTCCCACCAGCATCCCCCGCCCTTAGTTCATGTCCATGGATTGTACATATAAGTTCTTTGGCTTCTCCATTTCCTATACTATTCTTAATCTCCCCCCGTCCATTTTGTACCTACCATTTATGCTTCTTATTCCTTGTATCTTTTCCCCCATTCCTCCCCTCCCCCTCCCCGCTGATAACCCTCCATGTGATCTTTTCTGTGATTCTTCACAGCCTTCTTTATGCAGAATTTAAAGCTTTAAGAGGCAAGGGTTAACTTGTCCAGCACTGATCCCATGTAGGCTGGTTTTCTAGAAAATAAGATGGGCTCTAAGAAGGTTCCAAGGAAACGAGTTCGGCTCAGTGCTTTTAAGGGAATTGATCCTGACCTATTGCAAGGCTTAGCCGCCAGTCCCTCTCTCCTGACACAGGAGAGGCCGGTGCTGCCTGAACTATGCGTGCTGGGGTGGCCAGTCTTGCTCTTTGCATGCTACGTCCCACAGCTGCAACCGCAGGCAGAGACCGCAGCCCCCTTGCCTCCCCCTCTGCCCCTCTGCTGATTGTGCCTGGGAGGAGCTGTGCGACCTCAAAGGATGAATGCTGAAGTGGCGGGACACGGCTGGTATCAAGGCTCTGCCACGTCACACTGCTCTTCTGTCTGGCCCACATCCCACCAGGAGCTGGATGGTTCTTCCCTAAACATACAGTATCCAATGAAAGAGCAGCGGGAGGCCCACACACCTGCTCCTGCTCCCGCCCCTGGAAGTTGTCTCGAAGCAGTGCTGCTCCCGCAGGCCTGCTGTGAGTGCTGCTGACCGATTACCTTGTTAGCGTGGCAGCTGTCCCAGCAAACTGGGTGTCCATCCAGCCCACACCATGGGCTTCTGGAAGCAAGTCAGGGGACTGGAGAGAGATTACGGACCAACACTGGAATGGGAAGAGTCTTCCGGTGGTATTGTGGTCAGCCTTTAGGATGGCCAGTCAGTGACTGAGAGTCATTCCAGTGTGTCTTCACAACACTACCCTACTACTGGTGCCCTCTGAGCCCTGGAAAACCACACTGACATACACTATCTAGAACTGTCCATGTCAACAATAATTCTAAGACCTGAATGGAGTAAGCTAACCAGGGCAGCTCTGCCTTTCTTCAGTCATCAGGAGAGCCTGGCATCGATGCGGTAGGTCCCGGTGAGCTTTCGATCACTCCCTGTGCTAAAGTCACGGACACTGGCTCTCTGAACTGATTGATGTGTACTTCCTAAGCTGTTCCTACAACGATCTTCTCCTGCCTGTCTTCAGTGAACATGATCAGCATCCTGGACTGTCACCTAATATCCATTTCTAATCGCCCTCCTGATCTCCCACAGGCAAATCTAGACAGAAGGTTCACATGGATTGAAACAGAATAGGTTACTACCAGAGAGAGAGAGAGAGAGAGAGAGAAAATACTTAGAACCACCGCCCGCCCTGGAAGTGGGAGAGAAGTGACAGGAGAAAAAGCAGACAGAAGTTAAGGTTTAATTTGTCCGAGATTGATGTCTCTTCAGGTTAGCCTCCCAGAAACGAGACTGGTTTTCTGCAAGGCTGCATGGAGACCAGCTAGTCCTTAGCACTAAGTCCGTTAAGTTGATCAAAAACAAGGTTTGGAGCCAGATTCTAAATCATTGGAAGGGGAAGAAGGAGAGGTTCTGATAGTCACTCAACTATAAATGCTGATGTGGTCAACACTGCACTAGTTTACCAGGCCTCAAGAAAGCTGCAAGGTTGGGACCCCAGGCCTTTGATCACACCAGGGAAGGGGCTGGTGCTGCACCCACCACTAACGCTGACCTGGCAGGAAAGGACTGAGTGAAGGTTTGCTACGATTAATAATAATTGTGTTATTATTGCCATGGCCCCAGATCATACCAGGCGAGGCGCCGGTGTTTCCCCAATCGTGTCTTTTAAAAAGCCCTCTCGCTCCCAGGGTCTGGCATCTCACCCTTCTAGACCTCTGAATGGGCATAGCTCCTACTGATCCAGCGTCTGAGAGCTTTCTCCAATGACTGTTTGTCCTGTTTGCATGATACAATCCTTACAAATAGGTTGCAAGTGTGACTGAAGATACAGCCACTGATTTGCTAAAAGTGTTTGTTAGTCCGTGACCACACCAAGTCTGCCGGCCCAGCTACAGTCAAAATATCTGACCTGAAGAATGAGACTGCCAGCCCTTGAGTAATGGTAACCAGGTCCCACTGTACATGAGACCCCGCCTTTAACAGAAGTGGGGAGTAGAACCTGTCTGCTGTGCTTGACTCTGGCCAGGGGGCTCGGAGTGAGGCTCTGGTCACATATGTGCCAGTGGGCTGAACATTGGCCCTGACTGCACTCAGGTGCCCAGTCCCTGTGAGCATGGCTTCTGCTCAAGTTCATTTGCTCTATAGTTCCCTCAGGGTGCTGGAGCCATGCCCTGGACTACAGCCTGCTCGGCTGGGCCCTGACAACCTGCCTTTGCCATCTGCCGGCTGGTATCCTGCTTTAACCTGAATGGGCACCCCTGGAATCAGGATGCTGCCACCTGCCCCTGAGCACAGCTGCCACCTAGCTGTTGCTGTGGGGCCTCCATTAGCTTGTCCAGACCAATCAGATCAGATATGCGGAAGCTACACCACCGTCACCTCAGGGGGAATCCTACAGCCAGGTGAGTCCCCGTTCCACTCTAGCCACATATTCTTGATAGTCCTCGCTTACCGTCCTCATGAAAACTCTATCCCCGATTATAAAAGCTACACAGGTAATTTCCACCACTGCTAGGTACATCAAACACTCAAAGGCAATCTCTAGAATTTTCACCAACACCAAATCAGTCAATTTATCCATCAGGTAATAAAAGCATGGTTCTTAGGGCCTATGAACTGATTAAGGCCATAGAAAAGAAATTTAAATCTGACAGACAGTTGTTGTGAAACAAAACGGCACAGCCTAACTAAAAAATAATTTCATAGTTAAAACACTCTATTTACTGTGGAATAAGGGAGCATTTTATTGTGCTTCATGGGGGCATCCAAAGGTGATCCAGCTAAGGACCTGCCCCACAGCAGCCCTGCCCTGGTCACATTTTCCAAGCGCGTCCTCACTCTCAGACACTGACGCGATGTGGGCAACGTGGTGCCATGGTTACCAATCCTAAGATTAGTTGGCACTCTAATATTTTTTGCTTGAGTAAATGGATGGATGGATGAATGAATGAGGTTTTTGAAAAACACTGAGAGGTTTTTGAAAAAATCAGAACAAAAAAAGTAGCAGTTGTTGTTCAGTAAGTATTGCCTTTCAATTTTGCAAGATGAAAAAGTTCTGAAGGCTGGTAGTACAGTAATGTGAATATACTCAGCACCACTAAACTATACAGTTAGGAACAGTTGAGATGGAAAAAATTTAAGAAATCAAACCAAATATTAAAAATGAGAAATAAAGTGTTTAGAAAAATCTAGAATATATTTATTGTCAGCTATCTAAACCTTACTGGGACCACTCTTTTAAATTTTCATTGGGGTAACCCTGACTTCTTCAGCCCTTATTTTCTGATGTTATTTCTTATTTCTTTTGTAACTTCTTTTTTGGAACCAGTAATTGACAGATTGATTATGTATGATTTGTTATCGTAAGTGAAAGAAATTGATGGCTTACACTATAAAAATGAAAACAAAAAAACAATTTTTATTTTATTCATTTGGGGGTTTCCTCTAGTAGGGAGCAAAAAGTACTAAGTCATATTTTGGTATAGAATTTTCAGGGGTTTTTATAACTGGCTCATCATTAAAGTAAAATAATTCTTTGTTTGCACAGAGCAGTGACTACTAGCACAGGCTCTGAAGGTGGTTGACTAGTTAATACCAGCTCTGCCACTAACCAGCATAACCTCTTCATGCCTCAGTTTCTTCATTCTCAAAATGAAGATACTTTTTAAAAGCTTAAAAACAGATGTAACTCACCTGTGAAATGGGAATAATTATTTTTAAAAGCTTAAGCAAGAATTTTATTTTGAATTTCACTTTGTTTAAGCAAGAACTTATTCCATTTTTACAAACTTAAAAACAAAATTCTACTTTCAACGATAGGCTAAAAGTTAAAAAAGTAACTTCTCAGATTATAGTAATGTCTCTTCAGTGCATAATTTTATAATCATCTGTGATCCCCACACTCAAAAACAACCACTATATCATGGTGTGTTGTAAATATCAAATATAATTATACTTCACAGTGCACTGGTGTCTTATTTTTCTGCTTAATGTTTAATAGGCATTTTCTCAGATCAATATATCTTTGGATTTAGAATCCTATCAATTTAGAATAAAACCCCGAATCCTCACCTTGCCCTAAAAGCACCAGTGTGACCCCTAGTCACCTGATCTAGACTTAGCTCCTCTCTTCCCACCTCCTACATCGCTCGCTGGGCTCCCGGCCCACTGGCCTTCTTGCTCTGCACGCACCTGCCTTTGCACTTAAAATGTCCTCTCTGTAGCACCTTTTCTTCCAGACTTTGACAAGGCTCACTCCGACACTTCACTCATGTCTCACCTTCTTACAGGTGAACACCCTATATAAAGTAGCAACCCTGTCTACCCCTTTGCCCTGTCTTATTTTTCACCATGTTATACATATACAGTTAGTGGTTAAGGCCTGTTTTTCCCAGTAGAGCGTGAGTGCCACGAGGGCAAGGATTTGCCTGCCTTGTGTACTGTTTAATCCCCTGGCACTAGGTTCTAAACAAATACTGGTTGAATAGACAAGTGAATGAATTTTGCTCTAATTTGTAATTCCACCACTGCACAGAAGTCTGTTGCAAAGATGTTGCTTATTCTGTTTAACTAATACGCTATTTTGAGATATAAACCATACTGCAATGGATATGCTTAAATACACTCTCTGAAGTACTTTGCGACAGTTCCTTCAGGGCTAAGTTAGCGCGGCAGCTTCCTAACCCTAACCCCGTCCTCTTCTTCCCCCTCCCACAGGCTGCGTCACAGCCAGGCTAGTATGACATCACACTCCTTTCCCTACCTGGAATGGAGAGACGCTTGAGCCCCAGCTCTGCATGCTAGCTTGTCCCTATTTTGCTTTTGCACTCTAAGGTCCCATCACTGTGCAGAAATATATTTTCCACTTTAAACAATCTGCTCCTTCGATCGGTTCCTCTAATCCTTTAGTCTACATAGTTCCCTCTTACAGACTATATTCCTGTTTCTTTGCCTACTTAAATTATACCTGTCTTCCAACGCCCCGCCCCTTACTGATTCCATCATTCCTTCCTTGAATCTAATCTGTATGAGTGCTCACTCCTCTGTATTTTTTTTAACTTTTCTGCTACTTCCTGTATCCATCATTAGAGATGACCCCGGCCACCTGCCCTGTTCTAGCTCCTACTATAGATTACAATGTGCAATTTCCTGATGCACAAAACCCCCTTCTTCTCCTTTCTCAAAGTTCTATACAGTCCTGGCAACAAAACAATAAGTATTTTCTAATTTAATTGTTTTGGTAAAGTCAAAACTTTTGTGGAAGGAAATTGAGATAATTTTTTAAAGAAAGAAATAGGATTATTCATGAGAAAATATATTTTGTCTTGGCATATATATTCTACCCATTATCCTTATATGAATAATTTTAATTCTTAAATTTCTACATGCCACCCTTATTAAGCCACCATACAAAATATGTTACTGATGATTTTTTTTTTGTTGTTATTTTAGATTTTGGCTTGCCTTAACATAACATTACCTATTACATTATTTTTACAGGAACACTTCCTTCAGAAATTACTATAAAGTCACAATGGGCCTGATTTTTATGCAGGGGACATGGGCACTCGGGAAATCAGCCAGTGTTCCTTTTTTTCCCTTGCATGCATGTAAAAATCAAGTTAAAATGCACACAGAGGGCTCTAAGAAAGGCAAACAGTTCAAATGGTGTTGCGTGTACGTGAATGTAGGATGCGTGGACGGCTCGAGGCAGGTGCTTCCTCTCCGCGATGCTGCCCCGGGAAGGCCAGGCTGAGCGCTAGGGCAGAGGGGGGACGCGAGCTACACTGAAAGGGGTCCAGAAGTCACATCCCTCTGATTTTTAATCTCAATAAGTTACATTTTTATACTAATGCCTTTTTTCAGCCCACACATGCTTTCTGGTTGCCTGGTCTCCGGCCCTTCGGGGCACCCGAGGCAACCGGGCCAATGGCCACTCACCGTCTTCCTCGAAGAGGAGCCCCATGTGCCAGTGCGCCTCAGCTGCTTTCTTCCCACCGTCGATTTTGATCAGCTGAGCGATCTGAAAACATTGTTCGTAGAAGTGGTTCCTCACCCACTTGTCTTCAGAGTTATCGAAGTAACAAGCCAGAGCATACCAGTTATTATAGACTTCTTCAAAGTATCCTTCGAAGAGAGAAAATCATCATATGCTGAATTAGAAAAATGTCTCATGACACACCCCTTCAAATGGCAAATCGACATAGTGACGCTTATTTTCTGTTTGTCCTTTAAACATGATTAACTGTTTTAAAAGTCAGAATGCAAAAAGGGATGTATATTAACTATTAAAATAGTTACATTAATTAAAGAATGTGCCCACGAGAAAGGCAACCAAAAAATCTTTCCAAAAACTTAGAGCATGTCAGAAATGGACTCTTCAGATGAAGCACTATACTTTATATGAGACAAAAGACAGTAATATCTACAAGCAATGTGCTCAGTGCTTTTGAAAGAAATGAGTATGGGTTATTAACAAATACTTCTCCCACTGAGGAATTAAAAAGTATTTAGAGATTTCAGAGAAAGCAATGCTTCTTAACTATGGCAAAAGGGTAATGCAAATGAAGAAAGCAGATAGAATGTGAAAATAGCAAGGTTTTGCACTCAGAAGAAAAACAGTCATGAGGTTTACAAGGTAATGAGGGTGGCCCTATAAGTTCCATACATTCTCTAGCAATGTTTCCAACCATACAAGTTACTAACGACATTAACAAAGGGTGAATTTCTATGCTTCTGTTTTCTATGAGTACCTTTTTCTGCTGAAAATGCACTAATACTAGTCATCCCTCTCACTCAGACAGTTATTAGTTTATTAGTTGTTGGTGTATTAAAGCCCCCCTTTCCCCTGAAGTAGCATCTGACCTATTTGTACTAAAAAAAAGTGTATTAATACATAGTGATTCAGTCTTATGAATCCCACTGCCATCAATCATGAACTTGAATAAAAACATCGTGTGTTAATAAATTGTGTCTCAGTCCTGTAAACTCCATTCTGAATGGGAACCAATTCATAATCCTCATGTCCGTTCGCAGTTGTGCTGAAGCACAGTTGTGAATGTGTGGTAGCCTCTGGATTACCTTCCCAAGGACTTTTCATAACAGTCCTTATTATTTACTGATACATTCCTGAAAGGATTACAATTATGAAAAATATTTATACATTGCCCACTACCACTCCTGTAAGATTAAAATTGAAATGCTTAGAAAAATTGCGACTAGGCTGACTACGACAAAGGGTAACCTTGAAAACCTGTACATAAGTTGCTCCAGTGTTTCAACAGAAGTTTCTAAAACCTCTGTCATTTTTTTTTCATATATTGCTTCCTAATTACACTGGAAATTAAGATTTAAAGTAAAACGAACAAGCAAAATTCTCCCTGTCACTCTACGTTTGAAGGAGCTGGGGATTCTGGGGAGCCATTCTGCATCAGCACGGGCGAAAAGTGGAGAACAGCCGAGTTACTGACTTAGAAAAACAAATGCTCTCATCTCAGAACGGACCCCTCCTGTGCTTTACCTTCCATCCCAAATCTTCGACCTAATACGAATAGAGCACTAAAGTCTGTTTTGTAATATTTTATGTTCTTTGTCCCATTTAGTTATCAGGGAGTTATTTTTTTAAAGGCTGTAAGTAAAATGCTTCATATCTGTCACTTCGAAAAGTTATATAAAGAGCTTTTTAAAATATATGCAATGCTGAAATAATTTTTGTTTTTCAGTAATTAAATCTTAATAGAAAAACATTTCTAATATTTCATAAATGAAGTTTTTTTAAAGAATGAGTTATATGAGCTATCAGGATTGCATATTTAAAGACTACTTGTCAGCTAAGCTATTTTTCTATTAAAATGGAGTTTTTTCAGAGTATTAACTATAAAAGAATATATTCAAGTTTTTAATCTTTGTACAATCCAAATATATGGCTGTACCTTTTCCATTACAAGCAGACTCTAATCCCTCCTTCAGTTGTTAGCAGGTATGTTTATAAGATGAAAATCAATTTTATTGTTGGTTTATTTGATCAATGTTTATGATGCTACCTAAAAAGGAGATTCCATGATAAAATAAGTTTGGATAATGCTTATGTTAATTTCCCTCTTTTAGTGAACCACAATAAACATTGGCATGGTAAAGGCGCTGATAAGTCTTGCAATAAACCAACCAGCTTAACATCAATGTTAATTCACATGGTGTTTCTCCAACTTATTTCACCAATTATTTTTCGTTTTGCTTTATTAAAACCCATAAACATCCTGTGGGATCATGTTTTCATAGACTATATCTTGAGTATCTTAAGGAAATGTTACCAAAAAAAAAGTGCTGCTTAACTCTTGACAATGATATAAAGTCAAGTGCAAATAATGTTTGAAGTATCTATTGATTCAATTGCCACTGCCATTATTGTCATCTCTTCTCTAGCCCCATGGGGCACAAGACCCTACTCATAATGTTACAGATGGTACAGAGATTATTCACAACAATGGGGCATATAAGAAATATTACCAGCGACAAAGAAACACTTTAACAAATGGAAAATGATTCAAAAAGCAAGGATTGACTGACTTTAAATATTTCTTTGCTATAAAACAGAAAATGATGTTTTGCAAAATAATTTAAGTAAGTGTAGGTTCTTGCTCAGGAAGTCTCAAGGGACAGAACTGACCTGAGGTGACTATTGTTAGTGCCATAGCTTTGATGAAAGGAACTTCGCAGTGACTCTAGAGTGACAGTCTTTGCAATGAGAAGAAGTGAGGATGCTGAGAGATGTGCTTCTTCAGGGGAACTGTCTCAGGTCCCACAGCCACATGCGATGGAATATTGAGATACTATTTACAGGCTTCTATATACTAGATGGTGTGTGTGTGTGTGTGTGTGTGTGTGTGTGTGTATCTATGCATGTTTTAGATTTAGGATTAATTCAAGTTGATAAGAGTGAGTGTACCCCAACCCATTTCCTGGTACAGTCTTAACTCCAGTAATGATTTCTCTCCAACAAAGTTCATGTGTGAAATGTGAAAAAAGTATACAAATCAAAAAAACTTACAAATATTTATATATCCTTAACTGAAGTATTTCCAATAATATTTATTGCAATAATTTTAATATTCAAACAGGCAAAAGCCACTGTAATTTGAAAAAGATAACTCTAAAGAAGAGTGACTTTTGAGCAAGAGGTAATTTTGTTCCATTTTAAAAATATAACCTTGGTTACCATGAATATATAATAAACCTCTCAGTAAAGAAAATATTTCTTTTCATTACTTATACCATATGTATAAGACATTCATTACTATAAAATTTGGACTCTGTTAATTTTTGGAATTGGAGAAACATTTTTATTTATATGTATAGCTACTTTTCTTTAATAAAAGTATAAATTAAAATGATTTCTAGCATAAAATAGATTATTTAGCCTTTTAGTTTCTTTATAATTACAAAATTCTTTATGATAAGTTTCTCATATTTATGACACTTTACAAAGTGATGTATTTGGCTCATGATTATTCTACTCAAATGACAGCATCTATTTAAAGCATTTAGTGAATATGATGAATCAACTTGAAAAAATAACCACTGGGCAAATTTTATCTTGATCAAGTCTATTTTCAGTGTAAATACCACTTCAGAATTTGGGACTGATATTAGTATATAGGTTTTTTACAATAGCATTTTTATTTACAACAGTTAGTTTCTTAAGAAATTATTTGTAAATCACTTTTTAAAATTCACCCAAGTGCTCTATTTTTAAAGTCAATCCTACGATTAAATGCTTTTCATAATACAAATAATCACCTCCTATCTACACACAAGTGCGTGCACACGACCCTAGTTCGCTTACAGTGGCAGTGGTAGGATTTTTGTGTATCCCACATTTGTAAGTCAGGTCACAACCTGATGAGAAACACATACTGACTCTACTACAGGGGCTGAAAGGCTTCTGCTACCCATCAGTTTTCCCCATTGGAGTGTTAAGTAACAAAAAGTTGCCTAACATTTCCTCAAAAAAAGGCATGAAATGAAATGTAGACATTGTTATGCTGGGGCCAGAGCTTCTCCTTTTGAGCCCTATAATATTTTCACACTAAAAGCTGAAAAGTTGAAAAAAAAAGAATTTGATAGAAAAGTTTATGTCAAATTCTAGGATTTCCTGTCTTTGATTATATAAAATGACATGTATAATATGTCACTAAGAAATACTTATGGCAATAATATTGGTATTATAATAGAAATTAAAATATTTTCTTCAATACTTGTAACATAGTGACTTTCTGGAAAAATATTAGGATAAAAAAGGGGAATTTGTTAGAAATGATGTGATGGAATACACAAAATTAACAATTTTATTCATAATTGTGAATTGTAGCTTTTCATGTCTTCTCACTATTTACCAATAAAAATCCCCTGATTGATATCTGATTATGGGTGAAACCTTCAAGCTCTATTATATAAATACTAGAAAGTCAGTATAATTTTCAAATTACAGTGCTCTTTGAAATTTTTTCCTAGGTGACAGTCAATATTCAGATCATATATAAAGAAACACTTTGGAAAGATTTATAATTAACGCTATGGAAGATTTTAACACACTGGAGAGTTCCTGTGATGTTATTAGGTGCCATCCCTCATCTTCCCTGCTTCGGAATGACATCACCAGGGTGCCCCTGTGTCTCGGGCAGCCCAGTGATTCAGGGTCCCTGTCATTCATTCCGTAAGGATGCTTTGGTGACTAGGTTGAGCTGTGCTAAGTTGGCTTAACATTTCAGATTCATGCAGAAAACACCTGGGACTCTTTGCTCCACTCACCTTTCCTCTCGGCCACCTCGGCCCTGGTCAGGTAGTGGTAGAGGTGATCCAGCTTATCAGGCTGCTCCTCCAAGGGCTTCTGCAACCAGAGGAGGGACCTGACCCTGGCTGCCCCCCTGAGGGCGTCCCACTTCTCCATCAGAGCGAAGAGCTCGGTGAAGGACTTGTGATAGCCGTCTCGCAGCATGTCCACACAGACGCTCTTCTTGTACGAGTTCTGGTAACTGGGAACAGGATCAGAACACTCAAGGCATTATTTTAATTCTTGAAATCTTTGCGGTGTTTTTAATCCTATAATAATTAAAGGTTGAATCATGCAGCCTTTTTTTCCCCCCACTGAAAGCACTGAAAACTATCTCTGCCTTGAACACTTACAATTGAACGACTTCAGTTTAATGAAGGATGCCAGGAGCTAATACAGTAGTTTTAATGAAAGTGTATTATAATGTATCAGTTCTAGAGCTGAGCTCCCCTTGCTAAGGACAAACAAGATAGTCGACTGATGTCTTAGTCTGTTGGAGAGGCTATAGTAAAATACTGCCAAGTAGCTTATTTACAAAAGAAATTGATTGCTCACACGTTTAGAAGTTCAAGGTGCAGGCACCGGTTTGGTCACCTTCTGGTGTGGCCCCTCTTCCTGGTTCATAGCTGGTACCTTCTAACTGCTATGTCCTCACACAGTGGGAGTGGCTAGGGATCTCTCTGGAGCCTCTCTTATAAGGTTCCAATCCCACCATGCGGGCTCCACTCCTGACCTAAGCACCTCCCAAGGGCTCCGCTTACTAATGCTTTCAGGGATTAGATTTCAACACAAGAATTTGGGGGGACCCAAACATTCAGACCATAGCAATTGATGACATCGAAAATTGCTTGATGTATTTATTGGCCTTTCACCAAAACAAAGCAACCAATAAGCCAAGCAAAAATTAAGCACGTCATTTAATAGCAAAGCAATCAGCTCTATCGTCATTGGTTTCACTGTACATATGGAGGCGCATTCATTCATTCATTCATTCATTCAGAATATGTTTACTGAAATTCATTACTAAATATAATTTTGAATTATTTTAAGTTAGGATTACATTAATGATTTATTAGGTTAATATTTCACTACTAACTTAATAAGAAATTATGTGCAAGAAGATAAGTTGACAAATGAATATTCTATTTATTGGTTCAAACAATAGCTAATGAGTTTCATTCTAAGTGCCAGACACTGTTCTAGGCCAAATAGGTTCAATGTCCTGGGGTCAGTTTGTATTCTTGTGAGAGACCACAGCCCACAGATAAGCAAACAAATAATAAATAATCGCAGATGATTAAAATTGCCGTATGGGACATAGGGCCGTGGAGTAACAACTGTGTGTGTGGCAGCTATTATTCTACTAAACAGGAAATGAGAGGCCAAATGATACAGCTTTATACTAATTATTTTACATTCTTTTTCAAAAATAGGACACAATTAAATATTTAGAACGACTAACTTGATGTGACACTGCTTGCCATAAAAATTTCAGTGTGGAGTGGAACAAGCCTAGGTTAGTCAGGACACCTCAGGTCTGAGTCGGAATGCCCAGGTCTACAGAACCTCCCTGGGCTGCATTTCTTCTCATCTGTGAAATGCGTATATTTATATATGCCCTGCCTCCATCGCAGGATTCTTCTAAGAACAAATGAAATTATGTATGTGAAAATGATCTGAAATGTCAAGTCCTGCTCTACTGGTTCTCAACCCCTGGCCATGCCGCAGTGTCACCCACAGAGTTTAAAAGAACAAACAGAACGAAAATGCTCAGGCCCCCTCGGCAAAGGGTTTCTTACTCAGTGGATCAGCTTAGCTGTACAACAAAGTGGAAAAAGAGTGGTGAAGAGGAGGGTGGCATAGGGGACAGTTTTTGAAAAGGCAGGACCCAGATCATGATGAGACCTCAGAGTCAGGGTAAGACGTTTTGACTCCAGGCTGGGAGTGAGGTGGTGCCACTGAGGGGACTGAGTCAGGGACATGACTCAGAGAGACTGCATTGAAGAAAAACTCCGGAAGGACTTTCCCAGCCGGACTGCAGCCCTCTCCCATCCAGCAGCCGAGGCAGGGTCCCTACTGCTAGAGGACTGGTCCATAGAGGGAATAAGGAAACCACATTCCTAGGCCAAAAGCTCGAAAGCCACCATCTTGTATGAAACAAACAAACAAAATATTTGAAATGGGGAAGAGAGAAGAAATAACCTATTTGAGTTTTTGCTCTCTGGTCGAGCTAGAGAGGAGTGTGTGGAGAAGGAACAGTGAGAAGCCATGAAGCGCCGTGTCCTCTCTCTCCTCCCCTCCCCACGATGTCAGTGGCCACAAGAAGGGGAGGTGTGCTAAATGGCTGTGTATGGGCCGCTCGCCGGGGGCAGAGGGAAGACACAGCTATAACTCAGACAACAAGCAGCACTAAGGAGCCACTAAAGGAGTCAGCTCAGTATGTCTCCAGAGCTGACAGAAAGGGAGGGGTCAAGTGCATCAGAAATGGGCACTGGCATAGAACCCCAAAGGTCAGGAATGCACTCGGCTACAAGTAAAACTCGCCTCGCCTTGCCTGCAAAAATAAGGTTTTCATTCCTCATAGTGCCTAAAGGTAAGCAGCTGCTGGCTTTGGTTCAAGGCTCATGCCTCTGGGATTATTTTAACCTTTCCCTCATGCTTGTCCCTCACTGGCCACTGGAGAACTATTCCAGCTCCAAATGATCATTTCTTCCTTCAAGGTGAGAAAAAGGGGAGAATGGAGTGGGACCGGCTGCGTCTTTCCCTACTATGGGGAAAACATTTCTGCAACTACTAATGGATGTCCACTTCGATTGCACCACTCAGAACCCTGTCACACAGCCACCCTTTCTTGTAAGGAGACTAGAAAAACAAATATCCTGCCTGTTCTAGGGCATGTTACCAGCCTAAACAAAACTGGAGTTATGTTGGCCAAGAAGAGGGGAGACAGGGATAGAGACAGGCAGATTCAGTGTCTGTCACAAGGTCCCAGATCAAGATCTAGAAGCAGATGCTGACAAACCCCCGCTTGCGGGGTTGCCAGATAAAACTGGCCAGGGTGCTCAGTTAAATCTGAATGTCACATGATGGAATTGAAGGAAAGGAGGGGGACGAACAGAAGTAGGTAGACTCAACCCATAGTTATGAGATAAAAATATTGATTACTTGGTGAGTTTGTGTTGGGGGCAATTGGAAGGATGACAACTGGGGTTTTGGAGTCATTGTTAGTTTACCAAAGAGGGGAACACAAAAGGGTGAACAGTCTCAGGGAAAGTTAAATGAACTTGGGTTCCGATAACTTGAATCTGAGGAGCCTAAAAGGACATCCACGTGGTACCCCCAAAGACAGTTTTGTGGTGGCAGAGGAGGTCTGAGAGGACAAGGGGCTGGGAGTCTGACCGTGCTTCAAATGAGCACTGACACTCCGTGTGTTTATGCCTTGGGTGCCCTGCGCGTTTTCCTGAGAGTGAGGAGAGCATTCGGGAGCAAAAGTAAAGGGTATTATAAATAAATCAATATTAGAATATCGATTTTAAACAATAAAAATAAACACCAGACAGGAGGCCATCTCGGTTCTAATTGCAAATGGGACAGAAATGTAGAGAACTGCTCTCTGAGCCGCATTTCCCTCCCCTGGAAGAAGCGGCTGCTTTGGTTAGAGTTGGTCCGCCCAGCACTAGAAAGTCCTTTTGGAAAAGGCTGGTCCCACATTGTGTGTCCTCTAGGTTGGATTTGATTTCAAAGGCTCCCTAGCCAAGGGATGGGTCAATGACCAAAATTAAGCCTTTCTCCCAAGATTTTGAATCTTGAGGCGAGAAACACAAAAATATAGGTTGTTGGAGCTGAAGCAACCTGGAAGTGACACCTTGAGAAGAGTCTCAAGTAGATCTTGCTACCTAGACCCATTCAAACGTCCCTGGTCTTGTCCTTTTTTTCCAAGCCAATCCTCCCCTAAATTCAGCTAGTTACCTAACATCCTTCCAATAAAATCATTCCCATTTTATTTAGTCAGAATCAGTTTCTGCTGTCTCTGACCAAAAAAAAAAAAAACAAAAAAAACAAAAACTGACTCAGGAAGGACTGGGTTAAAGTGGTTTCCAAGACATCTTTCAGCCTCAAATCATCTACAGAATATAGCTAATAGCAACTTTAGAAATTTCAAGCACACTTTAAAAACAGACCATTCTTTAAAAAAAGGGGAATTTCAAATATTAATGGAATGGTATGGGGTCGGGCACAAATAATGCCCCTTTTTTATTACATAAAAATCTTTTATAAAAAATCATAAGCATGTCATTCTGTAACATAACAATGTCACGCTCAAGCACCCCATATAACATTTTAGTTGAAATGTTCAAATCGCTGTCCATCTCACATGAGACATTCATGTGCCCTACCAACCACACTCAATGGCATTACTTCTGCTGGACCCTGTATTTTAAAATGCATTATGTTACTACACTGATATCATCTTTATTTAATAAGATGTTTAATCCTCAATCATTGTTTAAGCCTCATTACTAATATTTGAGAGCATGAAAGAGTATGATAGTGATTTGCTAAATAGGTTCCTATTTAAACCTTTGTAGTTAATGCAAATAATTCATTTTAATGACAAGAATTTTCATTTATAACATAAAACTAGGTATCCAAAAATAAAATATGCTAATTCCCACCATTACATGTGGATTTCTCAGGTTTTATATTTCATAACAGAGAATCATAGCCAAAGTTCACTCGTTTTACGAAAAGGGGATTTTTTAAAAATACAAATAGAAATATAAATGGAATGCAAATTCACTATTCTATTTGTTTCATTGGGACACAAAGTGATAGTCTCCAATTTCATTTAGATATATTAAAACAAATATTACTCTATATTAAAATGTTCTTTCTAAATACCAGGAGAAGAAAAATTTCCTTGACCTGAAGTCAGTACACTGGGTGAAAAATGAGAATCTGGAGAAATTTACGGAGAGATTTGATAATGTGAAATTTGAGAAGAGCTGTCATGACAGAAAACATGCCAGCAAAGAAGCAGAAATTGGGCTGTTCGCAGATGTGCCGCACGACCATAAATCTACATCCCGAGGAGGCGCTGCACCGCCGCGGGTACTGAGGCCGCCCTGGGCTGAGGGATGCGGCTGGAGAAGACAGGACTTAGGGGCAGGATTAAGCAGTCATGCATTTCATATGGATTCTATTACTATTCAAAGGTATTATTCAATAGAGAGTATATGTTTAAGTATTCTGAATTTGCATCAAAATTTCCCTAAAAAATTCTAAGATTAAAAAGGTCTGTGGACTGATGGAAAGTAAAGCTGAGCAGTCGGACAGAACCCCATAGCAGCCGGGTGTGTAGAGATGCAGGGAAACGGAAGCTTTCTGTTAAAACAGCCACAGAAACGTTATATCATATATAAATTCTGCCTTAAACCGTTTTTGAATAGCTGCCATTTACAGAGCTCCCACAATGTGTCAGATGCTGTGTAGACGTTATTTCTAACTCACAGAGTAACTCTACAAAGTACTGCTTGTATTTTTACAGGTTAAAAAAACAAAAATAAAAAACAAACAAACAAACAAACAAAAACCCTGTCTTCAGTGATGTTGTGACATGTCCAAAGCCATACAAGCTAATTAGTGGCAGGGATGGAATTCGCACCCAGGTTTCTCAGGCTAGAAATTCTGAATTTTTCCACTTTACCACATTGCTTCCTATTATGTCAAATATTGGTGACATTTCTCCTCCACCTCTACACAATATCTGTTTATCTGCATTGATTGTTTAGGAATATGACACCTCTGGACAATTATAATGTAACTGCAGTTTGAAAGCCATTGTTTTTGTCCCTGCTGCATTGGGGAAAATGATAGGTGTAGCTCCGTGACTCCCGGGGAATCCCCTTCCTTAAGGCTGGGGAGCAGACCACCAACAGCGTCCCTTCAAAGTCAATTAAATAGATGTGATTCCCACTCACGTGTGTATGAGGGGGGCTCCCCAAACAGAATTTATTTATAAAATAGTGTGTATTTATTCTTACATGTTTAGACTTCAGTCACCTTCAAAGTACTCTCCATTTGATGCAATACACTTATCAAGATGTTTTCCCACTGTTCAAAACAGTCTTTTAACTCATCAATTTTGATGCCTTTTAGTGCTTCTGCCATTTTTATGTTTTACCTCCTCCACAGTGGCAAAATATTTCCATTTGAGGACTTTTTCATCCAAGAAAACAAACAAAAAAAATCACTTCAGGAGAGATCAGGTGAATAGGGAGGCTGGAGCACAGGGGTCATGATGTTTTCTTGGTCAAAAACTCCTGATCACACAGCACCATGTGGGTAGGGTGCTCTCGTAAATCACCCATCAAGAAATGGGCAGATGCAGTGAAAGAGTCTTCAGAAAAAAAAATCCAGCAAAGCCAAGTACAGCCTCTCACAACAGTGCCAGCCAGTACAGTGACACAGATGGGCTCCTAGTACACTCATCTAACTGGGGAGGCTACACTACAAGGGGCCCGCCCTCCAGAAGATAGTTTGGGTTTGGGGGGAATCTGAGACAAACATAAAAGGATGAAAAGCACACACTTCTACAAATATAAAAAACATGAATAAATGAAATAAGTAGATAGGACAACTTATTCTCTCTGCACTTACAGGTATTTATATTTGTTATTAGATAGCCTTTTAAATCAAAATGCATTATCAACTATTCTATTATAGAGTTAATATATTTAACATTTTTATAGCACAAACTGAAATACTATACAAAGGTGAAGCTTTATATTCAGTAAAATATTTCAAAAGCAATGCAATAAAAAAAACATACTTTAAAAAAATCATAAAATTTTTATTTAATCTGACAAAGATAAACTCAAAAGCTATGTAATATCTAATCAAAAGTCAGGATAATACTTTTATTCCATTAAATTAATATTTATAAGTCACTAGTGGGTTATCTTTGTGTCAGTTATAACAGTTTTACATTCATATTGTAGGGATAAATGTTATTGGAATCACCTACGGGATAATTACATTGACTCTTAAATTAATACTTAAATAGCTTCAGTTAATATAATTTCCATTGAATAAAGTAAGTCACTATTCTTACCCACACTTTTCATGTAAGTAGATGTTATGCATAATTAGAATGGGGAAAAATCTATTATTTTCACATACATATATACACTGATAAAAATCATGTAAGTTATTTGGGTATGTTTGATATTTTTTGTAAAAAGGACAGTTTTTCACCAAAAAGCTAAAGCAAAGATACAGCATTACCTAGCATCTAGAGAGAAGTTAGAAAGAAAAAAAAACTAAGTATATTTGAAATGACTTTACTTTAAAAGCATATAGAATGAATATATAATGAAAACTGAAAGCATTTTTCTTAATTTTACACATTAAGTTTTTAACTATGATTAGTAATATTGTTGAATGATACTGGTTAAGAATTACACTATCAACACTCATACATATTTTTGTGTAATAACCATCAGAGAGTTGAGCTTTTTAGGACCTGTAATTTATTTTCCATGTATGTACTTCAAAATATAGCAAGAAAAAAAAGTTTCAACATAAACAAGTCTCTTCAAATTTAAAGGATTTCCAATGAGTTGACTGGTCTCTGGGGGCATCTACTGGAAATTTAGCAAACTGCAGTTACATCATGTAAATTTGATAACTTTCATTATCCATCTTAATACAGATATTATTTTAATTGATATGCAAATAAGGTGACACTCAAAGAAGATAAATGTAAAGTTATGCATGGCATTCTATCTCATCCATCTGGTAACAGCAAAACATGTAGCTGTCTATGAGATCAGTTAACAAATACTCAACTCTTAAAAATGTAAATAAGGCAGATGGCATATCACAGATGAACAGTTTTGAAACAATTCAATTCTCATGTTTGGAAAACTTAGAAATATATTTTAGAGATAAACATTCACACATTAATGAGCCATTTTATTAATCTAAATTAAATGTATATAAAAAGCACTTTTAAATTTATGATGGTTTCTCCAAAACAAATTCATTTTGCATTTCACTATATCTACAAATCATAAATAAAGTGATAATCACTGCTTATATTCTAAATGCTTTAATTTAACTACTTAGAGGTTAATATCTCAAAAAGTAGAATTTGTTATACTTGAAACAAAAGAATCTATCCTTTATTATAATTAGTCATTAAAATTAGAATTAGAACTTTAACATTAAAATGAACACTGTTTTTCATTTCTCCTGAACTTTTTAGCAGAACACCCTTAAGGAAAAGCGAATATATAATGTAAATAATATAATCACTGTAGCTTATGTATAGTTTTAACATATATTTCAATAAACAAAATAACTCTTGTAATAATATTATTGGAGTTATGATCAATCATGTAATAGGAGTTTTTACATCACAGCCATTATAACAATCTTGATTTTCTTTATGCAATTTTAATTATATTTTAAGAGAAAATTAAAAAGATAATTTTAAAGGTATCTTAATAGTGCTATACTTATATTGTACTATAATATACTTCATACATTACTATAATTTCATCTAAAATCCTCTCAATAAAGATTGAAATATATAACATTACAGCTTCATCCCAGAAAAAACCAACCCACTAATGCATGTATTAGTTTATGCCATTTCTGGAAATTTTATTAGAATCACTATCCAAAGAAATGGTAAACTAAAGAAACTAATCAACATAAAAATGTCATCAGCAAATCGGAACATAAATATTAATATAGCAGGATTTTTATTTCAGTTTAGATATATTTTATATAGCTGCATTTGTTTGATAACTTAAAAATTAATTAAATCCACCCCCAAGAGGTTATGAAATAGAATGTTTTGTGATTTTCTAAACAGTTAGAAATTTACTGATTTGAATCTTTAGAGGAAGTTGTTACATATACAAGTTTTCTTGGAAAATACAAATTTTCATCTATTGATAATCAAGTTAGAAAGCATCATCAGACTTTCAACATTTTAAAGGTGTATATAAAAATTTAAAAATACTATTTGGAGAGAACTGTTTAACCCAAGTCAATCTTTAATTTCTTTTTTAAAAAATCTAATAACAATAATAACTAAGAAAGTTTGCCCCAAAGTATTTTGTAAATGGGACCATTACTAATATAATTCTTTCAACAAAATATAAAATGTTAAAAAAATTGAATCAGCAAAGAACTCTGCCAATAGCACAATAAAAATACAGTTAAACAGGGGTGATTTTATTTTAGGATGTATGGAATATTCATATAGAATGGAACAAAGATTATTTCTGATTCAACTACATCAAACTGATATTTAGCAAAAAGGCAATAACTTTTTGTGAGATCAACACATATTAATCAAATAGAATTTTTGCTGGAGATTGTCACCTGATATCACCAAAAAGCTGTGGTAATTTAGTAGACAGCAATCCTTACAATTGCTTTAAATAATTCTCTTAACACAAATGCATTTTTTAAGGTTCATACCTTGTTAAAAATGAATTACTCAAGTGATACCCATTCAATCAAATATTTGAAGTACAGTGATTGTAATCAATCAGAAATGAATAGACTATTCATTAACCAATATAAAGTATTAACAAAATATTTACCCACATAGCTGTCGCACACATTCCTTTACTGAAGTATTTTCTTTACTAAAAAAATCTCAAGCTTAACCACATTTTAAAAAGCTTTTCTTTAGAAGTTTAGCGAAGAAGCACTGGAAGAATGCTCCTTATGAGGGCTAGTTACACATAAAATCCTTATAGTCTTATTACTTGCAAACACCCTGGAGAAATTAATTTTTTTTTTTTACAAAGGATGTTTTAAGCCAAAGATTATAAATGGAAAGGTATGAAATGAATGTCATTGTTTAAAACGAATTTTCGGTCAAAGTATTTTCAAGCCAGAAGTATCACACTTGAGTTCAAACACCTTTGGATAAATGAAGAAATCATATTAACTCTTGGTGTTTTTTTTTCAATTTACGCTATAGAAAAACATGATTATAAAACCAATTTAAATTGGTTATATTGTTACTTAACTAATTAAAAATGAGCTGAAAAATAAAGCTTGAAAATAATCTTAGTTTTTGGATTGTGTTATAATTATTTTCTAAAAGCTGAGTAACAATTCTGTTATGTTCCACATCCTAATATAATGAGAACAAACCTAAGGAAAAAAGGGAGAGAAACAAAAAATAAGCTTTGTACTATATGACTACAATCACGTACGACAAACACATGTAAACATGATCAACTAGCTCATCACCTCCATATTTTTGCCTAAATTAGTATTTATAATTTTTCAATTAATAGCAAACTGCCCACAAAATGTTATTCTGTTTTTAAAACAATTCTATGATTGTCCTACAAATTTTTTGAAATCTATTTTAGGACGATTTGCCTCAAATAATGTTTTTTTTCTTTCCAGTTCTTCATCTCCACATCTTTATAAATAAAAGAACTATCAATTTTCCATATAAATTGAGTGAAACATTAAACTTTTAATAAAAAATGTAAGGCTGGAGAATATAAACCATAACACTTAGTAAAAACAACAAGTTGCATTAAAAAGAAAACTTCAGCTTATTGTGCTTTTTTTTTACTAAAATATGTCATACATTTTATCTTTGTAAGAGTTTGACAAGTTTTGCAAGTAAAATTCTGTTTCCTCTACACTTGCTAATAGTCATGAGAATCTGTAGTTTGCACCTTCCTATTAAAAATGTATTATATTTTTTGAAATTATTCACCCCGCCTTTTATCCAGACCATGTCTTTGAAAGGAGGAAGTAGATAATAAATGGAATAATTCATGATTTCCCATTAAATATGAAACTTTCTTTTGCAGAGTTTAGAAAATGAAGTTCTACATAATGTACAAAAGTTGATTAGAACTTTTTAAACCTTTTCAAGAAAAACCTTTCACATTAAACAACCGCATGAAGAGCTTTGTTTGAAAAAAGTAAACCAATCAATTCTTCACACCTATAGCTTCAGCACATAATTCTAATTTTGCTCCTTCCAAACATATTTCCTTATAATACTTAAGTAGTTATTCAAATAATGGCAAGAAAAATAGCGTACACAGGGCTAAAGCATGACAAGTATTACAAAAAATAAAACTGGTTTAAATTACAAAGGGAAAAATCACGTAAATTAAAAATGAAAACAAAATAATGTATTATTAATGTCATTTCAGCAATGTAATGGACAATAGTATAAGAGTAAGTAGCAAAACCTGCAGTTCCATTTCTCTTATTATGACATTTCCTCCAGTGTGGTAATGGCATTCTGTCATGAGAAAACTGTATATACTTTTGTAAACATTTCTTTACAAACTACCCATTGGTACTCTGTTAACTATACTCTTTGGAGTATATTATGGCTCTTTTGGATAAAATAAAATAAAAACTAAATCAAATAATTTCAGGCTCATTCCAGTTCTATCATTTCATATTTCTTGGATAAGAACTCTGTAGTAAATTTAACTGATGAGACATGTCAGGTTCTGTCTATTTTAGGGCAGCAGGTGACCTCATTCTTTGGGCTTTTAAGTTTCTATTGTGGAAGAGTTCATCTTTTCACTTAACACATTTTAATTTTCCCCATGTCAAAAACACATTAAGAATACATTTTTCTCCTTTCAAACTTAATGTGTAAAAGATAACTACTGTATTGTAAGCTTTGTGAAGAAACATTTCATATTAAGTGCTCCGCAGTTAACATTCCAGAGGTGGTGTGTGCTGTGCACACATGAAAAGTGAGACAGGGATTCTCACAGGCTAAATGTGCATAAAGATCAAACTTCCAGAACAGAAACTTCCTTTTACATTTAGTAACAATCAAATTAATAAACACAAAAAAATAAATAAATCATTTTGATGCTTTGGTTAGAAAATATTTATATATAAATATCCTATTTTCCTGAATGTTATATTAATTTTACTGCAGCTATCTAAAATATTTAGAAAATTTATACTTATAACTAAGATATGTCACATCAGATATGTGCACCAATAAGAATATTGTAAGAGCTAAAGGAAATATTTGTGAGAAGATAAAATGGAAAAGCCTTGAATTCAAACTTTTAGGAAATAGTAAAAAATAGATATATGTAGGGATTATAGCTTCCTTGAGACAGAGATCATGTCATTTATCTCTTTTGTATTTTCATAATAGTAAAATGCCAACAGAAATATTGCATAACATGATTAATATAAAACAAAATAGAATTCATAAAAAATTAAAGGGGCACACAAATATCAACGATTCATAAAGAGATTAATTTTATGAGAATTATAGCAGTTAGGAAACAGTACACTTAATAAGATCTAGAAAAATTTCAGAATAAGGAGAAATTTATTTTAATGCTTTTCCCCCCCAGAACATTACAAATAAAGTACAGATAGTAAACATAGTGTACTTTTTTGTGTTCAGAAAAACACATTCTGTATACTGCTTTGGCATAACATAAACATTATATAATGTTTTTGTTTACATAAGATTGAGGCTTCCTGAAGCAAAGGCCTTCCTATTGGCTTTATTTTTAATTTTTTATTGTTTTATTTACTTATTTATTATCCTTTAAGATTTTTTGCAACACTGCTCATGTGGGATATTATTCAATGTTTCCTTTTTATGTAATGGTTTTTTCCGGTATCGGTATCAGGGCAATTCCAGTCTCGGAGAATGAGTGCAGAAGTGTTTCCTCTCTTTCTATTTTCTTGAAGAGCATGAGCGAAACTGGCATTATTTCTTCCTCACATGTTAGGTAGAATTCACCAGGGAAGCCATATGGGCCTGGAATTTTCTTTGTGTGAAGTTTTTAAAACTACTAATTCAATGTCTTTAATAGATATAAACCTACTGTTCTACCTATTTCTACTTAAGTGACCTTGACAGTATCTTTCAAGAAATTTATCAGCATAATTTGTATAATCTATACTGATGTGTCTTCTCATTTCTGAAGTTGGTGTATTGGGTCTTCTCTCTTTGATCAGTCTGACTCAACATTGATCAATTCTATTGATATTTTTAGAGAACCAGTTTTTAGTTTCACTGCTTTCTCTGTTTTTCTGTTTTCTGCTCTCACTTCACTATTCCCTTTTCTCTGCTAGTTTTCAGTTTAAATTGTTTTCATTTTCTAATTTTTTTAAATGAAAGCTTAGGGCACTGACATTAGACATTTCTATTTTTCCAATATAAGCATTTTTATGCTATAAACTTCACTTTCGCACTACTTAGCCATGTGCCACAAATTTTGATATGGCATGTTTTCTCTTTCATTCAGTTCAAAATATTTTCTAATTTGCCTTGTGATTTTTTTCTTTGACCCATGGTTTATTTAGAAGTATGTTATGTAGTTTCCAAATTTGTGAGAGTTTTCCGGAGATCTTCTTGCTATTATTTCTAATTTAATTCCATTGTTATAAGAGACAATAATTTGTAGGATTTAAATCCTTTTATGTATATTGGAATTTGTTTTATGGTTCAGAATATAATTTCATTTGATAAATGTTCCATGTGCACTTGAAAATAATGTGTGTTCTGATGTTGTGGAATGTTGGCAGAATGTTCTGTAAATGTCAATTATTTAAGTTGATTGATGGTATTGTTCAAGTCTTCAATATTCTTGCTGATTTTCTATCAATTATTGAGAGAGCAATGCTATAATCTCCAATTATAATTGTGGACTTGTCTGTTTCTCCTTTTCTTTCTATCAGTTTTTGTATTATGTATTTTGAAGTTCTGTCATTAGGAATGCAAACATTTAGGATTATGTCTTTTTGATGAACCAACTCTGTTTATCATTATAAAATGTCACTATTTATGCCTGGTAATATCCCACTGCTTTCTGAAAATGTATATCTGAAAATCTTGAAATCTCTCATTTTTCTTCCCTTCCTTCTCATTATGCTAAGGCTTTACCATCTGGCCCTGACCAGTGTGGCTCCATGGATTGGACACTGTTCTGCAAAGCAATTGGTCACCAGCTGATTCCCAGTCAGGGCACAAGCCTGGGTTGCGGGTGAGGTCCCCGATTGGGGGCTTGCAAGAGGCAACTGGTCCATCTTTCTCTTGCACATTGATGTTTCCCTCTATTTTGCCCTCCCTTCCCCTCTCTCTAAAAATAAATAAATAAAATCTTTAAAAAAAACTTTACTATTTTTTGTACTTCTATGTAGTCATTTCCAATATAGGGAGGAAATGTGCTTAGCCATCCACTTTGATCTTGATCTTAAAGTGGAAAAAAGAACCCTAAACTTTTAAGACAACACCCTTGTTCAATAACATATTTCTTTAGCTGCTCTGGTTGTAGGATAGAACATTGTTCCAGACAAGCTTAGGGGACTTTATGGGAAGTCTGAATCAAGATTATGGAATGACTGGGCCCTAATGAGGTGAACTCAGAGGGTGGTTCTAGATCCCCATAGTAATGGGAATTCAGGGGGAGACTGGAAATGATTTCTAATGTATGTCTAATCCATTTTCTGTCTAGCTTATTCATTCCTTCCTCTATTAGGAATCATTTTTTTCCTATTTTATTTCTTCTATTTATTTATAACATTAGATTGCTCTGGTCATATTAACCTCTCTATACCTTGTCTCTGGGAGTAATATCAACTCTTCACAGGATTATTGTAAGGATCATTTGAAACAGGTCAGCTGCCAGTCAAGATGGAGGCATAGGTAAACACAGCTTACCTCTTCATACAACCACAGCAAAAATTACAGCTAGACTACAAAACAAGTATCACCCAGAATCATCAGAAAATCGAGCTGTATGGAAGTCTGACAACTAAGGAATTAAAGAAGTCACACTCATCCAGACAGGCAGGAGGGGCAGAGGTTCATGGAAAAGCACGGAGACCCAGAGACGCAGGATGGACCATCCTACACCGATGTGTGGTAGATAAAAATCAAGAGGGACACCTGGAGAGTGAGGGATCCCAGTCCCACACTAGATCCCCCAGCCCAGAGTGCCACTGTCAGGAAGCTAAGTCTCCATAACTTCTGGCTGTAAAAACCAGTGGGGGTTGGGGCAGTGGAAGAAATGGGGGAATTCTCAGGCACCTCCTCTTAAAGGAACTGCAATGTACTTAGGACATACACAGACTCACCACCTCTGGGCTTCAGCACCAGGGCAGCAGCTAGAAGAGCACCAGTGGTATATAGGGAGAAACTTAAGTGTCTGTCATCAGCGCAAGTGCCAGGGGACAGCTTTTTCCTGGACAAAACTCCAGAGGTCAAGCAGTGGCTTTGTCCCCTTTCTTAGCCCTCCTCCACACAGAACCACAGAGTGGTAACACCATATTGGAGACTCCATCTACCTGGTTCACAGAGGTTGTCCCACCCTGGTGCTTACTGGTGCGTTTTCCTATAATATGACACACTACTAAGACAGGGAGTCAAAACAGCTCTACCTAATATATAGATACAAACACAGAGAGGCTGCCAAAATGAGGAGACAAAGAAATATGACCAAATTAAAAAACAGACCAAAACTGCAGAAAAATAACTAAACAAAATGGAGATAAGCAATCAGGTGTGGAGTTCAAAACACTGGGTGTTAGGATGCTCAAGGAGCTTATTGGGCACTTCAACAGCATAAAAAAGACCCAGGCGGAAATGAAGGTTACACTAAGTGAAATAAAGAAAAAATTATAGGGAACCGACAGTGGAGTGGATGAAGCAAAGAATCAAATCAATGATTTGGGACATAAGGAAGAAATAAACATTCAATCAGAACAGCATGAAGAAAAAAGATTCTAAAAAAACAAGGATAGGCTAAGGAGCCCCTGGGACATCTTCAAATCATAGGGGTGCTGGAAGGAGAAGAGAAAGAGCAAGAAATTTGAAAAAATAATGAAAGAAAACTTCCCTAATTTGGTGGAGGAAATAGACATACAAGTCCAGGAAGCACAGAGTCCCAAACGAGATGGACACAAAGAGGACCACACCAAGATACATCATAATTAAAATACCCAGGGTTAAAAATAAAGAGAGAATCTTAAAAGCAATAAGAGAAAAGCAGATAGTTACCTACAAAGGAGTTCTCATAAAAACTGTCAGCTGGATTTCTCAAAAGAAACTTTGCAGGCTAGAAGGGACTGGCAAGAAGTATTCAAAATGATAGAAAGCAAGGATGTACAACCTAGGTTACTCTATCCAGCAAAGCTATCATTTAGAATGGAAGGGCAGATAAAGTGCTTCCCAGACAAGGTAAAGCTAAAGGAGTTCGTCATCACCAAGCCATTATTACATGAAATGTTAAAGGGACTTAAGAAACAGAAGAAGATCAAAGCTATGAACATTAAAATGGCAATAAATACACAGCTATCAACAACTGAATCTAAAAAAAACAAATTAAGCAAACAAACAGAACAGAAACATAATTACAGATATGGAGATCATTTGGAGGGTTATCAGTTGGGAGGCAGAAGGAGGAGATTGGTGGAAAAAGTGCAGGGATTAAGAAGTACAAGTTGGTGGGTACAGAATAGACAGGGGGATGTTAAGAACAGTATAGGAAATGGAGAAGCCAAAGAACTTATATGCATGACCCATGGACATGAACTAAGAGGGTATTGCTGGAGGGCAGGTGGGTACCTGGTGGAGGAGGGCAAGGGTGGAAAATTGTGACAACTGTAACAGCATAATCAACAAAATATATTAAAAACAAAAACCGCAATGAAATATCACCTCACTCACACACACACACAAAAAAAAACCCCAGACCAGCTCACAATATTCACTTAATATATCTTAGCTCCTACTATCTTGCCTGAAATGAAACCTAGCTAGGAGCTGTAATATTTATGACAAGCGAAATATCAATGTCCATTTTATTGTTTATTAGATATGTAAAATTATATTATGTTGCTCCATTTTTCTTATATAATGCCATGTGATATCTTTCTTTTGGAATTTATTATCAAGAAAAAGCCGGTTTCTCTTGGAGAACTGATATGTTTTTTTTCCATCAGGTAATGAGAAATGTAGTCCATTACATCTCACTTTGTGCCCAGTCTGCCCAGAAGTTCAGAGTGAAACTTAATGTTTCCTTAGGGGAACTATATTAAGTCTAGTGGGAAGCGTATTTACATACTTCTCCTTTATTTGCCTTTCATTTGTCTGTAATCTGACAGGTGTGTAATATAAAACATTAACTTTAAGTTTCCTCAATCCTTGCTGGAAATAAAGTAAGCAGGCAATAAAGTGTTATTTTATGTAAGTCAGAAGAGTCTTAAAGGAAAAAGAAACACAATTCCTGCTTGCAACGGACTCTAAGTCTAGAGCAGAGTCCCTTACTTGGTGGTAATTCCCAGTAAGAAACGCATTTACACTGCAATTCAGTACATGTACATATATATTTCACATATGTATATATGAAACAAAAATTCAAAACTACTAATACTCAAAATGTTCCCATCTCTTTATAAATATTAACTCAACTAATCCTCATAGCTGTTAATGAGGCAAGCCCTATTATTATTATCCCTCTTTTTTTTTTCAGAGGAGGAAAGTGAGACAGAGAAAGCTGAAGCAACTTGGCCAAAATCAACCAGCACTAGTAAGTGTGAAGCCGGAGTCCAGGGGGTCTGGTTCTAGAACGCATGCTCCATTTCATTCCATCTGGCAGCCTCCCGATATTTGGCCTTACTCTGCGCAAAGAACTCTTTTCTGTTCTATTTTACTATCCTCTTCTTCATTTTTTCACACTCTGATCATGGTCCCCAAACAGATGGATCATAACCACTATCCACTAATTGGTCACATTCTGTAGTTTGTTAAACATTAATCAAGAAGGAAAAAAACCACACAAACATGGTTGTCAGTGGCTCTGGAGAGAGTTCAAGCAGGAGCTCTGAACTCAACCACATGGGTGAAAGTGAATCAAAGGAGGCCAAACAGAGCAAGAAGCAGACTGAGGCTGGAAGATAAAAGTTTGGCGAGTACGCAGGCACGGGGCATGGAGGAGGACATTTCAGACAGGGCACCTGTACCGGAGATGAAGGGATAAATGGTCACCACTCATTGATCTCCTACACACTTGTGAGCTAAATGCAAGCACTAAAGTTGCACATGGGAGCCACACCCTCTTCCATGGAATCATCCATGATTCCAGCCCTCTTGCAGCTTATAGTCTAGTTGAGGACACGAAGTAGCAATGCAATGCTGTAAATGCCACAATGGGAGGCCTTTGGGGTATTGAATACAACCTATTCTGTAGGTACTATGCTAGCAAGGTTACCTAATAGAGTCAAGCCATTTAAGAATGAGTAAGAGTTAGTCATAAAATGGTTAGGGGAAAAAGTATTCTAGGCCAAGAGAATGGCAATACACTAAAGCTGCAAGATGAGAGAGAATATTGTTTAATGAAGGCCCGAGTACCTTCAGAGGCAGAACAGTATAATGGTTAAAGAACAGGCTCTAGAGCCAGGCTGCCTGGGTTCAAATTCCTGCTCTTCTTCTTAATAGATGTGTGACTTAGCACCTCTGTGCTTCCTTCTCCTTAGCTATACATGAAACTAATAAAGATTTTTCTATAATGACATGAAGTAATACATCTAAGGTACTAAGTTTAGAGCAGTATCAGAAACATTGTAAGTGCCCTGCAAATATCAGTCATTATTATTTCGGTAAAGAATAAATTTCAATGTAGCAATGGAAGACATTACACAGGCGGCGGTGTAGTTGGCCTTAGTTAAAGAACATTGATTGCGTGCTCGCTACGCGTTGGACACTGTTACAGGCGCTGGAGACTCCGCAGCAGTAAACCAGACATTCTCCAGCTGCCCAGGTTACTGCGGAAGGACTCATCTTTTCTCCTGCCTGTGTCCTGAATGAATGGCTTCACCTTGCTACATATATTTTGAGTGCCTGGACTGTGCAAACACAGGTGTTGAAACCGTTTTTAACAAGTATACCCGTAGCTTGTAAAGCACCTTTGGAAAACAATTTTGAAACACATTTGAGATAAAAACCTAAGACTGGCAAAAGGCTAATTTACTTTAAGTTTAATACAATACAAAGTGAGGCAGGAGAGAAAGGCTTTAGAAGATATAAAAGTAAATGGTTCTTTGTTTCTTTACCGCCCAAAGTCTTTGAAAAATGGTAACCAAGAATTCCACCTGCCACTGCACTGACAAAGTGACACTCAGTGAACATCAACTAATCATGCTGAAAGATACTATGAAAAAAAGCAATATCTTAGAGATACTACAGTTTTGAAGTACATCTATTCTTCCACATAACAGAACTTGATATCTGAAGCCGAAAATAATATTGAGCAGATTAGCATTCCCTGTCCCTTGATGATTTTGTTTATTTGTATCCTAATATACATAGCTAGAGCTGTAAAAACTGCCCCCCAGAAATTTTTATTTGAATCTATAAATGACACTTTTATTACTTAGCTACTCAAAGCAATTATGATATGATAATAAGGGATACTTTAGGACCTTTAAAAAAACAATAATGCATTCTGATAATATGGAATTTTTAAAAAGTATATAAATACAACATGAACTTCTTTAGTTAAAGATCAGTTAAATACTATTAATGAACTTATTTGAAGACTTATCTAAGAAAGTCAAATTATCAGCATCAAATATACACACAGTATGTTTGAAAAAAACGCACCTACTAGGCACAGCAACAACCTGGTCACTTAAAGGGCCATAAAGCGTGTACTAAAACTTCTCCTGTGCATGTGGATGACAAAAACTCGAAAGCCCTTTGTCTTTTAAGTGTTTTACTCATTCCAAAGTAAAGTAAACTCCCATCAGCTGGATTTGGACATTCCAGGAACAATTAATTTAGCTTGTCCTGCTCAGTTACTCGTTTGTATATTATAATCCTACTTGGGTACATAAAACACTTTTGAGGAGTTAAAATTCCTCGATTCAACAGTCAAACCAGCTACATGTAACACTGAACAAAAAATGTTATAATCAAAGACTATTCACAGCAGGATGCCTACTTCATGGTGTTGTTATTCTTTCACTCATTCATTTATTTAACATCTAATTCCTGAGCTCTGACCACATGCCAGGCCCTGTAGAGGCCCGGGGCATAACAGGGGCACACACGCAGGCCCACTTCTCCTGTGGAGAGTGTGGTCTGCTCGGGATGAGATAGTTGACATATAAACTCCCAACGCAAGATGGGGACCAGGTGATATCAGATCCAGATAACTGGACTGGGAGAAAGTGGAGGGCAGGCTGCTAAATCGCGAGGTCAGGGAATGGCAGACAAGAGCATCAGCAGTAACGCGCTGAGAGGAGGTTGTGGAGGGGAGGACGGGAGACAAGCTCAGAGGGGCGAGCAGAGTCCCACCCTGCACAGCATTAGGTCACGATGAAGAGTCTAGCGTTTATCAAAAGAACAATGGGAAGACCTGGAACGGTTTTTTTTTATATATATAATTTATTGAATATGCTGTAACAGTTGTCCCATTTTTTCCCCTCATTATCCCCTCTGCCCTGCACCCCATCCCATCATCCCCACACCTCTTAGCCCATGTCCATGGGCTGCACACACCAGTTCTTTGGCTTCTTAATTTCCCGCACTCCTCCCAGCCTCCCCAGACCACTTTTTTGTTTTGTTTGTTTGTTTGTTTTTGTCTTGAAGGGTTTTAAACAGAGGAGTGCCATGATCTAATTTTTTCTAAAGACCACCCTTGAGGCCGACCTTTGGCAGGAAAGCAGATATGAGAAGAGCAATTAGGCGACTGTTTTAGTGATTTTGGAAGAGACGATGGTGGCTATGCAATGAAGAGAAGAAGATTAACACAGGATATATTTTGGAGTTACATGTGATAAGACGAAATGATGGGTCAGATAGGGGAGGGTAGTAAAGGCAAGGCGGAAAATGCAAGGCTGTCTCGATGCCATTTACCGAATTGGAGAAAGGCTGGGAGAAATATTTAGTGGAAACTGAGGGGCAGTGGGAGTAATGCAAGAGTCCCGTTTGGGGCCACATTAACCCTGAAATGTGTATTAAAAATCTAAGCAAATTTGTCAAGGAGGCAGTTGGCTCTAAAAATTTGGAGCACCCTGGAGAGGTTGGGGCTGGATTTACAAATTAGATAGTTGCCGGGTTCTTGCTCATAATTAAAGCTGTCAGACTGGAGCTGGTTAGAGAGTGTAACTGGAATGGAGGCCCTGAGACCCAGCCCCAGGAAGCCCCACTCCTGAGAGTCTGAACCAAGAAAGCCAGCCAGCAGGGGAGACTGAGACATCGCAGTCCCAGAGTTTGGAGGAAAGTCATAGAATATGGTATCCTGGAAACCACAGTCACAGAATGTTCAAGGAGAGAGTGCTCAACTTTATCAAATGCTGGGAAGGCATCAAGCTGAGATAAGGCCAGAAACATGACCATTAGATGTGGTAAAACTGGAGGACCGCTGGTCACCCTAAACAAAGTTATCAGTGAGTTCTGGGGCTGGAAATCTATTAGGAGTCAATTGAGGCAAAACAGGAATTGAAAATGCTGAGATATTGCTTCTGGGTATTGCGAAGGGTAGAGAAAAATGGGGTAGAATGTAGAGGGGAATAAGAAGTCAAGGGAAATATCAGAGTAGATATGAATGTTAATGAGATTGATCCAATGAAAAAGGAAAAATTGATGATGTAGAAAAAAACACTTAACTGCAGAAGAAAGTTTTAGAATAAGAACGAGGGGATGGTATCCAGGGTACAGGTAGAGACATCATCCTTAGACAACAACAGGAACTCTCCACCCCCTACAGTAGAGGGGAAGCCACAGAGTGAGGGTTTACATGTAAGTGGGCCGGTACCTTCTGAAGTAGAGGTGTGGTTACTTTGGGACAAGGCAAAGGGCACAAACATACTACATGGTATCAAAGCTGGTATGCATCAATTATACAGAGTAATAATGGTAATATCTATTACCATCTTAGAGAAGATTAAGGCAGTACTGAGAGGTATTTAAGGGTGTATCTTAGATACTGCTTTTGCCCGACTGAAAATTTGATTAATCGATTGCTTCCCATTACATCCCTATACACTGCAGATCTGTTACATACCATTTTGATCATTTTATAATGCTACCAGACAGGAGGTCAAACTCAAACAGTCCTCCTCAGCAAGTTCCATTCTACCACCTTAGTCTTCTCTGATTTCCCAGTATAATTAATCAGCATTCATTCTGTGTTTGTTTCCTGCTCATAGATCTTGTTGTCTCAAACAGAGACAAGGATGGGGCCAAGGATTTTACATTAAAATATCATTGTCTCTCCCACTGTGGAAAACCTAGTATTAGCTATAAAGCAGGCACTTAATAAATGCTTACTGACCCATTTATGTTTTCAGAGTTGAATGGCTAACAAAAAGTTTTATGCAGCAACTCTTTGGCTAACAGAATACGCGTAATTCCTCATGACACCTGCTGGTTATGCAGGTACACGCTGAAATCATTCACCGATTTTCTTCTTTACAGCACTATTCAATTAGTTTGTCTGGGGAAAAGTCTAGAATGTATATCAATCAAAAGCGTACTACTGAGCTAAATACAAGATATCTTCCTGCTAAGGTTTGTATCTGCTTTCTTAGGGAAAAAGCTTTAGTTTAAAAACAAAGTATTCAAGTGCAACAAGCTTTGAGGAGAATGCAATATTCAAGACTGAGAAGAACCCAGTGCTACTTGTTGTCTGTATCAGAATATGAACTTGAAATCAATTTGGTAATCTCTTTAGTGAAAAAATATTATTAAGAGAATACTTAACAGTATAGCCTATTTTGCATTGTGTTAGATCAAAGTTTTCTTCAGATCAGACTGAAAGCTTAGCAGATTTTAAGTATATAGATTTCCAGCTTGTTAAATTATGTGAAGAATAAGTTTAATTCCAAATTTAAGACCCAGTTCTTAAGCCAGTTACAGCTACTTGGATGTTCTTATATTTAAATCAAAATGCAACTGTCACTCACACATATTTTTCTTTTAAGAAGTAATTGTATCATCAGACAATACTGACCTTTAATTTTACCCACCACGTTACCACGGAAAGTTAACAAATTAACAATCAGAACAGCATGTAACCAAAGGTCTCATACACTACATATGGCAGTCAGTGTAGCTCCTAGGAAGGCAGTGGTTACGGCTACTGTGAAATTTTGTCACTCTATAAGGTACTGACAGAATGAACTAGTCTCTTTTTCTGTGTTACATGTGCGTTGACAAAATAATATCTAATGATATATATCAAGAGACTTAGAATTTTAAACTATAGGCAAACCTAATCAAAATACCATGAGTGATACTTGTTCATTGGGATCCCACAGTACTAGGCAATGCTAATCTTTTAAAAGCATTTTTTCATAAAATATTTTAATTGAATCATTTAATGAATTCTGTAAGATGCATGTGCATTTTTAAGATTTTCATTTTTCAGTGCTTACATCTAATGATCTCATAACAGAGTCACCAAGTCTATAGGTAAGAAACATAAATTGTTTTAGCTATTATTCCAAGTTTCTATTTATTTCTCACTAACCAACATGGATTTTTATACTGTTTTTACTCACATCCTAAATTAGGTTCTAACTAGTGGTAGAATGGCAAAATTTACATTGCTGATTTAATAAATAAATCCAGACAATTTAGAATTATTTTAAAATTAAACAATAAACTATGATCCATTCATTCTTTTTGTGGGTTATCAGTGGGGTGGGGCAGAGATACATTAGTAAGGGTTTGTTTTTTTTTTTAATCTCCAGGAAAAAAAGATACGAATCTTGCTCTTACAGTTTTTTTCTCCCACGTGCAGGCAACACACCTTAACATGGAGGTTAATGAGCAATTAATGGCACAGGCTTAACTAAAATACTGCAAATGTGATAGTATAATATCTTGGTAAATATGAGAATTCTGAGAGCCATAAAATTAAAGACTTTGATATGTGTAAGATCAATAGGCATGACTTATCACTATTTAATATGAGCTTTAATTTTTAAATGCCATGTTCCAATAAAAAGGTGTACTGCACAGGAAAACTGAAATTTCAATAAAGAATCAAGACAAAAGAAACAAACTTTATATTAAAGTACCTTTAAGAGGTTATACTTACGCAGCAACCTCCTCTTTTGACAATCCTTTGAAATTCACCTCCAGGTAATGATCTATGTCATCTTTTTCTTTGATCAATTGAGACCTAAATGAGAAAGAAAGCAATAATCAAGCACTGCCTTATCAAGTAGAAAAGCTACCAAACGTAGAATGCCATTGGGAGAACAGAAGCATTCAGGGCATAGTACCATACACGATAAATGTGCTACAATAGTTGTCAGGTTATTGATCGATAATTCCTAACTTTTAATTTTCTTGAATGGAAAAAGGGAAGAATATTAAACCCAATGCGTAAACAAATAAAACACCAAACACATTAAAATCATCTGCATTTTTAAACAAATGTATTTTTTCCTCAAAGCTTATAAGATCTTCCATTTTACTCATTTTTTTTCCTAGTGTAACATTTCAGGTTAGAGAAGTCATATTCTATTTGGCACAGAATCTCGAACTAAGAATACCTATTAGATACAAAAGTGTAAAATTTATTTGTTCCAAACATTAACAAATTTGCTCTGAAATGTTGTTTGAGTGTTTTTGTAAATCATACATGAAACTCAAATTATTATTAAAAGTACCAAGTGTAAAGCGATTTTAAGAGAAATATATTTACTGAAAAATATATTACACGTGTAGTGTGTTTATTCTTTGTACACCCTTGCACCTTTAAAAATAAACATACTATTAATATCTTATAACCATGGGAGAATAGCGCTGAACAAATATCAATTTTTACTCACAAGTAAATGAGAATATAGATACAAAACTTTGCCTTAAATGATTGTGACAGAAATATTTTTATTCAATACTAATACAAGAAAAATTTCTCTTTAAAATGGAGTTTACATGTTATTTTAGAGATGTGGGATTGGCTGTGTTTTTACTCATGTTAAAAGAAAATGTAACCTCAATCATTAAGAAAGATAGAAAAAATAATCTTTTTCAGATTTTGTCAAGATTTCACATTTTCAAAAGTAAAATACATATACCAGTATATGTATACACACACACACACACACACACATATTTCAGTAATATATCAGTTAGACCTCAATAAAAAAAAATCCTAGAGTTATGCATATATTAAATAATTTATTTTTTTACTTTTTTGAAGAGTATTAAAAAAACTTTTATGCAGTCTAGCTAAATGTATTTATTGATATTTAGTTCAGGGGCTTTGGTCTTTCCCAGAAATACTAAAAATGAGGTATGATTTGTTTTCAGAACAAAGTAGCTTCATAATCTTTGATCATTATACCTGGCATGAAATGAAAAGTTATGCATATAAAGAAAATAATCAAACCAAGATATGTAAATTATTTAGAGTTACAAATCATATGTGTATTACTAAACATCAATACAATTATAAAGGCAATGACTAAATAATACAATCTTAGGTAATATTCATAATTAGGACAAAATGCATCAGGTTCTCTGTCCTGCAATTTCTCAGCTCCAGCTCCAGGAGCTCTGCAGCCTCCACAGGGGAATGCAGTTGGATGGTGCATTTGCAGCCCCAGGATCATTTCAGGAGCAGATGGCACCTGCCAATCAACCCTCGCAGTGAGACTGTGTCCTCCCTCCTCCAAAGTGAAAATCAGCACTCAGGACCTTGTGGGTTAGCAGCCGTACACTGTTCATTCCTAAGGCTTTTGCTTTCTGTTCTCCACACACATTTTTTCTAAAGAAAAAAAAAGTATACCTCCAAAGCTTTATAGGAACCATGATATAATTGGAATAAAAAAATAAAATAATCAAAATAGCCCTAGTTTGCTAAATAAATATATTCTTAATGTTTAAATGAAGTTTATCAGTCCTTTTGAAACCACAAATTTGAATATTCTGAATATAACAATATACTTTTGTCATTAAACAATGTTTTCTGAGATGTGCTATTGACAGTTCTTACTGTAAGAAATTTATTCTGTAGGAAAAGAAATGAAAACCAGGGGTCACATACCTTGGAATTGTGCTAGGGGAGCATGGCAGCTTCTGTCTGGCTAAAGATGTAAGCTTTGGGCGTGTCATGGGCAGTGAGGGCAGAGTAGTCATTTCGTACTACAAAAAAAAAAAAAAA
>PVJD01002125.1:0-218907 GCA_004026545.1 Mormoops blainvillei | reverse complement strand
TAAGAATCATTAAAATGTCCATTCTTTAGAGACTATTAAACTTATTAGTTCAGGCAATGGTCCAGAAATGCCATCCTTGATCATTCATATATAAGCACCATGAAGTCAGAGAGTTGTTTTTTTTTTATTTTGCATTCCACTGAATCCTCAGTGCTTAAAACAGAACCTGGCATTTAGTAAGTGTTCAATAAATATTTGTTGATTAAATGAATATATTGGAATGTGGTTATAGTATATTGTTGTCTTTTGTGTTTTTGCAATTGTATTGTCATTCATAAATTCAAAAAGATGATTTATATTCATATTTTCAAGGGATATTTATTGCATTTTTACTCTGTTCAAAGCACTGAATTAAGTGTTTCCTTTGGGAGATCACATTCGACAAGTTAAAAAAATAGCCTCTTGAATACAATATAGTCATTGGTGGATCCCATCTCAATGGCTTTTTTTTCCCACTCAAAATATCTTTGTTCAAAGCAAAGCTTTGCTTTCCCCTTCCCTATCTCTGATTTTGCCAGCTTTGCAGAAATATATCAAAGCAATGAGTACTTTCCTCCGAGTGCCTGATTCTTCTCTGGGATTCCATGGTTGGTGACCATGTTGCACCTTTTGTGGGGACCTGATCTCTCCAATTAAAGCACTGGAAAGCTCTTCCTGCTCTCGTGATTTCTTTCTGCCCCATGCACAATGGTGGAAAACAGACTCTTCCTCCTTGTCTGTGATTTGCATGAGGCTTCCATGGTGTCATGATTCCATTAGAGACTTTCCCAAGTCCTTTTCTTAGGCTCTCACATGACTCCAGTTAATCTACATATTAAAGTTATACAGACTTTTATATTCATAGATGTTTTGATTTATTCTCAAAATCTTTTTACTTATTTGACTGCAAATAGGTCCTTGTTGTGAGTCATTCTTATGAAGTAGTCCTAGTAACTTCACAACTTGAAACAGGTTGAATAACACTCCCAACTTAGCATAATTGTTCCGCAATCTGAAGAAACTTCTGGAGGATGCAGAGTTTATAAGGGCAAGATACCGTTATAATTAGTGAGTACATATCCTCTTTCTCTTTTTCCCCTTCCTTCTTCTCCCCTTTCTTCCCTCCTACTGTTTCTCCTTTTTTTCCCTCGAGTACCCATAGATCCACTTCCCTTTGTTAAGATTCACTTTACATGGTAGAGAGAAATGCTTTATAGATCCATCAGTTAGGTACAAGTAATTATTCTAAGTAGTGACACACAACTATCTAAATATATATTGCTCTGAGGAATTCATTCATGAAAATAATTCTTTACCATGTATTTTCAGATTTTATGCCGTAAGTGAAAGAGGTCTTTACTTTCATTTTTATTGAAAAAAGACAAGAAAAAAGTCTTTTTCTTTTCAAAAGCTGCAAAAGTTATTGTAATCATTTGAAACGTTACTTCCAAATCACAAAACCAAAGAAATTCAGAAGTAGAGCTTACCATCTTGATTGTTTTTGTTACTTGGAATTGTCTTTCCTGTTTTTTTCCTCCACTGTCTCCCCTTTGCTCATGTTCTGTGAGTAAGAGATGGTGCCATTACCCTCTGATTGCTTTTTACTCCGGTGCTTTCCCTCTTGAAATGGCCCTTTGCAGTCAGACCGTTGATGCCATCTCAGCATTTCTCCACCCCATTTTCTCCACCACAGACACACACTTTGCATTACTGCCACCGTTAAACTTGTCAGAGTCCAGAAGTCCCTAAGATGTCAGCAGGAAGAAATGACAGAGTGAGGTAGAACCATGACTTGAGGGAAATAATGAATTGCAGGAGTGTTGCTGGGGGGAACACACTAACTTAGGACATCTTTCTCTGATGAAATCTGTCAGGCTCTTAGTTTTCCAAATGTGGGAACTTTTGTACTTGTTTTCCTCTTGGGCACAGGATAATTCCCAAGAGAGATTCCATTCATTCCTCGTAGAGAAACAGAAGAAAAAGAACGAAGTCGAGCTGATAGGTTGTTAGGAGAATTGTTTATTTTGAGATCTGATTCGAGAAATGGACTTAGAAGTGCAACTAGTCCAAGCTAGAGCTTGTCCATTTCTTAGCTAGGCCATGTAGAGCTCAGCCAGGGGTTCTTCCAGCCAGAGAATGTTACAGTTATCTAGGATACTAAGTGGGCTAATGGGTGTATACATAAAGACTAATTATAGGCAAAGTCATTAATGAGGGCCAAGTGTACACTGTTGTTGTGGTTAATTTTTCATCTGTTTGAACTAAGGTTCTTACTCTCTTTAGTAGGAGGTAACAGTATAACTGAGTTCCTCAGATGTGTATGAAGTACTCATACTTCTGTTTTTTAATTTATCCAAGTAGATTCCTGGCCACCCTCCCCCTCCTTATGCCTCAAGAGACAGTTTACAGTAATTTTTTCTTTATGCTAATAAGTGGCTTCCTTCCCGATATAACTAGAAGCTGAACCGTGCTGAATGAAATGGCTGGTCTTCATTTTGGCATTAGTTCAATTTGATAAAGCATAGAGGGACTTTTGCATTCGTTATTTTATTCATCTTTTGTAGAAAATGTGGAGACTTCTGGGTTGGTTTGGCTCTCTGCCAATTAATGTGCCCACTGTTTTCCTGTGATACGTGTGTACATGAGTCAACAGAAAGTTTTTGACTAAGCAGAGTTAGACTTAGCGAGGCTGAATGCATCAGGGCGCTGGATATGGGGAAAGCAAGAGCGGGGGCGGGGGGCGGTGAGACTTCAGACAGAAGCACTGACAAATGAGTTCCCAAAACAGCGGAGTCACCAGAGCCCCATAACATCTCCCATCTTCCCAGACACGTTCCAAGTGATGGACAGATAAGGAAGGACTTGGTCGTGTCATCACTTGCTCATAGACTCCCAGCCCCAGAAGAATCTGGCACCTGGACCTTAGAGAGGATACAGCCTCCGAGGAATGAGGTCCCAGCCCAGAGCCTCACATCATCTCTCCTTGAAGTCAGCCTTCCTGTGGAGAGCCTTGGTGATTTTTTAACATATCATTGCAGTGAACGAATGATGTTAGACGACTTAATGGAAGAACGAGAGGATAAGGCTAGAAAGCATTTGGAAACATGGGGGTGGCACGGGGCACAAGCTCTTAGGCTGGGTTAATAGCAATCAATTACCTAACATCGGAAAGCGTATCAGTTAGACTTAGCTTTGGTCGTGAATGACCGAAAATACAAAAGAACTAAGTTAAACAACAGAAATGTTTGTTTTTCTTTCTTGTAATAGTAGCCCCAAGGTGTGGTCCAGGAAAGGGAGGCGCTTTAGTGTCAGGGATCTGCGCTCCTTCTGTCCTGCTGTTCTACCAGCCTCCACACGTGGCTTTCCCGTGCTCGGACAAGATGGCTGCAAGGGGCCCAGTGAGGAGGAGGGCGGAGGTAGCAGCAGGGGCTGCCCCTCTCTTTAAGGACTCTTCCTGGAAGTCACACACAATACTTCCATGCAAATTATAGTTACATCGTCACTCCTAGCTGGAGGAGTGGCTGGAAAGTGTAGCCTTCATTTGGGGTAGTCATGTGGCCAGCCAAAAATCAGGGATGATATGACTAATGAAGGAAAGGCTGAATATTGTTCTCTTTCTGGAATTTTGCCAGTACTCGCCCCATTTTCCGGAAAACTAGTGGTCTCTCCATGGGATGTGAAGGCCTTCTCTACTCTGTCTTGTTCACAGCACACTTAGGGTACATATTTCACTTCCAAAAATCACACAAGAATATATATACACACACATGAATTCAGAGGTAAGTTATCAGGATGGTGTGAGAAGTGGGACTCTTCATCTACCCCTAGGCCAGTTAAAAGAACTGAATGGACTATGTTAAATGAAGAAGTGAGGGCACTAGTGATATTTAGCCAGGAATTTACTCCTTCCTCAGAAAACACAAAGGGAAGACATGATATCTGACTTAAAACATTTCAAGAGCTGATTGGTATGTTTTCTATTAGTAGAATTGTAATGTGGCCCAAATCAGTGAGGCTGACGTGAGGCAGTATATAAGGAGCATTTTCTAATCCTCAGAGAAGCCCTGAGGTTGCATAAGCTGTGCTTGGGGAGAGTGACTTTTCTGTGGTCGAAGGGATTGAACCAATGGCTGTAGGGTCAGTTGATAGTCTTTTCAGCTTGTCATCCTGCCTCTAATCTTACCAACCACTCCAGTGCATTCCTCACATTGTCACTGGTGATCTTTTGAAATACAAAATAGATCATAGAACTTCCCAGATCAATCTCTCTCAGTGGCTTCCCATTGCCATCTACCACCCAGTTCCTCCTGACCTGGTCTTGGCTTACTCCCTCTCAGTCTCCAGACATAATTTCCATTTCCTCAATTGTGCCAAGTTTCTCTTCCTTTTGGAATTTTACCCATGTTGTCCCTCTTCTGCAACACTCTTCTCCATACTCACTCTCACATTTTCCCTGGCTCACTCCTACACGTGCTGAATCATCACTGCCTCTCTGGAGTCTCCTCCCACACCCCCTCTGAAGGGGGTTTCCCATAACTTCTGTCACCTCCCTTAGCATGGCAATCACTGCGATGACTGCAATGGATTATTTAGTATTCTGCTTTTCTAGATGGACTATAAGATCCCTGTGGGCAGTCTGGACTCCTCAGGCTTAGCACACTGCCCAGTGCGTAGCAGGTGACTGACATCAACGTGGACCCTTATAGAAGGTATTCGAGCATCAGCTGAGGGGACACCCAGGTTAAGGACGAGGGAGACGCAGTAGAGGTAGGAGTAATGAGGAACGGAACACAAACAAAGGACTGTGGGATTGAGACATGTGAAAGAATTGCTTCTCTGGGGTTACTTGGATTGCCTGCCAGCCCCCAGAGAGTCAGAGCAACTGCTGAAGTGGAATTTGAAATACTAGCTGTGTTAATGGAGGTCAGAATCAGGGAGACTGGATTTACAGCTCCAAAAATTGACCCAGAATTATTTTCTATTATTCAAAATTAGTTATGTTGAAAGAGGGGCAAAGGGCTTCTTGTTATATAGACTATTGCTAATGTGTCCCTGGGCTTAAATCGTGTTTGGTTTTTAGCTATCCTGGAGAATGTGACGATGACTCTCATTGCACGGGGGAGCGCTCACCGGGCCACTCCAAGAGCAGAATTTGCATGTGAGCAGCTTTGGCCTCAGACCTTAGTGACCTGGGCCAGCCACCCATCTCTGCCTTTCCGTGGGGTGATTTTTACAGGCACAGAGTAAACTCCTGTCCTCAAATATTTATTGCCATTTGCTTCCTGATGCTTAACATTCTGCATTTAGAGATGAGGCCTCAAACCCAAGAACCACGAGAGTAACACATTGATTTAAATTTGCGTAGAGATGTGTTGGATCTTGCTCGGAAAGAGAAGACCATCGGACAGTAGAAAGTACGGGTGGGGAGGAGAAAAAAGAGGCGTTTGAGACAGGAGAGGCTAAGAATTAATTCTGAGGAGGCTGAGCAGGCAGAGGATAAACTACATTTAAATTATAATTTTGCTTAGACTTATTTATGCCAAACATAAAAGACAGGAGTGATTTCTTGTCTGGGGCTGAGGTGGCCGTGACCAAGGAGTGGGCCTCCTTCTTCCAGCGTGGGGGCAGAGCGTGCTCTGTTCTCCGCTTGCGCGCTATGGGATCCTCTAACCTGGCATCGCCCTTAACTGGGTGAGAAGTACCGCCCCACCGCTGCGTCACCACTGGTCAGCCTCAGTGGTCAGTGCCTGCATGCCGTTTTGGGGCTCAGGTCTCCTTTTCTTGGTATACACAGACCATCAGAAAGTAGGAGAAGGAGCAAACGGGACAGCATTTCCCCAAGAAGAGGGGCTTTATGCTCATGCAGCCCAGAACAGTGGACACCTTGCAAAAGCGTTTTTAAGTAGAGCCCTTTTCCGAGGCTGATTGGAAATAGCTAACTTTTCGTAGAATGAGAAACGCCCTCCAGGCACGGGCTATTTTCTCAATTGCTGCAAGAAAGCTCATGAACAACAATCTTATTGTCTCCTCCATCTTTGTTCTACAAGGCATGAAGCTGCTAATAAAGTGGTGTGTGCAGAGCATTAGTTAACAATAGTTGCTTTTTTATTATATTTGCCCTCTACAAATTTAATTGATCTTTTTAAAATGCTCACTATTAATCTTTAGTGCAAGGGTATATGCAGTGAAATTATACCTTTTAAAATGTATAGATGATCAGAGAGGTTTAATTCTCTAGACAGATACAATGACTGTTTCAGTTCTATAAACAAAAGCTGCTGATACAATGAATCATTAACCTACTTGCTTTGGGTTGGGGGGGAGAGAGAGAGAGAGACAGACAGAATGTTAACTCTTTTGTGACTTACTGTTAGCCAGGCAGAGAGGAAAAATGGCAGAGCTTAGATGGTTTTTGCTATCTAGAAGTTGGCAGCAGTTTGGAAAGAGTATAATCTTCAAATATATTCCTAGTCCCCGCTTTTCAGGTACACAAACCTGGCCCTCTCTTTTTTACTGAGTCCAGTGGAATTGTCATCCACACTGTGGGCGTGAGTGTCCCTGTTACTCAGGGCAAGTTTTCTCTAACTTCCATTGGATCCTAGTAAATCATACCTCCCTCTTTTTCTACCTTCTGCCTGTATGTTTGGTAGTAGAGATCGGTCATAATTTTCTCGGTGAAGCTGACACCAATAAGGCACAGACAATTCACATTAGTTTTCCGAGTTTTTGAGCTGATGAAAGAATCGTGTTGACCTTCCTCTGTACTTTACAACTGGAGGAAATGGAGAACTCCACCTGGGTCCTTCCTGTAAGCGCACCCTCTGAGCTCTCTTCCTTTGACCACTAACCCACTTTGGGTGTCCTTGAGAAAATACTCTTACCCCTGCACTGGAGCTCCAAGCGCTATCAATGAATGAACAAATTGAGGTATTTTGTAAACATAGGTAAAATTGAAGAAAGCACTGTGCCTTGCTCTGTAGCTGCAAATGCTCATATACTAATCATATTTGTGTCAGGGATGCACCAGACTTTTACAGGGCTTTGCATAGATGTATGTGTGTATATTTTTTTAATTTGGTTGCATGAATGATCAATAGCATGACTTGTGGTTCTATCAGAGGTCAGAACAACAGAGGGGGAAAAAGCTTACAACTGAGGGAAAACACAAGGCAGGAAGATTTGGATTTTGTTACTTGGATATCTATTCTGTTCAGAATATCTAGCTTTTTTAATGTTATTTCCACATAAGAAGAATCAGGGAAAAAAGTTCAGGGTCTGAATATGTTTAATCTCCTGTTTCCCAAACAAACATATATATCACAGAATTATATCTATTCTCCTTAGGAATTTTTAAGCATTTTAATTCTAAATATAAAACAGTGTTTCTTTAAATGTCAGAAAAGCTGGAGAGGTTGAGGGGCAGGGAGGGATCAGGAGTTGAAACTCAGAAGCATTCCCATTCCCTTCGGTGTCTTTTCTTCAGGAGAATAAAGGGAGGGAAAGAGTCAATGGACTCAGCCCTATAGCAACATTTTTCCCTAAGGAATTTTGTATTTAGTTCTTGTGCTTTTGGCTAATAACGAAGAGAGACACATTTAGCTCATCAGAACAAAAGAAAGCAACATTTCAAAATATGGTTCTTTTGCTTGCAGATTTTCTAGATTTTATCTCTGCCAGCTCCAGGTAGTAAACTAAGGAGAACAAATTATTTAATGCAAACAAATTTATTCTCTCCTTGAAGTAAGAGGTTTTGCATTAAGGTGACTTGTTTTTTGCTCAGACAAAATGAAACAAAGGAAATTATCTGAATTCCTTAAGCTCTCACCTTTAAACTCTCACCTTTAATTTGACTATTCCGATGTAGGTTTCAACTGTACACACAGTAATACCAGTTAAAACACTGGGACTAAATTGACCCATTAATAAAATAACTGAACTGGTCTAGTTAACCCAGACCCCCACACTCCTGGCCCCTACTCCCACTGTGTCAGCCAGGCCTCCAATTCCACTGACCATTTGTTTGCATGAGTTTATTGGGCTGACCACCGGGTCTGCCATTACAGAACCTTGGTCTTTGTTTTATTTCTGTGACTATCAGCTTTTTGTTTCTTATCTTTGCAGGCAGTTCTAGTTGGTTCACCCTTTGATGGATAGACCTGTGCTTTGTCTCATTTGGTTCCACTTAGAAAAATAGCATGGGTGTAAAAAGATGCTTGGGTACACATAACAAGAGACCGTGGATCCTCCCCCCTCTGGGGACTGTCCCCTCTGCAGACACAGCTACAGTAAGAATGAGAAAGGAAAACAAAAAAGAGGACAAAAACCACAGGGTGGGATTTGTTAGCTGCTATTGTTATGTCTCTTAAAATGCAGGTTAAAGTAGTATATGCAAACACCTAACATGGGAGATGGCCTGGTTAAAGTGCATGGATCAGTCAAATATCTGTTCCTCACATTTTATAAAAAAAGGGGGAGGGGGTAAAGACCAATGAAAAAATGAAGCATCTTGCTCTTCAAAGAGAGATTTGCATTTTGTGACAAAGGAGAGCGCTTCATTTCAAATTAGTAAAGACATTGCTGCTTTGCATATGTTCCAGAAAATATAATTTGTCTTTTTGAACTTCACAGGAGTTGCTCTTTTATTACTATTTTTTCTTGTTTCTGGAGCTAAGCATGTTATACTAATAAGATAGTTCAAAAAAACTTATCAGCAAGTCTTTATCATATTGTTGTGCCAATTGAATGCTGCAGTCAGATCAAATTGACAGTGCCTTTCTAGCTGTGGAAACACAATGCCACCCAATTCTGTTCCCCCAACTTCAGATTTTTACCAATGGAGAGTGTCAAGAGCCAGAGAACAAATAAAATGGTTTCTGAACCCTTACCTGAGTCTTAATGGTGCACCTAAGGTGTGATTCCTGGAATTCACAGAATTGTAAATTTTTCTGAGACATATGCTACTCGAATTTTTATTTTAAAGCAACTCAGTTCTGATGCGCACAAAGGCAGGGTTAGGTGGCCTACGAAAAGCAAGCCAGGTAAATTTCCCTGATTCTTGGTCACTAGGCAATGTCCAGGTGTAGCTGATCATTCATGCTGACAAATGTCCCAAGTATGAGTAACCTGATTGTCCTTCATAAGACTGCCCTTCATAAGGCTTATTCTGACTCCAGATAATTTGAAAGCTGAATAAGTAACTAGAAGGGGTCATTCTAAAACATGCTAACTTAGGGACAAAATTTTGCCTAATCTTTTGGAAATAATTATCTTTAAACAGCTTAATTGTTCTAATAAGACACGGGATGAAAGACAAGAGATAGGACTGCAAAATCACAAAATGCCCATCATAGATAACCTCTGCTTTTCTTAGAATTACACATTCTTTTGATTAGAAGCATCCTCAGGGATCTTTGTACCTTAAAGATGTCTATGTTTAGGCCTCTTCGTCTGATGGGCTTCTTCTTCCTTCGATCTAGTTTAGAAACAATCTGTTCCAATGATAGTCCTTGTTATGAGGGACCACAGAGGAGGACTGTAAAGACCTTCTTTTGGAGGGTCTGGCAAGTGCTGCATGTAGCTTTTTTCGAAAGCGACAACCAATCCCATCCTTCATAGAAAGAACGTGGTTCCCTGACAGCTCATTTGCCTCCACCCATCGTTTAGTGTCCCGGGTTCCCAGCCCTGTTCCTCAGCCAGCCTTGATCCTTGGCTTTGCAGAAGGACCAGACTCATTTGATTTTGAAGCCTCTCTCTCCTTTCTTGGATTGTGTTTATTCACGGGCTGGGAGACGGCAGAAGTCCAAACTTCACAGAGTTATCTGGACCTGTGTGAAAGTGCCTTTTATGCCACCCCATCGGCATCAATCTGTACAAGGGTTTCAGCCACAACTGCCGCATCAGTGGTCCTCCGATAGGGCTTTAACACCGGCCCTGACAGAACTTCTGCCCCAAGGCAGCCCGCTTCCTCTGAGCTGCCTCGTACAACTCCGTGAGTTGTTCCTAGACAAGAACTTGGGTCTACACCCAATTAATTGAAACTTTCCTTCACACGTGAGAATTTCAGCTAATTAAAGAGAACTCTTATGTTTTCCCTAAGGTACGTGTTCTACTGATTAAATATTCTCAGTCCTTTCGTCTTTTTTACGTAAGAGTAGTTTAGGTTCTTTCTCTATCTAGCCTGACATGTCCTCTAAACAAGTATCGGTTTGACTATCCCCCTTCTAGAAGGGGATACAGAAAACAGAAAACTGTACTCTGAGAGAATCTGACAAGAACAGATTAGAGGAGGGCTGACCCTATGCAAGCAACCTCAGAGAACATTGGTTGTTTCGGCAGCCATGCGATATGACTGACAGGCATTGAGGTTACTGTCAGCTAAGACTCTCTGTACCCCCACTGTCTCTTTCAGAATAGGCTCTCAGTAAAATTTTGACTAGTTGAATTAAATTAAATCCTTTTTACACATTACCTCAGCTAAATTGCTTCTCTCCGATCCTGTTCATTTTCGACTACTGATATTTTAATGTCCAAGTACAGAGACATTTTCCTTATTAAACATCATCTTTCTAGGGCTGGCTTATGGGTCCAGCTTGTTAAGATCTTTTCACTCTTGTTTCTGTTACTCAAAGTATTTTTTATTGCCCTCAGCACCATGTCATCGATAAATTTAGACTAAGCATGTGTTTACAAATTTAACCAAGTCATCAACACAAATTATTAAACCAGGTCAGAATCTGTGGCATGTCATACGAACCTTATGGGTGGGTTGTCACTCTTCCATGAATTGGCTCTACCTGTGCATATGTAACTCACTACACAGCCCTGTAAAAGAGGTCACCAGGAAGATCATGGGTTTTGTGCTCAAGCAGACCTGGAATTCAAAATCCAGCGCTTCCCTTTACTAATGGGGTAGCCTTGTTCAAGTTCACCGAAGTCTCATGAATAAATTGCTCCTCTGTAGTAATACCTCCTTCCGAGGGTTTCTGGGCAGATGGAACAAGATCATGGCTACAAATTATGGACCAGAGCTTGGCACATGTTTGTCTCCCATTGGTGCCCCCCCAAATCCCTCCCTCACATAAACCGTCTACACCTTACATACAAGGATATCGCAGAGTCTAGGATCATAATTAAAGGTAAAAATTCAGTGATGTATTCAAATAGCTTCATCTACAGTGCTTTTTTATTTCCTCTTAAAATTTTTTCAGTGTGAAATCATTTCCTTGAAAAACGGGGGTAAGAAAAATAGGTTAATATTTTTAAAAAACATGTACCAGTGTTTTAAGTATACATTCCTAGTATACTTTGGCTCTAAGCTTTAGAAGAAAAATTTCGTTAGTCAACTTTCATATTTTATAATCATAATAAATTAAGACAGATGAATAAAAATATAAATGACCCAGTTCCGTCTTTTAAAGCTATTTCCTCTTGCGATGTGTTCTTTTCTGAATGAAGGTTTCACTTCCTACAAATGTTCTTGGGTAATTCAACAAAGACACCCACAATCATATCTACAACAAACAAGGTAACGAGTCGATTTGAAGTTTAATAGCTTACATTGTGTGTCTCTGAAATGGCTTTGATGAAACATGACGTGAATTAGTAAATCTGTCAGGAGGAAAACTGATACGCTGCCACAAATTAACCAGTTGTGCTGCAATTTCAAGGCTACAGATTTTCAATTACCTGAAATTAGTCATAGGGGCAGGAGACTGCTTTTCTTTCCATTCTACTCCACAGAGTGTTAAAGCCTATTTTAGATATTTCAAATGGAGAATTTAAAACGTGAGCTTAAAATGAATCTTTAAACTTCCTGTCCCCTAAGAGTAAATCGAAAACACTAAGATAGTATATACATGTTTACAAAGTAGCAAATTAATAAGCACCACACTCGCACTATACAAAATGTCCACTACTTAAAAAAAAACAAAAAAAACCTCTTTTTATGAGAAGTCTAGATAAGGCTCTATTGGCTTTAATTGTATAATGAAAATCCATTTATATGCATTACCAAACTCTCATCAAACCACACCTCAGGGCACCAAGAGGGAAATCACTTCTTGTATTAAACTGGATATGTCATGAGAATAATGGGTGCAGAGGTGGTCATTTCCATGAATGGAACCAGATGTAGAAAAAAATGCAGTCCCCAGCTCCGAACTAGAATCTTCTCTCGGCTAATAGGATGTGACTGAATTCCAGGAATGTGTGAGTTCAATTAAAGAAGTAATGGTTTCTCATCAGTGGCTCTTTGGGCATTTGAAATCTTTTGCTTGTTTGTTTAGAAAGATTTTTTTCCTTAAGTGTTGAACAAACGCACAGCATTTTTGATGCTGCTCTGACGCGCCCTGTAGAATGCTGCCTCATAAGTTTTTCCTGTGACACTTCCTTTCAGTGATGTTTCACATGTGCTTTCTTTCTTCTGCCCCCACTCAGTGTTCACCACCAAATTTCCATTGTCAGTCCCCTCCCACGCACAATTTCACTCGCTCATATACTCCTCAGATCTTAGAGAAATTTAAACAGCCACTCACATTTTCATTGCGCATCATGGAGAAAAAAATTGACTTCCTCAAAAAGGGCATAAAGTTCACATAAAGGACTTAGTATTTTTTTTAGAACATTTTCTTCTCTGTGGTCTCTTCATTCCTGTTTTTGCACTTGGCACAACAAGAATATATAAATTAATAAATTCCCTCTTTGCTTGTGGGACCCCCAAGCCACTTTTGCCTGTTGACTGGTTTTCCCATCAGAAGTTCATAATTATGAGTCAATAAAATAATACTCTACAGTCACACCCCCAGGGAAAGGAAAGATTGCCTAAGTATCTAGATTATTCAGGAAAGGATGGGGGCTGGGGGAGAATTGATTGCTTTCTATTTTTCATTTGAGCAAAAGCAGATTTTAAAAACTGAATTAGGAAGGTAATAGAAACTGCTTAAATCAGACTTTTGTATCTGTGTTATAAACTTCCAATTCAGGAAAGCTTAAGAAAAAAGAAAACTAAGGTTTCAAGTGTGTGCTCGTTTCTAAGCCCAAACTTGGCAACTTCTCACGTTGCTTTCTCTAAACCTAAGAGCTCTCATACAAGTGAGGTCTGTTTTCATCACTTTCCAGCAAAGATTAAATAGCGGGGTGCTGTAGCGATGACTCTGGTTACTAAGACTTCATTGCCAAGTCAGAAACATCAGAGGGACAGCTCCATTTAACCAGAGGCCAAGGATACCTTGGCCACATGAATGCCAGGCCAAACGCCAGCCAAATTAATCAGTATGCGCAGTGCTGGAGTCGGGAGCAAACGCCTCTTCTGGAGCGCCTAGACCATAAACCAGTGTGAACATTTTCAGAACAGAGGAGAAAAAGGACTCAGTGGCCCACTCCTGGACATGACACTGCCATTTAATTGTTTTTTATTGTTTTTTTCTTCTCATTACCATTTATCCCCTTTATACTTCCTCCCCCTTACCCCGGCAATCACCACACTGTTGTTTGTGTCCATGAGGCCTTTTTTTTCTTTTTGGCTCGATCCTTCCATCCCTCAAACCCTTCCCCAGAGCTGTCAACCTGCTCTCTATCTATGGGTCTGCCTGTATTTTGCTTGTTAGTTCAGTTTGTTCATTAGATTCCACAGATGAGCGAAATCATATGGTATTTGTCTTTCTCTGACTGGCTTATTTCACTTAGCTAATGTTCTACAGGCATTCATGCTGTCACAAAGTGTAAAATTTTCTTCTTTTTTATGACCACGTAGTATTCCACTGTGTAAATGTCCTATAGTTCTTTTATCCACTCACCTGCTAAAGGACATTTGGGCTGCTTCCAAATCCTAGTCACTTTGGATAAATTACATTGGGAGTTCAAGCATTTACTTCCAAGGCAACCTGGGCTTGTATAAGCAGTGATTTCTTAAGTGAAGTTAGGTTTATGTCCTTATTCTTTCATTTATTCACTTAAAATAAAAATATTTCTAGAGTATTTAACAAGTGTCGAGGAAGTTTCAAGTGCATGTTTTTGGCCATAGATAATGGGTTAATTTGAAATTCTGAGAAATTTGGGGCCTGGAAGCTGAATCTGAGCAATAATACTGAAATGACAGTGGCTTTTAGTAATCACCTGCTGTGTGCCACACTGTACATATTAACACATTTATCCATCACAAAGAGGGTGCGGACAAGGCAATCAAACAGGTGTCGGGGAGGAGCTTGAGCCACAGAAGCGAGAAAGGCCCCGCCGAGAATTGCTGACTGGACTGGCAGTTCAGAATAAGGCTGAAGGGACAGGACACTCAGAGCAGCAGGAAAGTTGGAGGATGGACAACAGTTCAGTTCTTGGGGGGCACTGAGGTGCTCTTCATGCTCATTTATTTCAGCTATGATTTTAAAAATCAGTGAAACCTACTTCTTTGAATCTGGTAGCATTTATAAAATCATATTGTGCTTGTCATATTTTGTGCTTACAGTAACCTTCATAAAAAGTCTCTGTCTGTGAGGGACCCTCAGCTATAGTTGTTAAGGGGTTAGAGCTCTGAAGCCAGAAACTATTGGGTTCAAATTGCCACTCTGACATTTACCATCCCTGTAACCATGGACAAGTGATTTCAAGCTCACCGCCTCAGTATTTCATCTGTAAAATGAGGATACTATTAGTTCCTACAGAGTGGAGTTGTTGTGAAAACGAGGTGAGGCAACTGAGTTACTTAACATGGTAGCTACCATTTACAAAGTAACGATTCTACCAGCCCCTTCTGTATCCCCATACCACTTTTATAATACAGTTTTGGGCATCTCTTCTTTCCAGGGACTCCAAAAAATACCCCGTTTCTCCTGTGATTTGGTAGGCAATTTGTAAAAACTAATACATAATTCATTTAGGAGCAAAACCTAATTATACTATATTGCGCTATAATTTCCTCCAGTGTGCTGGTATAGATGCAGATTATTAAAAAAGAACGTAAATTCTGCCATTTATCAGAAAGGAGGAATTTGTGAGTCTGTACTTCTGGGCTTCTCAAACTGTAAATGTGCGTATGAATCCCAGGTCTCGTTAAAAATGCGGGTTCTGGTCCAACAGGTCTGGGGCGGAGACTGAGATTCTGGCTTTTCAGCAAACTCTCAGGCGATGCCAGTGCCGCTGGTCTGCGGCCCACCCTTTGATCTAGACCCCAAACCAGTAGCAGTGACTGAAAGAACAAGGCTGAGGAATTGGTGTGAACATTCCTCCAGTCATGGGTAATTTCCTTGACTGAAGTTTTTCTGTGGAAGACCCAGTGCTCAGCCCCCAACCGATGCTGGTCAAGCCTCCCTTAAAAGGCACCACCACCCTCCCACGCTTGCACCTGTGAAAACAGATTGGAAACAGGCTATAAAGAGAGAAAAACCTGCAGTGAGACACCTGGTCAGCCCACAGCTGTTCACCCAAGAGAAGGCACCTTGGTTTCAACACCTCAGTGCTTCTTTTCTAGAAGGCCCCATTATTTCTGAAAAGCACATGTAACGGCAGCCCCTGAGGCCGGCGGGCCACAGGATGCGGCTGCCTGGCCTTTTTTCAGCTTCGTCACGACAGTAAAGAGTAGCTCTGCTGAGAGCTGCTTGGTCTCTGTGGGCCGTTTCTCACTCCTCCACCTAATAGATTTAAATCAGAGCCCTCAGAGTCTTCCTGTAATGGATTTGGGTGCCAATTAGACCAATAAAGCACAAAGGGTATGAGGGAGGAACTCTTGTTTTCTCATCTTCCCTTGACAGTTTCTCTGGGGGGAAAAAAAATCACAAACCTTCCCCAAATGATTTAGTGCCAAAGATCACATCCTGGAAAAACGTTTTTAAAAATTTTAATGTTTACAAATCCTAGAAAGGTTGGACAAATCCAAAAGTAATGACTATATTCAGAGTCCCTTGCACTCCATTTGGAATTCGAGGTTTAATGCAGGCACTGAGTGATGACGTGTTGCAATCTTCTCCTCTTCCATTGTTCGTGCACTTTTTTTCCTGCCTCCGCTCCGGGGGTATTGCTTGCCGAGCCCAATGACAAGAGATGTCGTGCTGCCTTGGGAGCGTCATTCTCCCTGCTTAGCAGAGGGAAAATGCAAACTTTTGATCTTCACATATGCCAGGTGGCTTTTCCATAATTGGTCCAAAATCCAAACTTACAGATTTGCTTCTGGGTCTCTCACCAAGTTTTAGCAAAAGTATTGGGTATGGTAATTTCAGTTAGAAAATATAACAGCAAAAGGTACCACAGGAATTTATGAACAATATATTTCTTAGGTTATAGAAGTAGAAAAAATAATAATGTAAAAAAATGCAAAGTGGAGGGGGTATGTGAAAATGTAATTTCTGTGCAATTTTACTGTAAACCTAAAATTGCTCTAAAAATAGTCTATTAATAAAGGAAATGCAAAGTCCATGATCTCAGAAAATATAAGCAGATATGTTCAATACAAAAGCTTTAGAAAGGATGTTCATGGAGAAATAGCTTCCAAAAAGTTTCCTATTACAGCCATAATTAACTGGTAATATGAAAAAAAAAAAAATCTGTTCCACTGGTAGAAGCAGAGACCTGCCACCTCATTGCTTCTCCAGAAGCAGAGAGCACCCTGGAATGGGAGCACGTTGAAATGAAAACGACAGCTTGCTTAGAGTACAGCCTGGGTTTGAATCCCAGGTCTGCCCTCTTACTAGCTGTGTGGCTTTGCGCAAGCTACTTAACAGTGTTGACCTTAAGTTTTCTCATCTGTAAAAGAGTAATAATGACATGTGCAGAAGGGAGTTACTATGAGGATTAAATGAACTATTGTAAGTGAAAACATGGCCTGTGCTTAGCAAATTAGTTGAAGTTAACCATCTTCTAGTAGCAATGCCCTGCTTTTGAGGTTTAAATCTATGAAGAGATGTATCACGTCAGTTGGATGGAAGGTGAGCTAGGGAAAAGGGACCTACGGAGGGATAAAACCTGCTGGTATATAGACAGGTACCTAGCAATCTGCCTAAATATCATTTGTGGGCCCACAAATGATATTTATGTCATGCATAAGGATTTGGTTTGGGAGTGCCTAAAATTTCATGCACAACGGGTCCTCAAATAACATTTCGTTCAATGCCATTTTATTATAAATTGATGAGAAGACACAGAAACTTAAGTCTTGTTGATATCAATTAGCCTATGGTAAAACTGGCTCTGTTTTTTGTTTTCCTTAAAGTTGTAGAACCTATTGTCAACACTGAGGATCTAGTGTAGTAGTTGGTTGATATTATCCTCAGATCCATTACTTTGATGTTTATAGAACATCACACTTTCCAAAGAACATGTATATCTATTTAATAAAGTAAATAAACCAAAGCCTAAAAGATAGGTAAGACCGATCTCAGATTCAATATTGTGGAAGTGGAAACTGAGGAACACAGAGAATCTCTCACACATACACACACACACAAAATCTAGCAAAACAGCAGAATTAGAACTGAGACCTTCTAATTTGTAATCAGTTTTCCACTCCATCTGTTTAAAATTAGCAAGTCTCTTGTCCCTATACCCAGTGGGGTAGAAAATATCATTCTACACATTTAAGAGAGTGTGGATGAGACGTAAGCCTGGCTTTGGGAAATTTATAATGTAAGAGAAGATTTTTGCTGGATTAGATAGTGATTGCTTGTGATATTGTGTGACAAAAAAAATGGTAGAGGACAAATGTAGAAAAGAATCTATCAGCGACCAAGCATTTTACAAAATCTCCTTTTCTAACAGTTTTACTCTCTTTTTGGTATGAGATTTGATTGTCACTGAGGGCCATCATCCTGGGTTTACCCATGCATAAGACCACTATAGCTAAATTTTTAGCTTTAATGACAGTTCTTACTTATGATGGCAAGTCTGTCTTGACACTCTGCCAAAAGCTATGTTTTTTTGCATCTTAAGCTTATTTTCCAATAGTGTATTGTAGAGGCTTGATGGAGGGAGGGGAGTGGTGTGGCAAAGAGAAAAGAAGGTAAAGTTTTCCTAGTGATGGAAGAGTTTCTTTCTCATTGCAATAATTGCACAAAATGTAGTATCTGATGTTTGCATAGGTCCAGCAGAAATGAAGAATTTTTATGGTTTTGTAACACAAGTAAGACTGTGTGAACATCGTCTTGATCTGGAGGGTGGCCAGCTGCCAGCTATCCCCTAATAGAACGAGCATTGATAGAGGTAAGACGAGGTGGGAGCTAAGCAGCTCCTGCCTTACCAAGACCTCAGTGCTCAACCCTGAGGCTTGTTGCCTTTCTGGGGGTGCATCTGCCTTCTTCTTAAGCAAAATTTTAGCATAGACAGTGGAATCACCGTTTACTATCACTGGATAACAAGTTATTCCAAATCTTGGTGGCTTAAAAAAAATGACAACATCTATTTAACCCTGGAACTTGTCACTTGGGCAGTGCTCAGTCAGGGGTTGCCCCATTTGGCTTCAACTCGAGTGGCCTGTGGGCTGCGAGGGCTCCCTCACCCACGTGCTTGGTGGTTGATACTGGCATCTGAGGCTGTCAGCTAGAACCCCTCCATGTGGCCCCTCCCTGTGACCTGGGCTTCCTCACAGTATGGTGGCTGGGTTCCAAGTGTGAGAGCCCCAAAAGAGAGAACCAAGTGGAAGCTGTGTCCTCCATGTAACCCAGCCCAGGACGTCACATAGCACCAATCCCACTCCACTCTGGTGTCAGAGCAGTCACAGCTCGGGCCCTGACTCGGGGAGAGGGAACATGAACCCACCTTGCAGGGGGACGACTGTCAACATACATCATCAGAAGGACATATGAAACAGAGCTATCGCTGCAGTCCTTGGGAAAATGGCACCGCATACCTACAGCGGCCTTCCTTTGCCTTCTTTGCCGTCGCTTCTTCCCCCCCAGGTCTTCATGCAGGACCTTCTTAGACGCTTCTGTATCTTCACCTGCTTGCGTCTGGTATTGTTCCAGAAGAGAACCCAAAACCTCACCCCTCAAAGCCATAGATTCTTAGCTGTAGGCTGGATCTCGGAGACTTCGTAATCTCTGTGGTCACAACAACTGCCTTTCCCTACTTCCTTCTGATCACTGGTCCTGTCTGAAGCCACTCACGCTGGGAAGAATTGCCAGGATCTTACTCAGCCAGGCATGGACACCTACCCTGAGGTGGCCCTTCTCTGAGAAAGCTGGTGAGTTGGCAGTGAGAGGAGACTGGGACAGACACAACAGGAGAAGCAAAGATGTCCTGAGAGAGACCATGAGGCATGGAAAAGAGAAAGGGAGAAAAGGAGCATCTCAGATCCTGATGGATTCCCGGGATTCCTTCTCAGCCACATATGCTAAGACGGCCTGGGATAGGCGTGATGGTTACTGGACTTTTGGTTTTTATTTTTGTTTTTCAGCTGAAATGGCCTGAAATATCATCCAGCCCCTGGAGACCTGGAGCAGGAATGTGGCTTGTTCAGAGTCATAAGCTGGTCAGTGAAGGGGCCTACATTTGAGTCTCAGCCATCTGATTCCATTTTCAGTATTAGATATTTCCTGGCCATAGGCTTGGCTGCGAGCGAGCAGAAACCTTGAGGTTATTAAGAGTTTGGGGAAGGGAGTTAAAGAAATAAGAAAGGACACTGGAGGCTAAAGAGCAACAAGGGAAGGCTGGGGACCCTGAAGTTAAGTTTCTGTTTGATACTGTTACTGAGCCTTGGGTATTTTCTCCTTTCTCTGGCTTCTATAACATCTATTCATGTCTTTCTCTTCGGACCTCTGAACTCTTTCTCTCTCTTTAGGTTGTAGGATAACAGTGGGCATATCTAGTTATAATGAGCCCAGGTAAACCAGACTTTTTATTTGAAAGGTGTTTAGAAGTGAAGGTCATTGTCACAACATGCATTACTGTGTTGCTGGGCAGACATATAGTGTCAGGAAGAATAATGCAGACTTGACAGACAATCACACAGGCTTAAGCACTTAAGGACAAAAGCAGAATGAACCCTTTCTTGGGATGCTGTCTAATCAAATTCAGGCATGTGCACAGCCCACAGCACTGCAAGGGTGACCATTTCATTGGGCAATGATTATTAAAATTGGATTCTTTTTTCAGAAGAGGCTCAAAATTAAAATTCTGCCGAGTATTATCTTCTTCCCACAATGGCCATGTCATTTTTCTTAAGAGATTGTGTTGCCTAGAAATCCTCCTGATCCTTCATTCTCCCTCACATTTAATCTTATTCAAGTTAGCAACCAAACCGGGGACCAGACACATCCGGAGAAGCACAAGAGATGATTAACACCTACCTCTTGGAACACTGCTGATGATTAATAAGATATTGTGCCGCAGCTGCGTATGTTTTTATGTTTACCAAAATCAGGCTTGCTTAAAGCTGGCTTTTGTGACATCCTCTGATTCCCTGCGGTGTTGGTAGTTTTAGGAGACTGATGGCCTAGCTTCATTTTTCACCTCACAGGGAACCACTCCTGCGGCCATATCCAGATCTGTGCCAGGGATTAACTGATGTTTCTCTGTGGTTGGTGAAACAGCCTAGTAAGGTCATCCCTAAACTCTGGCTGGGGGAGAACTGAACTCTTCAGATCAAACATATTTGTCCCACTCCGGACTCTGCCTCCTGATCAAAGTCAGAGGTGATTTCAGAGAGGTGGCCCCTCACTCAGTCAGATTCTGTACATCTGCTCTCTCTCCATGGGCATTAAAAAAAATGACCTGTAACCAGGTCCTCATCATGGCAGCTGACTTTAGTTCATCACAGAGCTGAGGCCCGCATCTTAAATCCCACCCTGTGAAGCTGCCTGGCAGAGCAGCACAGCCCGGTGGACTGGACGCCTTTCATTGCTTTTCTAATCACTTTTGCTGTGTCTTCCTACAGTTTTTGTAAATATTGATTTCGGAGCCTGCTCATGTCATCAGTAAGACAGAGAAGGAAGGAAGGAAGGAAGGAAGGAAGGAAGGAAGGAAGGAAGGAAGGAAGGAAGGAAGGAAGGAAGGGAGGGAGGGAAGGAGGGAGAGAGGGAGGGAGGAGAAAGGAGGGAGGGTGAGAGGAAAAGAAAGACTGATTCTCATAAAGGGGTGACATTTTAATAGTTCAATTTATTTTTTTTAAGTTAGAGAATATGAAATTGTAGATCTCATCAGGATTTAAATTGTATTCCAGATGCAGGATCATATTTAAAGACACACACACACACACACACACACACACAACAGAACCAATGTCATAGGATAGTAGACCTTTCCCACTTCCCTCAAAAATTCCCTCAAAAATACCACTGTCTCTGTCTTCAAACATTAAAAAATGAATTATTCCCAAGCTATGTTTCCTCTCATAGAAATAGATGTTCATTTCTCTCCCACCCTCTTTCTATTTTTAATAGACATTCTTTTGATTAAATGTAGGCTTGGAACTGCTAATAATCTTATGATAAATGTTTAGATCAGAAACAAAGATATTTGAAAACAATGGAAACCGACTGAGTGTCCTTGCAGCTTCCTTATGAAGGAAGGTGTATTTCTTGGTGTGTTTTATGGCCTAGAAAGACTCAGCCCCAAGTAAAAACCCATCCCCCTGCATTGTCAGGTTTTGAATATTAAGCATCAAGATATCTTGTAATTTTGGCAGTGGCCTGTCATTTGGATACTTGTCTGCAAATGCTACTAATATTATTTCGGATAAAAACTGTCTCATTACCATGTAAGTTGTGAAAACAAATGAACTCACATATCACCTGCATTTCTTCCTCTCGTCCTGTGTCATCCCTGTCCTCTCGTGATGCAGTTCAGTTCCCAGGGGACTGTAATGCCCCTGAAAATTGACAGTCACATTCTATTATAACATATTTTTCCCATTTAATAACATGGTATAGGTAATGATTCATAATCCTCAAAGGGCCTCCTGCCAGTGACAACTGAACTCAAGTAATTGAGAACACCATGCAATTTGGCGGTGACTACACTTTTATGGTTCAATCAGGAGTTAAAGCAACAGTATATCTGGAGAGGCTTGCAGTAAAATGACATTTTCCTGATCCATTTCCATGTCTGTTTTACATATGTAACTCTTGCTTCTTCAGGCCACTAAGGCCTGAAATAAGACCATAAAGGGTATATTTATTTCCCATTAGATGATAAGTCCTATAAAAACAGGAATATTTTCTCCTCTTCACCTCTGTATTTTTAGTGCCTAGAATAGTGCTTGGCATGTAATGTGCTCAGTCATTAATTCTCCTGCCTGGTGGCGTGCCAGTCAGGAAAACAGTCTTCAGTTTTGAGTTCCCATCCATCAGTATCACTACATCCAAACTCCCCAAGGCCCCTTGAAACACTGGAAGGATTAGAGTTGACTGGCAGGATTAGTTCCTGCCTAGTACCTGATGGCCTTAATTAGGAACCCTTGATGCCAGTCCCTCGATCACCATCTAGTACAGCTTGGTGACAATGAGGGCTGACCTCGCTTTTCAGTCTTCTCCTAGACCCCTCATAGGACCAGAGGTGGATCTGAGACTCTCTTGGTGGCCAGAAAATTTTGTGCCCCACCCGAAAGGATCCCTCCCTAGTGACCATCGACAGTACCCCCGATCAGACCCTGGGCACCTCAGCTCTCTCCTGCCTCCGTGTGAGCCCCTGCTTCACTCCCCAGACACTCGCTTTTGTTTTTGTTTTTTTCCCTCAGAATCTTCGTTAGGATCGGGTACAATAATATATGTATGAAAGTCACTTAATATAGTATCTAGCATATGGTAAGCATTCAATAATGGATAGCTTATTCATTTGTTTTTAGTTAAACTTTAAAGCATACCTTTCAGTAACTATGAATTATAACGTGTTAGGCTCTTAATATCACAGATATGGAGACAACATTATGGTGTTAAGTAAGCGCGGGCTTGCCAAGAAATTTAACCTTGCTTAAAGTCCTGTCATTTTTTAATTTTAATTTTATTTATTTACTTTTTTCCCGATTTGCTACTAACTTTATTTAAGGATCAGATCATCACACTTACGTACATTTGATTTCACAGAAAATCCTTAGAGGGGAATAACTCAGTGAGTATAATACTTCCATCAAAAAACATTCTGTTTTTAAAATATGTTTTCAAACTTTTGACAAAAGCAATTTTCTGATTTTTATGAACTACAAAAGGCAAATATTGTGTTGACAATGTCATAAATTACACGAATTGTCAGATGAAATATTAAACATGTATAGATTTAATTTTTAATAAAGACTTTTAAGCATACTGCAAAATGTCCATCAATCTTTGCCGTGGGAGAAAGTAGCATTTTGTTTTTGTTATTTTTTCCTTTTTATTGAATTAACTAGGGTGACACTGGTTAACAAAATTATGCATGGTTCACTTACACGAATCTACAACACATCATCTGTCCACTGTATTGTGTGTTCACCACCCCTAGTCAAGTCTTCGTCCATCCCCATGTATTTCCCCTATACCATCCTCCACCTCCTCCCTGTCCCCCTGGTGATCATTATGCTGTTGTCAATGTCCATGTTTAAGTCCTGTCTTTGACACTGACTTCCTCCTTGACTGGGCAAATGACTCAGAATCTCTGACCCTTATCTTTATCTGTAACATTCAGGTCACAATACTTAACTCATGTAGTAGACATAAGGATAAAAGGAGATAACACCTGTCATTCCATATGCTAAACAATAAAACATCATGCAAATCGAAGCATCTTTTTCTCTTTGCAAATGTATGTCATGTGAATTAAGGACAACCTATATTTGTCATTCACAGTAGGTGAGCATCAAAACTGAGATTTCAGACAGTGTTGGCACAGGCATAAGAAACTGACTTTCCATTTCCTTGGGGTGTTAAGGATAAATATCACTGAAGTGGTGGAAAACAATAGTAAAGCTCAGGACTTCTGATTCTCTGGACAGTATGACAAGGTCTGTGGATCCCCTCCTGGTTTTCATAGCCAGAGGCTACTACAGCAGTTTGCTGTGCACAGTGTTAAAAAAAAAACAATTCGACTAGAGCCAGGGAAATTTTTGTTGGCTTGCACTTGAGATATGTTTTTAAATTGCAGAACAAAGTTTAATTTGGTTTCCATTTCCTCTGATGAGGAATAGCATCTCTATGCAAGAAAAACCTGACACTCCTTTATTCTTGCAAGGGTGGTAAAAATTTCTGGGTCACAAAACAAGCAGTAGAGGAAGAAATGAAGGTGCATGCAAGACTCCTAAGATAAATATTCCTCTGTGGTAATTATTAGCAGGTTTGGATGAAGAAGTTGTCAGCCCCAGGAGTTTGGGCCATCTTTTCCTCAGTTTTCCCCTCGTTGCTTTGTTCATTGTGGCTTGTGTAACATGCTAGGCAGGGAATGCTTTGCCCCGTGTTTCCCAAAGAGCTCGGAAATGCTGGATGGCAATTATATAACAATGCCTTAGGGTTTGTGGGCTCCAAGATTATTACTGTAGCCAATGGCTAAATCAAGAAGGCAGTCGTTAAAACAAATCCACTATCAGAGGGAAATAGTAGCAACAGATTTGAATTATCATGGGTGCCACAAGAGGCATTTAATTCAGGTTATCAATTAATTGAATGTATGTTAGGCTTTGTGGGAATCCCACAAGTATATGACACAGTCCCTCTTCTCAAGGAGATTATTGTTTCGCTCAGGAGATCAGACTCATAGGGCGCTTAAATAATAAAGAAAAATAATTGGTGTCTCAATGTTGACTATAGGATTTCAGACGAGGGAAATTACTATAAATCGACATGTCCCAGGGAAGTGTTCATGTAGGATATGCAATTGGTAGGAGGCTTCCAGAACAACTAAGGCAGACAGTTACCTAATAGTGCCTTCCATCCATGCAGCCTTTTAGATCCTTTGTGACCTCATGGCTGAGCTAGGCGGGGTTTTCATTCTCCGGAAGGGAGGAGAAGAGAGGCCCGTGAGCCCTGCCCACAGTGCTATGTGGAAGGACTGGAACAGGGGGCCAGGCCATCTCATGCTCCTGCCTTGACAATTCTCTTGTTACCTTTCCCTGTGTCACTGCTACTTAAATGTTTCCATTACCATTCTACTCCACATGGTGCTTAGCACACCTCCACGAATGTTTCCTTCTGGCCCCTTGTCCTAAAGAGGCAAGTGATAAAATGGCCACATTTTCTCTTCTTTTTTTTTTTTTTAAATCCTCACTCAGGGTTATGTTTTTATTAATGAGAGAGAGAGAGAGGTGTGTATGAGAAATGTCAATTTGTTGCTTCTTGTATGTGTGTGCCCTGACCAGGGATCGAACCCACAGCCTTTTGGTGTACAGGACAATGCTCCAATCAACTGTGCCACCAAGCCAGGAGGGCACAATGCCCACATTTCTAAAAATAAAAGAGCAACAACAATAACATGTCTTCTGCCTATCTCAGGGGAGGTGATTCTAATCAGAATGATACTTGAGTGAGGTGGGAACTGGAGAAAGTGAACAGTTAGGTTCCAACTTTAAAGAAGACAAAAAAGAGAAAGCCAGGAAACCTCTGCCCTCACCTTTCAGCATCTCTGCAGCCTTTGGCATTGCTGATGATCTATCTACTCCTTTACTCCCTGCAATTCTTTCTCCCCTCAGCTCCCATAGCATTTAAGGAGCTGTTGCTCCTCCTCTTCTTCTGCATCCTTCTGCCTCCTTTACTCAATGTCCTTCATATCACCCCTTAGATGTAGGTGATCCATAGAGTTCAGTCTCAGATCTTTCTCTTCTACGCTTTTCCTCTCCCAGAGCTGCCCTCGCCACGTGGATTGCTCTCAACATCCTAGCCCCTCCCGGCAGGCTTGATTTCTGCCCTGAGCCCCAGTCCTTTATTTCCAGGGCTTCCTAGTCCCCTCAAACTGAACCTCTAAAAAAATGTAATTGTCCCAGTGAAAACCAGCTCCTCCTTGATTTTACTTACCTGTGGAAACTTTTTTTCCCCGTTTTTGTTTTTTTCAAACATATTTTATTGATAATGTTATTTCAGTTGTCCCAATTTTTCCCCTTTTGCTCTCCTCTGCCCAGTACCCCAGTTCCCTCTAGCAATCCTCCCTCCTTAGTTCTCCTCCATGGATTGTGCAAGTAAGTTCTTTGGCTTCTCCGTTTCCTATACTATTCTTAACCTCCCCCTGCCTATTTTGTACCTACCATTTATGCTCCTTAATCCCCGAACCTTTTCCCCCATTCTCCCGCATTCCCCTTCTCAACCGATAACTCTCCAAGTGATCTCATGTCTGTGAGTCTGTTCCTGTTCTGGTTGTTTGCTTAGTTTGTTTTTTTAGATGCAGTTGTTGATAGTTGTACATTTGCCGCCATTTTAATCTTCTTTTTCGTAAATAAACTCCTTTAACATTTCATATAATAATGGCCTGGTGATAATAAACTCCATTAGCTTTACCTTGTCTGGGAAGCACTTTACCGCCCTTCCATTCTAAACGATAGCTTCGGATAGAGTAATCTAGGTTATAGGTCCCTGTTTTTCTCTCTTATCTTTTTTAAATTAATTAATTTATTTATTTATTAAAAATATATTGTATTGATTATGCTATTTACAGTTGTCCCATTTTTTTCTCCCTTTTATTCCCCTCCACCCTGCACCACACCCCCCAACCAGCATTCCCCCACTTAGTTCATGTCCACAGGCAGTACGTTTAAGTTCTTTGGCTTCTCCCTTTCCTGTATTATTCTTAACCTCCCTCTGTCTATTTTGTACCTACCACTTATGCTTCTTATTCCCTGTACCTTTTCCCCCATTCTCCACCCTCCCCCTCCCTGCTGCTAACCCTCCATGTGATCTCCATTTCTGTGATTCTGTTTCTGTTCTAGTTGTTGGTTTAGTTTGTTTTTGTTTTTGTTTTTTAGGTTCAGTTGTTGATAGTTGTGAGTTTGTTGTCATTTTACTGTCCATGTTTTTGATCACCTTCTTTTTCTTAGATTATTCCCTTTAACATTTCACTTAATAAGGGCTTGGTGATGATGAACTCCTTTAACTTTACTTTATCTGGGAAGCACTTTTATCTACCCTTTCATTCTAAAGGATAACTTTGCTGGATAGGGTATTCTTGGATATAGGTCCTTGTCTTTCATGACTTTAAATACTTCTTTCCAGCCCCTTCTTGCCTGTAAGGTTTCTTTTGAGAAATCAGCTGATAGTCTTATGGGAACTCTTTTGTAGGTAACTCCCTGCTTTTCTTTTGCTGCTTTTAAGATTCTCTCTTTATTTTTAACCTTTGCATTTTAATTATGATGTGTCTTGGTGTATTCCTCTTTGGATCCAATTTGCTTGGGATTCTCTGTGCTTCCTGCACTTGCATATCTATTTCCTTCACCAGTTAGTGAATTTCCTTCACTAATTTCCTTAAATTAGGAAAGTTTTATTTCATTATTTTTTCAAACAAGTTTTCAATTTCTTGCTCTTCCTCTTCTCTTTCTGGCATCCCTATAATACAGATGTTGGAACATTTGGAGGTGTCCCAGAGCCTTCTTAGACTATCCTCGTTTCTTTGAATTCTTTTTTTTTCTTGCTGTTCTGATTGAATGTTTTTTTCTTCTTTATGTTCCAAATTGTTTATTTGATTCTAGGCTTTATCCCTTCCACGGTTGTTCCCTGTAAGTTTTTATTTCACTTAATGTAATCTTCATTTCTGCTTGGGTCTTTTTTATGCTGCTGCCATATTCAGTAAATTTTTTGAGCATCTGATAGCAAGTGTTTTGAACTCTGCATCAGATAGATTGGTTGTCTCTGTTCTGTTTAATTCTTTTTCTGGAGCTTTGATCTGTTCTTTCATTTGGGCCATATGTCTTTGTCTCCTCAATTTGGCAGCCTCCTTGTGTTTGTTTCTATGTATTAGGCAGAGCTGCTTTGACTCCCTGTCTTAGTAGCATTGCCTGTTGTAGAAGAGCACACCTTTAAGTTGTGTGGGACAGATATTTAGGTACTCACCGGGGGTAACCCATTTTACCACTTTGTGGCTCTGTGTGGGGGAAGGGCTCAGAGAGGGGACAATGCCACTGCCTGGCTTCTGGAGGTTTGCCTGGGAGGAAGCTATCTCCTAGCACTTGCCCTGTTTCCAGTCACTTCGCTTTCTCCCCATACTCCATTTGTGCTCTTCCAGCTGTTTCCCTGGTGCCGAATCCCAGAGCTGGTGGGTCTGTGTAAGTCCTAAGTCCATGCAGGCCCTTTAGGAGGAGTCTCATGAAAATTCAGCAGTTTATTCCGCTGCCTCAATCCCCATTGTTTTTATAGCCAGAAGTTATGGGAATTTATCTTCCTGGTGCCGTAACCCTGCCCTGCTGGTTAGTCTGGTTTGGGCTTGGGATCCCTCGCTCCCACGGTATCCCTGCTGATTTTTATCCACCGCACATGAAGGTGGGTCTGCTCATTCCACTGCCTCTCCATGCCACTCCTCGTCTCCATACCCTCCTACCCGTCTGGATGAATGCGACTTCTTTAAATCCCTGGTTGTTGGACTTCCACACAACTTGGTTTTCTGATGGTTCTGGGTGATACTTGTTTTGTAGTCTAGTTGTAACTTTTTCTGTAGTTGTACATGGAGGTAAGGCATGTTTACCTATGCAACATGACTGGAATATATGTGGAATCTAAATAACAACATAAACAAATAAACAAAAGAGAAACAGACTCAGAGCTATAGAGAACAGTCCGATGGTTGTCAGAGGGAAGGAGGGTTTGGGGAGCTAGGTGAAAAAGGTGAAGAGATTAGAAGTACAGATCGGGATATAAAGTCCAGCATGGGGAATATAGTCAATAATATTCTAATAATTATGTATGGAGCCAGGTGGGCACTGGAAATATCAGGGGAACACTTTGTAAAGCATATGATTGCCTAACTGCTATGCTGTACACGTGAAAGTAATACAGAATAATACTGAATGTAAATAAATAAATAAAAATGAAAAACAGACCTAATTTTTAAAAGAGGAAGGAAGGGAGGAAGGAAGGGAGGAAGGACAGAAGGAAGGAAGGAGGGAAGGAGGGAAGGAAGGAAGGAAGGAAGGAAGGAAGGAAGGAAGGAAGGAAGGAAATCAGCTTCTCCTTCCAGTTTCTCCCAAGACTCTTTTCATTAGAATCCTTTTCTCCTCTCATTCCCTGAGTGTCGCAGTACAAATACAAAAGTTATTCTCTATGTTTGAGCCTCTTCCTTTGGTGGTAAAACATTTCCTTCAAGATGGTTTGTGGCTGATAGCTGCAGTCTGTGCCCAAGTGCTCTGGGACCCATCTTGCCAACAGCCCCCTGGATTCCAGAGCCCATTGCAAAGGGGAGGAGGTATGTTTGCATAGGCAAGAACCTGGCAAGATGTGGTTTGCAAATGCCAAAAATTATTGTGCTGGGGTGAAAGGAGGGGAAGGATGTTAGGGAGGAAATAGGATCTTATCATCCATGGCAACTGGCAAAAAGGATGCCCGTTAGAAAGATATTCACACTTTGCACTTTGGCTGCCATTTAGTGTGTGGTGTTTTACACATTGAGAGGTTGGAAAACATATGAAAGGAAATTACACATGTTTTTCCATCCATACACATGTGCTTTGCTGGTGTTAAATTCTTGGTGCAAGAGTTTCTCATTCCATAATGTATACACAAAAAGATATTCCCACCACTTTAAAAAAGTTACATTAAAACCAGCTGAGTGAATTCACAGGGTGTTGTAGCAGGACAAGTGAAATGTAAATGCACACTCACTGGGACTATAAATGCCTTTAACACAGACGCTGCTTTGCGTGAAATTTATTACACTACCACATTGTGTTTTCATGGCATTGTTTTTAAGGGCAACATTTGAGGGCAAAAAAAATGCATGATCTGAGAGAGGGAGTTTTACCCCAAATTTTGAAATGTGGTAATCCTGGTCTAACAGACACAGTGTCCCCTCTCAGGTGTTAGAACTAATACACAAGTTTTCAATGTCATAATGTGTTATCTCTCAGGTAGGAGGAAATGACCAGATTTTGGGGGGTGGGGGGAGAAAGGCTCTCCCCTTGCTTCTATAACTTGAAAAAGGATCTGGCTTCTCTTGCTTCATATGTGACCAGAGAAGTCACCCAAGTAGGTCTCAATGCTTCTCTTGGGCTTCTGGTGTTCTTAGGTGGTGGATGTACCTGGATTAAGGTTTATTCTCTCCTCTTGCTTTGCTGATGAACCACAAGGCACCTTGATGAGGGTTAATTGAAAACACTCGTCAACTCTGGCCATAGAGGCCATGGCCTGCTCTGAGGTTTTAAAATTCATTTATTCATTCATGAGTATTATTGAGCATCAGTTATGCAGCAAGCACAAGTCTAGATCTGGGGGACCAATCATTGCACAAGAAGGACAAAGGTCTCAGCCCTATTTATCAGAACACATTGTGCCTTGTGTTTTAGTTACATTAACACTTACTGCCTAAGTATCTTCCTCTCTAAGGCACTGTGGGAAGTTATTGTTCAAACATCAAAGACATGGAAGGCATGTTCTCTGCCATCAAAGAGGTAGCAATCTAGCTGAAGTGTCAGATTTAAGCATTAGTGTATCAGTCCTCTGTCTTCTGCAGGACAGTGTTGAAGGTGGAGAAGATGCTGGCACGATCCTCGGCAGAGGCCCCTGCCTCTCCAGAAAGCACAACTTCCTAGCTCCCTTCCTTGCTTCCTGACTGCCTTTGCCTACACCCCTGCCCCGTGGCCACCGCCACTCATTAGTTGGTCTCTGCCGTCATCCTGTCTCCAGCTCTGCTTTGATGCTTCTTTTTGGACTTTGGGGCATTGTTGGGTCTCACTCAGATTTAACTTGGACAGTGCCTATTTTCTATTTTATTAATCCCATGCCTGCACTGACATTTATTTACACACGTGGTTATTAATTTGTTTTAAAAAGCCTTTGTTGACCACCGATCATGTGCAGGCATTTTACTGAGGCACTGGACACAGAGATACTCTCACAGATTGCAGAATAGAGTGGGAGGGTCAGAAAAATAAACCAGTGATTAAATACAATAGACAATATCTTGGGAACACAGAAGAGTAGCACCCACCCTGAATGGGCAGATTCTTGAAGCATCAGGGGAAATTAGTCAGGCAGAGAAGCATGAGCTAGGTCAAAGTGACCATAAAAACACATGTGATAAGGCGCTATATCTCCATAAGGCTGATAATAATAACAGACAACAAATATTGGGTTCCTCTCCTTAGTTCACACACAATCTGGCAGGCCAGTTCACTCTTCCCTGAGGTGGGTTTTACCTTCATCCCCTCTCCGGCCCCACCATCAATTACCTTGGGGATAGTAGGAAGGAGGAAAAGAAGAGACAGAGGTAGAGAAAGGAGGTGAGAAAGAGGACAGGTACGTGGGGACAGAAGGCTAAACCAGTTTGCACCCACTCAAAACTGGAGAAAGGAGTAAAAACTACATACAGAAGCCACACCGCTCCCTCACCCTTTCTCTCCACAGCGTTAGCCAGGTGCTTTAGCCAAGATAGAATAAATTCAGCGAGAGGCCAATTTTCAGTGCTTTGCACTGAAATGATGAAAATGATTACACTGGCACTCTGGTGAAGATGAGAAGCATTGATTAGCTGTTATCTGTGTCTTTGATTAATTTTTAAATGGAAAAACATTATTACTTAATGCAATTGGGTAAAAAAAGTCTGTCATCACATGGTATGGTCAGAGGAAGGAGAAATAATGAAAGGCTAGGATTTCCTCCTTTGTTAAAAGCTTGGAAAACACTAGCCAAAGAGAACTGGAGTGCAGAACTTTGGCACAGGGCTAGAAAGTTGCACTCTCCCCATGTGATGTGCCCTGACCCAGTAAAAAGGGACTGTGTGCTGCTGAGGTCTTCCTGAAACAGCCAATTTTATTGTGTACCACTCTCTTTGTAGAATAATTCATATAATAATGACATATAATACATAATAACTCATATAATAGTAAGCAAAATTAGACTAGAGATGCTGCTACATGTTAGGTAACAAAGAAATAATGAAAGCTTTAGTTTATCTCCCATTCTTCTTTCTTCTCCCATTTATGGCTACAATTCTGACACCAATTCTCATGTGGGAAAGTGGAGGATTCCCACGCCAATAAGAAATTCTCCAACACCAGCTGGGTGTCCTACAGTTCAACACAGTTCCGACACTACCAGGAGATAGTGTCAGATCTCACAGGTTAAAATCTCAATCTGACAAGACTGTCCCCCTCACCCACCAACTTCAGACCCAGGTCATCCCCTGTGCTTCTTCCCGGCTGTGGACTAGAGATTCCAAAGACCCCTTCTCTGGATTTGATTAATTTGCTAGAGAGGCTCACAAAACTCAGAAAAATATTTTACTTACTAGATTACCCATTTAGTATCAAAAGTTACAAGCCAGGAACAGCCAGGTGAGAGAGATGCACAGGGCAAGGTACAGAGCCCGGGTGCAGTAGTTTCCCTGTCCCCCCTGAACTCGCCACTGTCCCCAGACCTCCATGTGTGCACCTACCCAGAAATTCCCTGAACGCCATCCTTCATGGTTTTAATGAAAGCTGAATAAATAGGCATGAGTGATTAAGTCATTGGCCATTGGTGAGTGAACCCAATCTTCAGCTCTTCTCCCCTTCCAGGAGGTGGCAGTGGGTGAGGGGGTGAAGGCGGGACTTGAAGGTCCAACCCTCTAATTACATGGTTGGTTCTCCTAGCAACCAGCCCCCATCCTTAGGTGGGTCCAAAAGTTACCTCATTGACATAACAAAGGACACCTTTATTGCCCTCGTCACTTAGGAAATTCCAAGAGTTTTAGGAGCTCTATGCCAGAAACAGGAACAAAGGCCAGATGTATATTTCTTATTACAAATCACAATATCACAATGGCTCAGCAGAAATAAAGGGAAGAATGGGAGTTGGATTTCCAGAAAAACAGGCATGAACTCACTATTGCTAGCTTATTTAGATGCGCTCCCAAGGGTGGAACCGGGTGACTTCCTACAGGTGACCTCAGCAAGACCCTTTAGGAAGGAGTATCTCAAGCACCCGCCTCCTGGGTTGCCCCTCCCTGGGTTTGAGAGTGGGCTAGTGCAGCCTTCGGAGAAAATGCTGGGTGGAGCAGATATTCTGCAGGCGGGGCAGGAGGGAGGGGAATGGCTCTTTGTCTCAGGTGTGCTTTTGTGTTGCTATTACAGCTGAGTGCTAGCTCAGGATGCAAGTGGAGCTGGAACTCTATCGTCACCTTTAAAAACCCAGATGTGTTGCTATTGATTGACATTTGGAAACTGCCTCTGAGGTTGACCCGGAGTAAACTGTTCTCTCTTAGGAGAGGCATTAATTCTTTCAGGCCTCAGTCAGTGGTGTGCAATTCCCAGCAAAGGAGCCGGTGGGCAGCAGCACTAAAGGACTCAGAACTTTAACCCAATCCACTTAGCGTATAAAAAAAAGAGGACCAGAAGGGCAAAGTGACCGGCCAAATGTCACATAGGTGATTTATGGCAAATTAATAATAATACATTAACCCAACATGAAGCTGATGATAAAGCTCAACCCTGCATAGCAACGTCTATGTATTCCAAATACCATATTACTCTGTTGCTGATTCTTGGAAAATAACCCAAGTGGGATTACTCGGAAATTTTTCAAATTCACCCACCAATCAGCACAACTTTACGATGCAGATGTCTTTGTAGCTGATCTCCACCTAGTGTGTTTTATGTTCTTCGTTCCTTCCCCAATTGTCTTCACAAAAGGATCCTGTGAGAGTCACATGACACTATCACCTTGACCAGCATGACCTCTCCAGCCCTTTGCTCAGGGGACCATGTAAAGTTCTGGGACCCTCAGTAGGGAAAGGAGTCTAAGATAGCTCCCTAAGGCTAGTGTCTCTCAAAGTGTGGTCCAAGGACCACCCATCCACACAGTGTTATTAGTAATGCAGATTCTGAGATCTACTCCAAAATTATTAAATCAGCAAGGGGGCAAAAATATGAATTTTTAATAGGTCCCTCAGAAGATCTGAAAGCACACTAAAGTTGAAAATCACTTCCCTAGACTGTCTGGGCTTCATCTGACCTGACCATTCTCATAGCCGTGACTGAGATGATACGGTCTTTGCCTAAGGTAGGTAGGTAGGTAGATAGATAGATAGATAATATATATGTAGATCTTAGTATATTTAAATAACATTCATCCTCTCATTCAGTCAGCTTTTATTAAGGGCTTTCTGTTATTAGGTACCATCATGGAATTAATAAAACAGAGCACTTATCATATTCCATAGTAATTGCTTTCATATATTAACTACTTTAATTTGTACAACTTTTATCAGTTACTCCTGTTATGTTCACTCAACAGAGGAACAAACACAGAGAGGTTAAAAATTTTCTGAGGTCACAGAGCTTATGAATGTTAGAGACAGAATTTGAACCCAAGTAGTCAGTCAGCTCTGTAACCCACGTCTTAACCACTATATTGGATAGCCTCCTTGAACGGAGATGAGTGAGACTCGGTCACTGGTGCCGCCCTCCCACCCCCAACCCCAGGAGCTAATCGTCTGTTCAGGGATCCAGGCATCAGACCTATAAGCAGGCAATTACACGATGGTTTATCAACTGCTATAATAGAGCTATGAACAGAATGCTCTGAGGATAAGGAGGAAATTATCAATGCCAAAGGTGTCATGAAAGGCTTCAAGAAAATTTATATCTCCATGAGAACAGAGGTCCTGTCTGTTTGGTTTCACTTAGCACAATATTTTACCAATATTAATGCTAAAAATAATTTTGTTGAATGAGAGAATGAATTAATGAATGAGGTGATTCATTTTAGTTGACAATGAAGGATAAGGACGAAATTCGGTGACAAAGCCGAAGGAGAATGCATACGACCTGGAGGGGTAAAAGAGTAAAAATAGCTTGGACTGGAACAAAGATTTGATGTGACTAAGAGCAGAGCAAGCCAGGGAGGAGCAGTGGTGGGAGTGGAGTGAGGAGGGAAGTAGAAGAGGGTGGTAGTGCAAAGTCTTAGGTACCACGCCAAAGAATTCAGATTAGTTTTCCAGGCAGCTGTTTTTAGGCAGGGGAGTGACAGGATCAGGTTTCTTTAATGGGAAGACACCTCTGGAGGCCAGTGTTGAAGGCATAAGGTGGATTAGAGGGAAGAAAGTCTACTGAGAGGGGAGCCAGCTAGAAGGGGTGAAGTTGTCAGGGCATGAGATTAGGAAGGCTAATGTACAGGGCAGGAGGAAGACAGGGCGGGGGGCGGGGGCTGCTGTTGGAGACGCATGCCAGAGGCAGGGTAGGCAGTATTCAGGGACCAAGTGGGATCAGAATAGCCAGATAAGACTCACAATTTTCTGACATAAACGGCGATGCCATTAACTGAAATAGGAATGTAAGAAGAAGTTCCATGGGGAGAGTTAAAGAGTTCCAGTTTGAACAGGTTAAGGACAACTTCCCAGAAGTCATCTTTCAGGAGAGCTGAGGAGCAAGTCTGGGAAAGGAAACGTGGTGTCGGGCACCGTCAGCATCAGAGTGGGAAGCCATCGGAGCAGAGAATATCCCTGAGGAAGCGAGCAGAAAAGGGGAAGAGAAGAGGACTAAGAAACTACTCACTGTACATGACTTTTGGGGGGTGAGCAGTCAGTAGGGCAGACCAAGCAGAAAAAGACACTGTAATTTCAAGTCCTGCTGGTCTCATGCAAGAGTCACCTTGTGTTTATTCAGAAGAATTTCAGGAAAAGGAAACTCTTTTCAAAAACTGTAGACAGTTCACTGCATCTCATGCTGAAACCTAGAACATACAGTGCCTTTGTATTGGCTGCTTTGGGCACCAACTCCCTCTCACCTGTGAAAATATATGACATTCCCCCCTACCCCCCGACCCACCATGACTGTCAAAGAGACCAAGGATGCAAAATTCTCCGCCAAAGCTTTAGCTATTGGTATTTGACCTTATGGCCTCTGCGGTGGCAAGTTAGGAAAGTTTGCAAAGATCAGCAGTTACAGCTCTCTCCTGGGGTCCTCTTCCTTCCAGCGGCCACTGCGTGAGGGAGCACGGACCAGACTGAGTCGGCGCCCCCAGAGCAGAGTAGAAAACAACATGAAAAACCCATTCAGTACAATAACCACTTTCTTTTGAAATTAACTACATAAACAATATAACACTTATCCTTTAACTACATTCAATTGGCTGATTGCAGTAAAACTGACTCACCCGACTCAGTTGGGGGTTTTTAAAGCTCCTGTGTTTTTGCAGCCTTAGTGGGAGTTTCCCTGGGGCTGCCCATAGCCTGAAAGTTCTTCACAATTTGCTCTGTGTGTGTGTGTGTGTGTGTGTGTGTGTGTGTGAGAGAGAGAGAGAGAGAGACAGAGATAGAAAGAGAGAGAGAGATCGGAGGAACGGGGTGTGGGGAAAGGGAAGGAGGGAAGGGGAGAGAGTGAGGAAGAGATGCTGCTGTTCAATGAGAACTGTAGGGAAATGGCATTTTACGTAGGGATATCCCGTGTGTCTGTCAGTCAGGCATTGAGATGACTGGTGTCCTCATGGTCTTGTGCTATGCAGGATACCTGCACAAATATCCTGCCTAAGGTAGAGAAGTTCATAAGATCATAAACACTAATGCCAAATAAATACATGGGGACAAAAGTTCAACTTCAGTGGATGTCAAAGAAATATATAAAAGCAACAACACAAATACTATTTTTCTCCTTGCACATCGGTAAAACTGTTTTTAAAATTATAATACTCTGGGTTGCCCCAGGAAATCAGAAAATGAGACTCAACGCTTTGCTGTGAGAATGTAATTACGTATAACCTCAGAGGACAATTTGTCAATATGTGTCAAGAGCCTTAAAAAATGCTCATAATCTTTGACCCAGCACTAGAATTTATCCTGAAGAAACAATCCAGCCATGGCTGGGTAGCTCAGGTGGTTAGAGTGTTGTCCTTACACATCAAGGTTGCAGGTTCTATCCCTGGCAAGGACACATAAAAGAATCAACCAACGAATGCATAAATAAGTGGAACAACAAATATATGTTTCTCTCTCTCGTTTTCTGTCTCTCTCTCTAAAATCAATAAAAATTTTTTAAAAGAGAAACAATCAAAGATTGTGTACTTAGGTGAATTTTATAGTATGTGAATTATACCTCAATAAAGCTCTTTCTTAAGAAAAAGAAGTATGCTAAATATATTTATTACATTATTATCTATAACAGTGAAAAATTGGGAAAAGTCTCAATACCTATATTATACTATACCCACTTGATAGGATACAGCCATTTTTAAAAAAGTTATGCTGTAGTACAACCATGGTTTTCAAAGTGTGTTCCCCAACCAGCAACATAAATATTTCCTGGAAACTTATTAGAAATGCAAATTAGAGATCTTTATCCTAGAGGTACTATTTCAAAAATTGGAATCTGAACTCAGCACTCTTAACAAGCCATCCAGATGATTCTGATGTTCACTGAAGTTTGGTGACTACCTGGGGAGGAGGGGGAACATTCCTGTTAAATTGTAAGGTGAAAAAAAAGCAAAATAAGGCTACAAAACAATATGGATAGATGCATGCCTAGACAAAATATTAGTCAGATACATTTTTAAAAAATTAACGGTATTTATCTATAGACGGTGGATCTATAAATCGATTCTGTTTTTTCTTAATATTTTCTGTATTTTTCAATTTTCTATAATGGTTATGCATAATTTTTATAATTAAAAAATGGTATTTTACAAAGCTCTTGCCCTTGGAAGCCTGGGCACCAGACACTTAAGGAAATACGTTGCACAATTTCAGCAAAGAGGAAAATAGAAAGGGCAAATAGGTTTCTCCCTGATCAGTTCTGTGGAGAGGCTTATTGTCCTTAAAGTAGAATTTGACATTTCTTGCACTCGCTTTAGTTATAAAAGTGCCACGCTATCGGCCTTAAGTATCAGACGTCAAGGGTATCTGATGAATGGCAAGCTTCAGGTCCCGGGCTTGATTTCTTCTGAGATCACGCCGGGGTGGTCTTCTTCTTTCTTTTTCTGTGCAGTGTCCAGGGATGTGTTGTACATTGGCTTGTACGTTGGCTTATGTCCCCTCTCCCGCTGTGGAAGAGGTCAGTGTGGGGCTTTGTCACAATCTGTATCACTAAAAAAAAACCTAGAGCATCTTCTGTGTTCTTGGGAATTTCATATAAGGAGCTAAATAGTGAGAGTATTGTTGGTACAATACTGGGATGGAAAAACCACTGGATATATCAGGTGGCATAGGCCTTTTGTTACAGGACAATGTGACATGGGAAAAAGGACAGGCCAGTTTCCTTGTAACTAGTTCTATAGCCTGGGGGCAAGTCTCCAGTATTCTCTGGGCCTCGCTTTCTTCACCTTTAAACTGAAGGAGTTGACAAGATGATCTCTGAAGTCCCTTCCAGCTCTGAATTTCTGTGCATTTATGGCTAGATTCAGAGAGATAGCGTGACCTATAACCAGAAGGCAGTATAATGCTCTTTGATCTGGTTCACACAGCTTGGCTTTGTGAAAGCGCCATGGTATTTCCAGCAGCTGGAGCATCCTTTAATGGGCTTCTCTCCTGCTCTGGCACTGAACATCTATTTTGAGATCATACCTGAGCAACAGTCTCAATGAGAAATGGTGTTTGGCATTCAAGACCCTTTCCATAACAGCACCAAAGAGTTGGGCAGCCTACAGATTTAAAAAAAAAAAAAAAAATATATATATATATATATATATATATATATATAGCTCTTTCTGAAAATGTAAAGGGAGGATATGGCCATATGACACAGGTCACTGGAATATGAAATGTTTATTAGAGAAGACAGAGTGGTTCTTTAGATCAGTTAGGATACTTGAGTTCCAGTCCTGGGTGGGACCTTGTCTGAGCATCTTATCTTTCTCAGCTTCAGTTTGTCCATTTGAAGTATATCTACTTTATCTCCTGTATTATTTTATTTCTGAAAAAAAAATGTTTATGATCGAAAGAATGACATTTTGGGCATAGAGACAGTCGTGTTGTCATACCTGAGACAGTCCCCCAGGAAGTGGCTCTTTTAGAAAAATAGAATTAACATTGGAAGAAGCCTAATCAATCCCACGGAGGGTCTGAATCACTTCTACACTATCTAGCTTTTTCTTGATAGGAAACAGGAGATGAACAAATATGTTGTCTGGGGCTGGCACTTGCCAACTTTTGCTTGGGGTGAGGGAAGTGTATACTTAAACTGCTGAGACAGCCCAGGTCTGGGGAAGAGATTTCTGCTTATTCTTTTCACTTCAGAACGTTTACAGTGTGCACTCCACTGTAAAGGAAGCTCGTGAAGTTTGCTTGGCATAGGCGGAACGTGAGTAATGAAGTCTTGGCTCCAGCCAGCCTTCTAAAGCTGGGGTTTTGCAAAAGTTGCAAATCCCCAGAGGAAATGCTGGAGCACAGAAGGCCTGCATATCATGGATTACACTAATCCAGGCAGGAAGTGATAATGACATAGTTATACAAGCAGTGTTTTTCATAGCTAATTGGGAGGGTTGGTCATTTAATTAAACTGAGGCTTTTTACGTCCAGGACAGCCCAAGAGCCTTTCCTAGACCCTCTTGCTCAGGGCATTTAAGCTCAACTGTAAGTTCCATGATGCGGGGTCTTTATATTTTTTATTAACTTCTAATACCTAGTATAGTTCCTGGAACTTAGCAGGTGCTAGGCCTAGACTAGAAGACTTCTGAGTATCTTATTAGCCCCATAAAATACTTTGTTTTATACTAAGTGGAGGTGCCAAGACTTGATTCAATAAACCTCTTGTGAATGCAGAAACAAGTTAGACCTGATATACCACATGTAAAGAACTGGATACGCTGATCGAAAAAAAAAAAAAGTCAGATTGATAAAACAGAGATAAGAGAATGCCTCCATGAGGTTATGAACATATCATTTAACTTTATTTTTCTTCTCTCCAGTCAGACAGAAAGCTGAGGTCTGGGATGTACTGTCAGGATCAAAATGCTTCTTTAATTTAAAAAGAAAGTGCTTTTAAAAGCTTAAAATGAATATGATAGCTGCACATATAGTAGAAGGGAGTAATGTATTAAGGGTCATGAAAATGAGATTTCAGTGCCCTGGTGCCGGCACCAACCTGTAGTAAGATCCAAATTTCCTCATTTACAAAATGAAGAACATATGTTGCAATGACTCTATTTCCCAAACCAAAACCCATCCAGTTTCTTACGACTTGAGGGACAGGAGGCAAACTGGGAGATGGAATTTGGAAACTAAAACGTGGGCGGCTCCTGCGCGTGCTGATGCTGTGCACGCCGCGGAATAGAATTTCACCACCATGCTTGTTGAATAAAACGCAGGACACGTGAGTGCTGGACCGAAACAAGGCGATCTTACACAAGACAGAACGTAGGCCCTAGAACCAGATTTTTACTGCCTCCGTGTCTTCTTTCAGCAGGGAAGTAGAAAATTGCAGTCACTTGCAGATATTCGGAGGGTCAGCTTCACGTCATTCGTTCTCAGACTAAAGTGACCCTGTTGTCAGTCCTCTAACCTGCTCCCGGCCGGCCCCATCTGGTGGATTCCAAGACTCCTTTGTCTGTCTTACAGAGTCAAAAAATGAATCCATTAAGAGACTGAAAAAGATCCGGGCTGTTCTGCTCAAGGAATCATGCTAGGAGGGAATGAGATTTACGAGATGAGGTAATAGAAATACAAATAGAAATACATTCTAAAGGAACTTTTCCCTTAAATGCCTGCTTCCTCTGTGATTGACTCGTGTGGGGGAGGCTGGGGAGGTTTAACTGCCCTGCTTTCCCTGCCACATTCCTACCGGTGCAGGTTCCAAACGTCCCCAGTCACGGCGCACGGGCATCTTCTCAGGGACTGGTTCTTGGGGGCGCTCCCCACGCGCAACTCTGCAGTTTCCAGTAGCTTCTTGCCGTGACATGCCTACTTTTCCTTGACTCTTGAGAAATTCTATTAAAATGGAGTAAGATTTATCCCCCTGGCAGAATTTGGGGTCACTGATATTCATGAAAAGGTGCAGTGTCTCTCAGGTTATCCGGCAGCTGTTTGTCAAGGCTGGTGGAATAATTCATAGGCAGGTGTTCACGAAGGGTCACTTCCAGACGGTGCAGAGCAACCTACACAGTGTGCCCTCACCCAAATTTGCATTTATAGTGAATAATAGATACTGTATGAGTAAGTACCTACGGAGCTACACGGATAATATGCACTATTTTATTTAATCCTTGAAAGAAATCTGTAAATTAGAAATTATTAGCCCCATATCTCAGAAAACTGAGACTTGGGTTAAGCAAGTTACTACAGATCATGAGTTTCTGAGTATCGCAGTGGGGTTCAAATCCAGGGCTTTCTGACTCAGAAGTCCTTATCGTCGAAGGGAAGGAAGAGATAGAAGGTAAAAGGAAAGGTGCATTGAAGAAGAAAGAGGCAGAGACTCCTCCTCTTGATGCAAATAGCTCTGTGGGATCCTGTCAACAGAACTTCCCAGGGCTTTCTGGAGGCTCAAAGATAGTCACCTCTTCTGCCCGGTGTCCTCCTGATTGAACAAGGGCCTGTTTATCTCTTTCTACAGTGATAAAACCCTGTGGTAGCAAGAGAGACACAAAGCTTATGAAAATATGTACTCTTTCCTAAGCGGAGACAATAAACACTGCCGTGCAGGGCGTGCAACTAGCTGTAACAAATTCAGATATGATAAAGTTTTACATAAAGCGAATTGCTATCCAGAGTAGAGGCAGTGGGGTGGTTTTTAAAGTGTGCTTTCTAGACCAGCAGGGTCAGCATCACCATTACCTGGGAATTTCTTAGCAATACATGATACCAGGTACCACCCTGGGGGCGGGGCCCAGCCATCTGCGTTGTACTCACTGAAGTTTGAGAAACACTGGTTTAGGGGCTTGACCGGTCATTGAATTTGGCTTGATAGGAGATGGAGTAAGGGACTGGCACCAAACTGGTCTGGATAGGTAACTAGGCATTGAACTTCTCGGCAAGCCATCTGGTGAGGTGTACGTATTAGAAAGATCAGAGCCTGACGGCAGGATTCAGGAGGCCATATGATCTGAACGAAAAGTGACCACAGATTTCTCTTTGTCATGCCTCTGCTGTTCTTTCCACTCAAGTTTCTATGACAACAGTTCTTGTACAATTTGTATTTATGAAAATCACATTAATTTCACTAGAGCCTTGGGGATTCCTTACAAATCAACATTCTTCACGTCCGTGGATCCGAAGAAGCAGCCGCGTCCCTTTGTCCACTAGTCAACAGGAGACAGAAGGAGGGCTGGCTCCTGTGCTCATTAGAAAGGCTCAGCCACACACCTTTCAGAGTTTTTACATTTTTCCTTTACCCTTTGCTCTTTCTCCCAAAGAAGGCTTTTATTCTCCTAACACAGCAAATCTTATTTCCTGTTCTAAATGGCGAGGCTGAGCATATGATGTCTAACCTACACCCCTTTCCCAAACTCCATCTTTACGTGGGCGTTTGTACACTTGTTCTAAATAAGAATTTTAATAAGACCTGGAGGGTCGCTAGGGAGCAATGCCGTGGGCTACTGCTCGACGTGGTCACCACACTCCTGACCGTTCTACCTAGAACCTGGTTAAAATTTAAAAATAGACCGATAAATTAGTCTTCTCAGTTCTAGCCTCCACTCAACCAAAAGAAATCAGCTCTGATTTCAGGAATAGCCCCATCTACCGATCGCGGGAGTTTTCGGAGGCATTAGGGGTGGAGATTCGCAGCAGCTCCGAGCATTCCCCTAACAGTTCCCCACCAGCTGGCCTTTGAGGGCGCCCACGATGCCCCTGGGCTTCCCCTGCGCCACACAGGGACACCTAGACAGATGGTCAACCTGAGCAGCATCTTGCCTTCAGAACCCATCCCTGTGTGTGGGCCTGGTCACCCGAGGACCAACCAAACAAAAGTCAGAGAAAGACACCTGGGTGGTCTCCTACATTAGGGAAACCAACACATGTCAGCAGACTATAAGAATCAGGACTCTTTCCTCTGTAAATAAACTACGATTTTTCACCACTTCTTGGCGTACGTGGGACTCTGCAGCACCTCTTAGCCATGTAATTCATTTCAGCAGTAATCACATCCTCTCAGACAAACATGTTTTCTGTGTAGCCTTGCCTTCTCCACAGGACTTGGAATACCTTGAGAACAGGAAATGTGATTTATATTTCTTTTGAATACAAAAAACACAGCCCTGGAAACACAATAGATAATTCTCCTTGAACTGAATTAAATCAGAATGGTATACGAGAGTTACGGACCACCTCTTAAAATTTGAAATAGGTAGTTTTAGGGCAAAAAAATAAAAGGAAAGAGAAAATAAGATGCAATATTAAATTACCTGGCAGTAAATTTACAGAAGTTATTACCCACAGAGGTGAGATAAACAGCCAATACAGAGTTTCTAAGCTTTTTCTTTGTTTGGATTCTTCTCAGTCTTCTGTGAAACACGTATACTAGCTTTTTGTCTATCCATCACTCAACCTCTATCTATATCAATATTAGATTCCTTAATGTAGATATTGAAAGATAGATTGATGGTTCATATGTATGGATGAGTAAAATAGCCAGTTACTCACAAAAGTCAAACTTTGTATAGCAAGAGATAACTTAAGAGGTAGTTATTTCTAATGATTCTCGTGCATAATGCATGAGTGTGTCATTCTTGTCAGTCAACTGACCAGCCGTGGTGGGGCGAGCCAACGTTTAGCTCAACAGAAGGCTGATGATATTTTGCCAAAGCCCCAGAAAGGTTCATGATGAAAATTATCCTCCTACTATAGCATTTGTCAGTCCTCCACAGACCACCAGCGATTAGACACGGGCTGATCAACATTAGATGTTTCATGAAAAAAAACATTAGTGATATTGAATGAAGGTGTTTCGGAGAATTCCTTAACTTTGGACATTGAACTATCAAACAGGACATTCAGCCCGTCTCTCCACCAGGTGCCACTCCTGGTCAGACATGAGGCTTGTGCAGCAGAGGTCTGCCTCGCTCCTCCAAGTGCCTTTGCTCCTGGATTTTTGAAACTTCACCGTATTCTCCAAATGCCAGCGTCGAGAGACGTACAAAACACAGAATGCTTATCAACCTCTTTTTGTTGTGTCTGGCTTTCTACCACTTTCCTCCTCTGCTGAATCATGACAGTGCCACCAGGGAAAATAATTGGAGCCGTCTCCCCAATGAGTGCCGTTGCTAATGCAGCGCCGCGTCTGCCCTGACCGCCCGGTTGAGACATGGCTGGGGACTTTACAACCACTGTAATTACGGAGTCCACCCACCACTGCAAGCAAGACAGAGAGCCAAGGGAACATCGAGTCTAGGATTCTGTTGTGTTTTGTTTTTATTGCCTCATAATATTAAAGTTCCAGCTTGGAGATGAAACATTATATAAAGAGACCTAGGTTTGCTTTCACTGGTAATTTGTTTTTCAGCCCCAACAAGGTAGGTAGAGTAGTAGCTGTTGTTGTTGTTATTGTTGTTCAGTCTGAATACTTCTGGATGAACAGTTACCATTCTTTACCTCCTCTGGTCAAACTCTTAAGGTGGCTTTCAGAAATTGGTTAATATGTCCTCGGATTACCCCTGTGAGGAAGTTGAGTATCCTTGTTTTTCTAGATGGAAAAAATGAAGCACAGAAAGCTTAGGCAATTGCAGTCGCCGTCAGGGAGTGAAGCATGAGTTGTCACTGGGGAGCCGATTTCCTCCTGGTGTCCTGGAGGGCGCTCTTGCCTTGTAGGTGAAGGGCAGTAACGCGCCCCGGCCGGGAGCAGCCGCGCAGGCCACAAGAGCGAGCCGCTCACTCAAGGACAACATGGCTCTGAAACTACCCCCAGAGATGCCTCTTTCCTGGCCGACGGTTAAGGCAAGTGACCTTCAGCTTGACTATGGAAAGTCCAAGTGACTAATTTAATGAACGTTTGGTGTGTGAGGGGCGGAGGGGGTGGAGGCTGCCTGGGCCAGGGGCCAGTGTGAGCCATCTCCAATCCATGCAGGGGGTTGAGGCTGAGATGAGAGCAGAGGGGGTCAGGAGAAAACAGGCTCCTCTATGTGGCTCAGGAACAGTCAGACCATGTGGACAGATGGAAGCCCTGGGTTACGGAGGCGAAGCGTGTCAGCAAACCAGGAGCATTTCCTGTCTGCAGACGGGCAGAGGGCCAATTCTTCGATGAGCTGGAAATAGGAACTCGTCGGGGGGAGTCTGCATAACCCTGCGTCTCTGTGGGTTTTCCACAGTGAAGTGAAGGAGCTTGTTATGTCAGTGATCCTGAGAGCTTGTTTATGGGCTGTGTTTTCTTTTACGGTTCCTTTTGTAATACTTGATGGTACTTAATCCACAGAGGCCACATTGCAGTTATGTCTTAGACATCCATCAGCCAAGAGCCACTGTTGTGGCTGCAATCATTTTCCCGGCCATGTGGCTGGATACGTTTAGATCATGAGTTAGTCCACCATGCCTCTGCCTCTCAATGTACACGTTCAAGGAGAGTGGGTGGGGGCTGGGCAGGGACCCACAGTTCCTTCTCTTCCCCTGCTCTAAAGAAATGACTGCACCTTTGGTCAGCACTCTTCACTGAACAGCCTCATTTAGAACACAGAGCCCTGTTCTAAATGACATGGAGGCGGCGACTAAACATTGAATCAGGTCGCTCTGATTCAAAGCCAGAGATTTTCTTCGTCTATTTTCTTATTGCATTGTTACAACCCTGTGAAGTGGGTGGTATTGGTTAGAGGAAAATGAGGCTCAGAGAGATGCATGCAGTCTCATAATACAAAGTATGACCCCGTTATAAGGGACCATTTAATGGAGTGTAACCATCAAGAGGGCAGGATGGAACTGAAGATTGTGCTGGGCTTTGTCAGCAGCATCCCCAGGACCGTTTGCTCTGTAGGAATCTAACCTGTCTACCCTCAGACCACTCCTTCTGACTCAGTTGGGTACCAACCTTTGTTGCAGTTTCCAGCGGAGCCCAAGAGACAACATTCAGCCTGAGTTCCAAACAAATTGAGAAACATCCTCGTTATTAATCAGAAAGGACGAAGGTGGGCGAGGCAGCCTCCTACTGACTGGACTCGCAAGTAGGCAGACCTCTCTACCCAGCCTTGGGCACAAAGGAGAGCCTGCTCCAGGACCCTGACCTCCTGCAGGTGCAGACGTGGGCTGCTCTGTGCGCCAGGCAGGAGGAAGGGGAGGAGCAGGGTGCAGCACCTCTCTGGCAGAGTGTGTCGGGCACCAGGAGGCCACAGTGTGACAGCTCTCCCAGCTTCACAGACACCTGGTTGGTACCCTCTGGCGCAAACAAGAGTCACTTCCCCTAACCCTTCCTCCAGAATATCTTACCTGAAACCTGAAGAATAGGTCAAGGTACCCTCTTTGCTCCTTCACAGCACTGTCTGCATGTTACCATCTTGTCACACGTAATCCTGAAGTATAACTTAATGTTCAGGCGTCTCTCTCCCCCAGAGGACTGTGCACTCTAAGTCCATGTCTTCGGTTGTTTCATCATTTTATCGGCGGTGCCCGGCACCTAGCAGCTAGTTGTGAGAGTTTGTTGAACTGCACTGAGGAATTAAAGCTCTTTACCAACCAGCATTGAAAAGACTTTGTTGTTGGGTGGTCTCAGAAACTTCTGACATGTTTTTGTAAGTGTTCATTTACAAAGTCAGGATAAGCACTGATAAGACATGGCGCTAGAACTTTGGAAGGAAAAAAAACCACACTAATATGAGATAAAAGCTGCAGAGGCAACTGGCAGCTGATTCTATTTAGCAAAATGAACCTGTGAAGTGGCATACAAAGGATATTTGTTTGAGAGGCCATGTTAGGAGTAAGGGTATGTGCTAGTTATTAATTACAAATGTGACGGATCTATCCAGGATTTAATAGGGAGCCCTTTGATTACAGTTACTACTCAAAGTTTGAGTATCAGAGCAGCAGCAGCCCCTGAAAACTTGTTGAAAATGCAAATTCTCAGACCCCACACCCACTGAATCAGAATTGTTTAATTAAATTTATTGAGGTCACATTGGTTAATAAGATCATGTAGATTCAAGTGTACATTTCTGTGATACATGATCTGCATATTGTATTGTGTCCACCACCCAAAGTTAAGATGACATGATTCTGTGTATAGAAAACCCTAAAGACTCCACCAAAAAACTATTAGAAACAATAGACAAATAAAGTTACAGGACACAAAATCAATATACAAAAATCTACTGCTTTCCCATATACTAACAATAAAACTTTAGAAAAAGAAGATTAAAAAAAAATTCTTTTTGCAATTGCAGCCAAAAAAATAAAACTACCTAGGAAGTAAACTTAACAAAAAATGTGAAGGACCTATTTACTGAAAACTAGAAAGCAATATTAAAAGAGATTGAAAAAGGCACAATGAAATAGAAAGATATTTCATGTTCATGAAATGGAAGAATCAACATAGTTAAAATGGGCATATTAGCCTTGACTGGTGTGGTTCAGTGGGTTGGGCATCATCCCATAGACCAAAAGGTCACCAGTTCAATTCCTGGTCAGGGCACATGCCTGGGTTTGTGGGCCAGGAACTCTGTTGGGGGCGTGCAAGAAGCAGCCAATCAATGTTTCTCTCACATCGACTTTTTTAATGGAGCATGGAACTTTATCTTTTTAATTTATTTATTTTTATTATATTTTATTGATTGTGCTACTACAGTTGTCCCAGTTTTTACCCTTTTGCCCCCCTCCACCCAGTACCCCCCACTTCCTCAGGCAATTCTCCCACTATCGCTCATGTCCATGGATGATACATGTGGGTGATGCATGTAAGTTCTTTGGCTTCCCCATTTCCTGTACTGTACTTTACATCCCCATGGCTATTCTGTAACCATTTGTATTTGTATTTCTTAATCCCCTCACCTCTTCATCCATTCCCCACACCCCCCTCCCATCTGGCAACCATCAAAACACTCTCTGTATGCATGATCCAGTCTCTGTCTTCTTGTTTGCTTAGAGTTTTTTTTTTAATTCAATTGTTGATAGATTCGTATTTTTTTGCCATTTTGTAGTTCATAGTTTTGATCTTTTTTTTTCTTAAACAAGTCCCTGTAGCTTTCATATAATAATGGTTTGGTGATGATGAACTCCTTTAGTTTTTTTCTTGTCTGGGAAGCTCTTTATCTGCCCTTCAGTTCTAAATGATAGCTTTGCTGGATCGAGCAGTCTTAGCTGTAGGCCCCTGCTTTTCATGACTCTGAATATTTCTTGCCAATCCCTTCTAGGCTGAAAAGTCTCTTTTGAGAAATCGGCTGACAGTCTTATGGGAACTCCCCTGTAGGTACCTAACTTCTTTTCTCTTGCCGCTTTTAAGGTTCTCTTTTTATCTTTAACTTTTGGCATTTTAATTATGATGTATCTTGGAGTGGGCCTCTTTACATCCATCTTGTTTGGAACTCTCTGTACTTCCTGTACTGGCATGTCTATTTCCTTCACCAAATTAGGGAAGTTTTCTCTCATTATTTTTTCAAATAGATTTCCAATTTCTTGTTCTTTCTCTCTCCTTCTAGCACCCCTGTGATGTGAATATTGGACCTCTTAAAGCTGTCACAGAGGCTGCCTATACGATCCTCAGCATTTTGGATTCTTTTTTCTTCTCGTTTTTCTGATTGGTTGTTTTTTGCTTCCTTATGTTCCAAATCGTTGATTTGATTCTCAGCTTCATCCACTCTGCTGTTGTTTCCCTGTAAATTGTTCTTTATTTAATTAGTGAATCCATTTCTGACTGGATCTTTTGTATGCTCTTGAGGTCCTCACTAAGTTCCTTGAGCATCCTTATAACCAGTGTTTTGACCTCTGCATCTGATAGATTGCTTATCTCCCCTTTGTTTAGTTTTTTTCTGGAATTTCAATCTTTTCTTTCATTTGGGCCATGTTTCTTTGTCTCCTCATTTCGGCAGCCTTCCTGTGTTTGTTTCTATGTGTTAGGTAGAGCTGCTTTGGCTCCATGTCTTGGTAGTGTGGCCTAATGTAGTAGGTGTCCTGTAGGGCCCAATGGCACAGCCTCCCCTATCGCCCAAGCTGGATACTCAGGATGTGCCCTTCATGTGGTCTGAGTACACCCTCCTCTTATAGTTGAGACTTGGTTGCTGTTGGCAGATCAATGGGAGGGATTTACCCAGGCCAGTCAGCTGCAAGGACTGGCTGTGACCACTGACCACCAACCTCTGCCCTCTGTGGAGGATCAGCTGTGCAGGGGCAGGGTAGTGGTGCTCCGAAGTGGTCTATAGCTGTCCACTGGTTGCACTGGCTCTGAGGTTTCCCAGGTGGTGCAGGCCAAGGTCAGCCCCCACCTGCATTTTACCCAGGGCCACACCACCTGAGCTATAAAGCAATCTGAGATGACCGCTACTTGTGCTGGGCTTGGAGATTCCCAGGTGGAGCCAAGCTGTGACTCCAGGCTGGCTGCTATTTGTACTGGGCCTGGGGACTCACCGAGGTCAGCTGTTGCTTATTTGGTAGGATTTAAGAAGTGGTGAAGCATGAGCCAAAACCAGCCATTCATATGGAAAAGGAACTTCGGTGGGGTAGAGTCTCTGGGGATCTCCAAGGCAAGTCAAACAGTATTAGCCAGGTTGATAGAGTCCTAGGTATGGCACTAACTGGCCGGCTTTATGGGTTAGGGTTTAGATAAGGGACAGTGGCCTCTGCTTGCCTTGATACCAGACACTTCAGTTTCTCCCTGTACACCACTGGTGCCTCTCAAGCTGCTACGTTGGTGCTGGAGCTCAGAAGGAGTGACTCCGAGTAAGTGCATGTATGGGTTCTTCAAGAGGAATTTCTGGGGTCCCAGCAGTTTCTTCCACTGCTGGGATTCAATCCCCACCAGTTTTTGCAGCCAGAAGTTGAGTGGACTTATCTTCCTGGCACCTGAACCCTGGGCTGGAGGGCCTAGTGTTGGGTTGGGACTCCTCACTCCCGAGATATCCCTCCCAAATTTTTATCCACCACATGTGGGTGTCGGACTAGCCCAGGCCATGTCTGCACCCCTCCCACAAGTCTGGATGGATGTGGTTTCTTTAATTTTGTAGTTGTCAGACTTCCATTCAACTTGATTACTGACAGTTCGGAGTGATGGTTGTTCTATATTTTAGTTGTAATTTTGATGTAGTTGTGCAAAGAGGCGAGTCACGTGTGCCTATGCCACCATCTTGACTGGAAGTCCTGATTTCTCTTTCCCTCTCTTTCTCCCTCGCTTGCCCTCTCTCTAAAAATAAATAAATAAAAATCTTAAAAAAACAAAATGACCATCTTACCCAAAGCAATATACAGACTTCATGCAATCTCTATCAAAATCCCAATGTCACCTTTTAAAGAAAAAGAACAAAAAAATGAATCAGGATTTTTGGGGATGTGTTCAGGAATCAGAGACGAACCCTCCAGATGACTTAGGCATGTTAACATTCAAGAACTATTGTTACAATGTGCCTTCTTCTGCAGTGTAGAAAGAACAGATTTGCAAGATCAAGGAAAATAATAGAAAGAATTCACATGTTTGGCGATTTGTTGTTTTAAACACTGTCAGTACGTTATCTCCTTTATTCATTACAACAGTCCAGTGAAGTGATTCCTGTTTTAAATCTCATTTTGTAGATGAGTAAACTGAGATGCCACAAGGCTGTGGGTAGGGTAAGGAAAGTGAGGTACTCTCCTTGGAAGAGAAATTTAAGGGGGTGACCAAAAAACTCAGTAATTAAAGTTAATAATATTTTAATATCAATATTTTTAAAATCAAAATTAATGCTAATAAATTCATGATGACCAGAATATCAAATAAAGATCCAACAGGCAGAATTGTTCTAATAACTTGGCAGGTCGATACAGTTAATAAGAAGCAGACTAAAGACTTGAACCCAGGTTGACTCCAGAGGCCACATGCTCAACCACTATCCTGCGAACAACCTTTCAACCAGTATCACCACATTTTTATGGGGCAAGGAAAGGTCCAGACCTAGGAACAAGCATCATTTGGGCCAAAGGGATCCCTAGTTGTTGTGAATGCTTTGGGACCCAATGTAAAACAAGAACAACAACAAAATCTAAAAACAGAAGCAAACTAGTTAGATGGGGCCTAAATTCCACAGCTTGACTGTGAACTTAAGTGAAAAAAAGAACATTTACAAAGCTTCCTCCCAATTTTTCTTCTTGCTGGCTCCTGCTGGGAGAATCAGTGGCTAGAATGGCCCTGCATTCCAGCTGTAGGAATATGATAATTAGACTCAGTATAACTGCCGTGCCCTCCTTGGCCCCACCTTTGAAGAGATGGATAGAGCATTTCCCTTGCTTACTTCCAATCTGTGAGATTCTGGCAGGCAGGCAGGCTGCTTGTCTTGAGGGCTTGTCATTGAGAGCTGGTCACCTAGAATGCCCCAACATGTTTGAGCTGCATTGTTAAACTACATTGGTATTCTCCCAGCACAACTCCTCTGCTTTTACCAAATCAGCATTCTGTGAACAAGATATTTATTTCTAGCCCGAAAACATTGCACGTTTCTGCTGCACCCGCCATGGTTCTTTCTTGCTTTATATAAATTGACTCTAAGGAATATTTCTAGTAAATGTGTTCCTGTGTCAAGAGACTGAAACATAGTTAGTTACAAATTTTACATGATATGGTGAAGAAAAGGATCAAAGGGCTTACAGCTAGCTCCCATTTTCCCTCTATTTAGTTGGGAGAAAGGAGAGGATGTGTTTTATACACCTAGAATTCTTGCCAGCCATTGTACCTTATGATATTTAAGGTTAGTGGGAGTAATCAAGTCTAAGGCTTCGACATTTCGACAGAACTTCAAATAGCTGGTCAGCTTCTCTGTCCACTGTATTTTTTGGTAGCTATAATATTTGGGGCTAAGTTATTTCTCAGCCTTGTAATTTCAACCCAATGGAAATCATTTCTTAGAAGTTACGGAATGAGTACCAAATGAGTTTGCGTTTTGTTTTCAGTTGACAGCAATATGCACTTATTCTTTTTTTACCTTTTGAAGACAAACATTTTCTTTTAATAATTTATTTATCCTAACAATATGTATAGAGGTCCTACTAACTAAAATCGTGAGGCATAATTATAGAGTAAGCTATAGTCTCTACACACTACTAACAGTCAGAAATGTAACTGATAACTATATCACAAGGTGGGACAGACTAAGAAGAAATGGTCTAAATACTTTGGACATTCTGAGAAGAGGAACACCTGGGAAGAAGCTGGGAGGAGGCTGCATTTCAGCTCAGCCCAGTGGGTTGAAAGTATTATCATAAGTCAAAAGCACTTTAAGTGAGGACAGCAGGAGCAAAGAAAGCAAGGGGATGAGGAAGGATGGATGGAACGAGTTCTAGAGAATGAAAAGGGTCCTGTTAGGTTAGAAAGAAGTAGATATTAGATAAGGGATTTTGCATTATATTTAGTCGACACCAAGGAACTACTAAGGTTTTGTTTTTCATCAGGGATGGGATATAAGTAGAGCTATGCTTTTTAACAGTGCTTTTCAGACTTTAGTTGGCATTCAGATCACCAAGGGATTTCGTTAAAACGCGAATTCAGACCCAGTAGGCCTAGGGAGGGGCTTGAGAGTCTGCATTTCTAAGAAACTCCCAGGAGATGCCCATGCTGCTGGACTGTAAAACATGCTTTTAGCAGACAGGTTCTAGAAATATGTTGTAATGGGAGATAAAATTGAAGTGGAGGAAGCCTGGAGACAGTAAGACAAGGCTTATCAGTGGTCCAACAAAAGGTAAGAAAGTTCTGAACTAAAGAAGAGGACCATCTGGTGGAAGTCAAATTTTAGGGCTTGACAGCTACATGATGTACGGTGAGGAGGAGTGGGAGTCATCGTGTATGACCCTCAGACTCCCAGACTGTGGGTGTGGCTGCTATGAGTACGTCCCTTCTGCAACCCCTTGTGCTCTAGTCATGCTGAACTACTTACACATCCTTGGAGTTGCCAGGCCATCTGTCTGGGCTTGTCGTGTTGCTGGTCCTGAAAGAAATGCTGGTATCTCTCAATCCCATCACCAGGCTCACTCCTACAGAATCTTCAAAACTCAAGTCAGGTGTTACCCTTTCCTGGAAGTCTTCCTGGTACCCTCAGGCACGCCCTGCCACCAGGCTGAATTAGGTATACCCCTCCTATGTGCTCCCAAGACAGCTTGTGAGGTCTCATGTGAATGTACTGTGTAATCAGATTACATACCTGTCATTGACTCTACTTCTGGAGAACAGGGATTATCTTTTTCAGCTTTGTGACCCCAGCATTCCAACATAGTAGAGATTCAGTCAGTGTTTGATGAATGAATGGATGAGTTATGAGGAACAGCAAAGCTTTGTTCACTATAACTTTGCTTTTTGTCACTGTTGGTAAGATAGCGAAGTAGAAAGGAAGTTGTTTAGGCATTGAATTTAATTTAGTTCGGTACATGGTAATTTTGAGATGCAGAATATCCAGGTGAAGATGTTCCACAAATAGTTAGAAATTCAAAATACAACTTAGAAGACAACTGAGGACTGGCTACAGTGACTTGGAAGACATATCCATGGAAATGACAGGAACATGGTAGAGGATCGAATAAAGAGAGAGAAAAAGAGTAGATGGGCAGACACAGGGAGAGACAAAGGGAGAGAGACCAGAGAAATGGAGACACAAAGAATGAGACAGAAAGCAGACAGTGACAGATGTAAACTGAAGACAACAACTTTATCCCTCACTTTTGAAGACCTTTGTTCTGTGACACCCACCATGATGCACATTGGTGGGTCACATGTCACAGTATAAGGGCGATGTTAGTCATAGAGGGCTTTAGAAACCAGCAAGAATGAAATCTTTAAGAAGTGTGAGATGCCAAGGCCTAAGAATTAGGCCCATGTGTGAAGTAAAGATCCAAAAACTGGCTTTCCATTCCTGCTAGACAGGCCTGTTTTATGCCTTCCTAGCTTTCTGCCTGGACAGAGTCCCATTCATCATTTTTAAATGAACTTAAAGCTTGTCTCAACTCCTCTGTCCTATGCTTCCCAAATCACTTGGTGAGATAATCTAATCAAACACACACGCGCACATTACTATGTTCTGTTCTTCTTTTTTTTTTTTAAATCAGGTAACCTATGTGTATTTTGGAATTATAATATTTTTCAGGGTAGAAGGCCATTTTCCCTTTCAAATAGGACCCACAACAATTCATCCAGCCCTGACTGGTGTGTCTCAGTCGGTTGGATGTCCTCCCGCAAAGCGAAAGGTTGCTGGTTCGATGTCCAGTTGGACACATGCTAAGGCTGTGTGTTCAATCCCCATTCGGGGTGCGTGCAAGAGGCAACCGATTGATGTTTCTGTCTCACATCAATGTTTCTCTTCCTCTCTTTCTCCTTCCTTTCCCCTGTCTCTAATAATAAATAAATAAATAAAATATTTAAAAAGAAAAAAAAGAAAGAAAGAGCGAGCCAGATGCTAGGCATCCCTCACATCATAGCATGAGTTGGCACCTACAAGGCCTTGAGAAAGAACGGTCACATCCAGGCTTTTTTTCCCTTGTTGCCCAAAGCAGTGTTTATAACAGGCTTCTATTGTGTTTTCTCCATTCAGTTCACTTAGAGGGTGACATTTTGCCCTCAAATTCATATGCATAGTTGCTCTTAGCGACTTTCAGAACTACATTCCTGACAAAATCAGACCTTCTGTTTTATCTGAAACAACCCCCCAAAGAAAATCATTGGATCTCAATGAACAGAACAATTCTTTATGTCCATGGGAGACAGGCAGACAAAAACCAATAAAACTGAAGAAAGAAAGAGACATGGCGATGATTTGTTTTTCATAATTACTTATTCAGAGGAGAAAGGAACAGGGGAAGAAGGTTCCTTTTAACATGTCTCGACGTGACGGATGAGGTGTGCTCGTCATGTGTGTGCAGGAGCGATGAATGCAGGGCAGTCTTGTTAAAGGAAATGCTTCACATTGGGCGGGGATATGTTTCTATCTGGAACACTGGAGATAAACACTTGGCGTTTTACTCCTCATTTTCATTATGCTTAAAGCCCCTCACTATTCTCTCAGAGTGGCAGGTGATGTGACTAGCATGCATCAGACCTTTCTTTTCTATGTCCTGTAGCAAAAACAATCTCCTTTTCAAGACGCAAAATAAGAATACCCCAAATGCATGTTTTCCTCCTAACAATACACCCCAAATGTGTATCTGGTAGATTTGGAAATCATACTGCAAAACAACTACATCATCTCTAAGTTAATTTTCCTTCCTCTGTAACTCAGTCACACAGTTTTCTTTGGTGTAAAACTTGCTCAAGGATAGTCCCAGCCAGAAATAAAGTGAGAGGAAGAAAAAAGGAGTTTTAGCTAATTTGGGTTTGTCTCTTCACTTATGTGCAAAAGATAAACAAACTTTTTCTACCTCAAACATATAGCCTTCATCCACGGAAGAGTGGACTCAAACAGATTCCAACTTGAGCTATAGAGGCAATCAATTGGACCTGTGGTTTTTTAAAAATGAAGTTAAAAATATAATTTTTCACATACCTGATTGAGGATTTATTGCATTCATGAATCACTTCCTAACGCTGTTACGAATTCGAGGATAAAATTTTTTTTAAGTAAGCACAAGAAGTGTTAAAATAAGGGTACGCCATAAACTTTTATGTCTCCTGGTTAGTGTCACATGATGACCTAGCTTGTTTCCTAAACCATGTAAATACACAAATTAAAAATCTGAGATTTGAGGGTAACTAGGAAATTATAGTCCACATCACTCATTTGATAGGAAAGGAAGTATAGACCAAAAACATTTAGCTATATACCATATATATTATCCTTTCTTCAGTCATGCATGCAAATGTTACTTATTACCATCTGTAAATTTTTAAAAATTGTTTAAAAACTTTTCTTTTCCGAATTTGCACCTACAATGAGAGACTTTGACACTAACTCATAGATGTATATGCTATAAATGGTTTTTGAATAAGTAAAGACTAGAAGGACATGATCTATACCCTTAAGTAACTCAATGGTTGAACTCAAGTATCATGACCCCCAGGGGATAACACAGACTTTTGTTTTGAAGTAGATTGAAAATCATCCATATATTTTTGTGGCCATACTAAGTGTCACTACATTTGTATGTGACAAACTGCTCTGATAGCAGCCTTTCACATTTATATATGTCTACAATTTTTATTAAACCCTTACACATCATGACTGTATCAAGACAGTCCCTTTTATAGGCTAAGTGACTGAGTCTTGGCAGGTCTAAAGTGACAAGTGACAGGTTACACTGCTCATAAGTGAAGGAAACAGGACCACAGCCCACATCTCTTAACTCCTAGACAAGAATTCCTTCCACTGTGCCAGGCAATTGAAAATTCCCAACCTTGTCATGTGCTTCTCATCTTTTCCCTGAAAAATCACAAGGCAGCAGGATGTTATCTGGCCTATCACTGTAAATATTTTAGCATTTAAATAAGGAGGAGGAATAAAGGCAAAGAAATGTTTCTGTAGAGATTTTTTTGCAGTGACAGGAGAGTTCTTGGTCTCCATCCAAAGACCTTCAGCGTTTAATGACACTATTGTCCACAAGCTGGTGCAGGGTTTAGTGCTGAGGTGGTAGCTCTTTGGCTGCTGTCAGTCTCCCCCAGAGTCTCCCAGGAGAAAACAAGAAGCAGTGCTCAGTACTACTGACAGGAGCAGCATTCGGGTCCTGGCTCAGCCTCAGTTTTACCATCTTTAAAATGAGGGTAATAATGCCTGTTTTGCCCATCTCTCATAGTGGTTTCTTTGGGAATCTAGTGAGTTAATGCATTGAAAATTCCTTGAAAACCATTCATATTACATGTCATACAAATGGAAGGGATTATTATTAACATTATTAATAAATCACAGAGATTCCATAGCACTGAGAAAATAATGGAATTAAAAGAATGCAATACACTGGAAATTTGTTAGGGCAGCCTTCACTCTAAATTACATTGACTTTTCCCCAGTGATTTTTTTTTGGAATAAAAAATGAGGAAACTAATATTTATTCCACAGGGCTTGTGTCAGAAGAAAATGAATTGTCTGGGAAGGACTTAAGAGTAGTACTTGATTTTATATATATGTGTGTGTGTGTGTGTGTGTGTGTGTGTGTGTGTATGTATATATATATATGGCTCCTTTTCCCGGATTTCCAGTGACGAAACCTACCTCATCAGATAGCCTGTCAGATGATCCTGAATGGAATAGCAAGTATTCTTATTATTTGTTACTATTTCTGTGGTTCTCAGTTTACTCCACTTCCTATAATTCTACAATAAAAATAGAGCCCTTCATCAGATAGCAAGCCAATGCTCCCTGTCTTCTAAGGTCAACTACAGAGGGGTTGCAGCACAAATATTTGAGGAACTGTGTCATGATTTGGGGCCCTAAACCTGTGGAATGAGCTGACTAATTCCCCCACTTATTGTTGAACAGAACCCACTGCTACCATTTTGTTGGTCCCAGCCCTTATCCTGGACTTACTAGATGACTTGCCCAAAACTCAGGGTGCCAGCCTGCACTGGAATACAGACACTGATTCTATCCTTCTCAAGAAGCATTCTTCCTGACCACCTCGCGACATTTCTTCTCTGGATGTACATATTTGTTTTAAGTCTGTCGAGACCCTCATTGATGTAACTCAGCATTCTCCCCAGCAGTGTGCCATCAGTTGCTAATTGCTTTACCTGGTTAGTGAAAGGCCACATCGGTTAGGCAGCAGAATGGTGACAAGAACTCCGAGCTCTGAATGGAAAGCCTGTTGCTCATTTCTTCCCATCATACTTCCTGCCATGACATTATTAGGCCCCCATGAGCCCATCATTTCAATTGCTGTCCTACTCCTTCCTCCTCTCCCAACCCTCCTCAGCAAGAACTTCCAGGATGATATTTAGTACAATTGTGCTAACATCTTCAAACACTGCAGTTAGGTGTTTGAAATAAAATGTGTAATTATGGCAGTGGAGAGCTACATCAGATTCCAAAGAAACCTCATGTTCCCCCAGCTATAATTAGAGAGCAAGGTTTGCAGCACGGATTTTCCCATGAAAGCCAGTTCAAGTGAGCCTTCTGTTCTTCCAGAGGGGCCCCTGGAGTTGAAGATTGTGATGAAATAATTTGACATTGGTCCTCCTTCCCAATTCCAAAGAGATTGTCCATCATCATTCGTAGAACCTAAAAGCACAAAATATGTGCAAAGAATTAATATTTGGAGTTTTGAATAATAGTCTTCCAGATTTTTTTGGTCTCTGAACAGGGACAAATTAGAATAAAGAAGGGAAGTTACAGACTCCCACAGAATCCCACAGACCAACGTGTACAGAAGTAAAAACTGTCTCTGAAATGTCTCCAGAGCTGAAATGAGAAACCCTTGCACCTTCGGATAAAATTAGACATTGTTTTGAATAATCTCACAGGCCCCTACAGCTTGAAATCCACAATAACAGGAGTAGCAGTGAGATGACCAAGGGCTCGGAGATTTTCCTGTTTGATGACTGTCCATGTGAATCTTCTCAAAACTGTGAATTTCCCCACGGTCCTTGGAGGGTTTTTGTAATTAGCATATTTAGCTGTACCATGTTATACTGCTACAGGAAGAATCCCATTTGTCAGCAGTTTTGAGCTTTGCCAAATAAAGGCTTATTGGCAAACGGCAGTGAACACTCTGATAATGACCCAACTTTAGAAAACACACACCCTGCTGTGTTGCATTCAAGCCACAGTTCTATTGAAATAAAAAAAAGAGACAATGCCTGCTTTCAGACACTAGAGATCCTTTGTATTCCAATAAAAGTCTAAATTAATGTTTTAAAAGGTTACTGCTATTTTTTCCCATTTAGCTGGCATCATTTGTAAGTCTTATTTAGACAAAGTCCTACGTTATTTTACTATTTCTTTCTGTACAAAAGTTAGTATTTGATTGTGTTAGATCATCTACTCTGGTTTTCATTAGACAAACCTGAAATACCCTATTATTAAGATTAAACAAAAAAAAAGTTGTTTTCTTATTCTGAAACCTATTATTTTGAGGCTACTCCGGCCAAAGGAAAAGAAATCAACTTTGCAGAACCTGACAGATAGATGCCTCAAGAGGAGCGACAAAACCTCATCGGTGTTCCGTTTAGGGTGCTTCTGTATGCAGACCTTTCCTAGAACTGATAATGGTGAACAGTAATAATTTAATTCTTTGACATTTGCAATACTTTCTTTATCACAAAAGGACTTTCAAAGTGCAAAATGTGGCAAAATACACTGCCTGTATAACATCAACATCCTGGTGAAGTGCTCCTGAGACCCTGCAATAAAACGGCCCTCGGACCTGAGGGTTATAAGGTCTCCCGTCTCCATGTCATTGACATTTAGCCGAGTGTTTACTCAGCATAAGCCTCAGACTGAGCCATCAGCAAGTGAGGGCTAGCCACAGCAGGCCGACAGAAACATGAGGTCAAGACATCATTCACAAACCAGGACTTCCCTAATTCCGCCACTCACTCAAATGGCACTGCAGCCCCCTGCGATTTCTCGCCAATGGACCAGAAATTCTCTAGGGCATCTTATATGGACTCGTCTTCCTGACTTATTGTTCATTGGACCTCAACGTAGAAGTCATCTCTCCAAGACACCCACCCCATCCTACCAAGGAAGTTACGTGTCCCTCCCATGCACTTGCAAACTATTATAGCTCTAATCGCACCGTATTGTGATCATCTCCGGACTTGTGGGTTTCCACTCTAGACTGAGAGCAGCATGATGTTAGGGACTCTGTCTTATTATTGTTATATTTGCAGCATCTAGCCCACTGCATGCCATATAATAGGTGTTTAATCAATGATTAAATTAACATCTCCTCAGACTAGTTTGTCTGGCTCCCCCACTGCCTTGGCCAACTCCCTCCAGTTCTGTCACAGATTGCTGTGATGATGGCTGGCTCCTGCCAGCGCCCACAGAGGCAGCCCCAGTGGTGACGCCGGCCGGAGTGCCAGCACTGCCGCAGCACCCACCGACATCCACGTCCAGGCTGCCCGTGCTTCCTGTGGGTGGGGCTCCTCCTGCTGACATTCAGGCCCTGATGCTGATGCTGATGCTGCATCCTTTTATTTGTTTGCTTATTTCATTTCCCGTGTCTTTGTGCCATCACTGTCATTTCTGGGACATTCCAGGCATAGCCCTGAGGACGTGGTAAGGAAGGCAGTCTCCGGGCCAGAGGTCTGCTCGGCATCACCCCCTCTCTGAGATAGTGGCTCAAACTCATGTATCTTGGTTCTCATCCCTGAGACTGAGTTTTCCCTCGGGATACTCTGGCTCCTTGTTTAAATGGACCTTGGTGAGCTTTTCCTTCCCTGTGTCCATTTGCTAGACCCAACTATGCCTATTTCTGAGGTTAAGCCAATGGAGCCTCTAGCTGGAGCCTCTCCTCCTCTGAAGCTGTCTGTCCATAGGCAAGTGCTTCCCCGCATTTCCGAAGAGATGTCGAGGGTCCTGGTAGGGTTGCCAGATAAAATTAGGGCACTCAATGAAATCTGAATATCTGAACAACAGCGAATACATTTTTTTTCTAGGATGTTCAAAGAAATGCCGTACTTCAGCCTCAAACCAATCACCCCCCCAGAAGTCATAATGCTATTGTCACATCATTCTTTATCCCTGTACCTGAGCTTATTTTGAGCCTTTGAGAATGGAATGGCCAACAATAAAAATATAAATTGTCAATAGCGTGGTGAAATTAGGCCAGGTGTTGTCGTGAATTATACTCATACTAAAAAAAATGACAAATTCAAAATTAACTGGGCGCCCTATACTTTATTTGCTACCTCTCACCATCCTAGTCCTGAGCCAAAAGGATGAAACAGCCACTGGAAGGTTAAGGACAATGGTGTTGTTCCCAGTATGCCTCTAAAATGACAGTCCTGAGGGTGGCCCTTGATGTAACAGATGGAACCGTCTATGTGACGTCCTGAGACAGCAGGCTTACCCCAATCCAGACTGCCTTCTGGTTTTTAGAGGAAGGACAGGTCACCTAATCAGCAAGTTCTGGACTCTGGATACGTCTTCCGTGTGCATCTGAAGGGGTGAAAGGTCTTTTGGGAAATACGGAGCCACAAGAGAGAAAAGTCTAGAGGCTACTTTTGGCAGCACTATTTCTGGCTGCATCAGACTGGAGTTGAGAAGTTCTGATTTAAAGTCAGAAAAATTAAGAGAGTATCGTTTGAGACATTCCTCAAAGAAAATGTAAGACTCACACGCCTAGTCTTCTGCCAGCCTTTCCACCCTTGGTACCGGCTTGGATTCTTCCGAGCCTGTCGGTGTTAAGCACGAGCGTGTGCTCCAGCCCCGCACTAAGAACCTTCTAAGAGGCAATAATGGTGTTTTCATCTCATCCTTTATTCCTCATCTACCTGGACTTACGTTAAGCCTTCAAAGGCTGAATAACTAACAAGAAAAATATAAATCGTCAGCGCTATGGTGAAATCAGACCAAGGCCAGAATGTGAAATGGATTAACGTGAACAGAGCCGACTCCCGATTTTCTCCCACCAGTCCTGGCTTTGGTGACTGCCCCCAGTCCCGTGGAGCCTCAGATGAACCATGCCAGTGTCTGGGCACTTGGAGCAAAACAAGAGGAGATAAAGTGGGATGAAATCATCCAAGGAAACAGGAAGCAACTAACCACATAAAAAAAGTGAGACATCATCAATGATAAAAGTCTCAGGAGCAATTTACTCAGGTTTGAGGACTTTTTGTTCTGAAGGTTTTCAATATGTTTTCCTAGTTTTCTGCAGCTTCCTCAATTCAACAGACTTAAAAAAAAAAAAAAGGACAATTATGCAGTCATTACTGCCCACATACTCAGGTCTTTATTGCATCACAGAGATTAGATGTGGGTGGAAAGAGTGGGAATAGGCAACAGAGATGGAAATTTCAAAGGTCCTTAATGTTTGCCTTTGCTGGAGCATTTCGCATTATTTTGGTCTTTGTCGTCATTTGGTATTGGCTTGAGAGCCCGAGCTTCTGTACTGTTGTTCCGAAAAACAACAGTCGCTGCTGACCGAAATGCTCTCGGGCTACAGGGGAGATGTAGCCCAAGAAGTCTGATTCTGGGCTTTCAAATTACCCTTCTCCGGCAATCAAAAGATTCTTTGTGATTTTTGGTAAAGAATTGAAGATGGTTGTTCACAAAACTCTACAGAAGGAGATTCCAGAATCCATTCCCAAGTGCGTACTGCTGAACGAGACCGCCAAAGGCGCTGCTTCTCCTGCCACAATGAGGGAGCCGCTCGTCAAATCAGGAGGCCTCCCTCTTTATAAATATGAATTCAGAACTGCCTCAGTTTGAGCTGCTACGTTAGCTGCAGTTGCCGGTTCCAGAACAGCATTGCGAGGCTCCAATCAGGAAATCTCATGTGCAAAATCAGTGCACTACTACTATAGCTTCAGGGTTCTAGGTCCTGCCGCTTTTTCTGCTACCAAGAAGTCATTTCTGCTCACTCGGCGTCTTGGCTCCAGAACCTCGCCAAATTTGCTGTAATCCACTTTAATAAATTGCATGCCCAATATTCTATTTATCTCAGTTCAAATTTGAAGTCTCATGTGATTGCATCTGATGTGAAACCTAATTCAAACTCAGATCACTAGCTGAAAATGAATTGGAAAATTTTGTTTTAGCTTTCTGCTTTCCACAGGAAGGGGAATTCACACCAGCAGGAAACTGGGATAGATATTCGGAGCCAAACCACTGTATGACTACTTTACACCTTGCTCTTCTCCCTGTTCATCTTTGAAAATTTCAAACCTTTTTTGTTATACAGAGAATTATATATTTGGCCTAGAACATTCTTGCTGTAATTAGTGATTAATAAACACCTATACAATAAAAAAAAAGAATTTAACATTGTTGGAGATTTTTTTTCTTCTCTTACATATCAAGAGAAAGGAATTTTTATCTATCTAATATTTGGGATAGTTATTGTTGGATACTGTTGTCTTTTAACACAGGTGATGGGTAAATAGGCTTAATATACCTGATTTGTGTCCAAATTTGTGTACTCAGAGCTAATTGGATCCTTAGTACATTACAAATAGATATAGAAAAGAGTTTTATTAGAACAGGGTTCTGGCATATTTCCCTTTTAACGAGCTATAAGCATCAAATGACTTATCTGGGGCAACGAAAGTTGCAGAATAATTAAATAATTATTTTCAGGAGGGTCGGAAGTTACTCTATGAAAAAAGTGTAACCAACTGCTTTTCACTTTCTTGGAAGACTGGAAAAAACATTTAAACTTTAGAATGGCTTCTGAAATCTTCTCATCACCATTTTATGGTAGAGCACTGGAATCTTCCCCAAGTGTTCGAAAATGCCTCACGTGTTTGAGAAAGGGAGGGAGGGCACTCGGCCTTTCAAATTAGGCAGCCTAGAACAATGCAAAGTTTTCAGGAGGATTCACACATTCTGGGGGCCCAGGAAACCCACCGACCCCTCACTAGAAAGCTTCTTGGGGCTTTCTTGTACTATGGTTCAGAGGTTGTTCTAGCTCAGGCACTTCCAAGTGAAGATTCATCATCAAACTTAACCCCTGGTGGTTCACCCAGCACCATTATTCACCAGCTCCCCCACCTTTCTCACCCTCTCCTGAACACTGGCTGACCTCTTGGGGGTGAGGCAAACAGGAAGACTGAAATAAGATCTCCCATTAGCAGCCATTAGGAGCTCAACATTCATAGCTCAGCAGCCACTGAAATAGATTTTTCATAAATTTCCTGAGTAGCCTTGTGGAACAGAAGATAAAGAGCAGTTATTTTGCTCCGTCTTTTACAGATGGCATAAATAACTTCCTTTGGCCACACAGCTTTAGAGCTAGAAACGGAACAAAGATCTCCCGAGTCCAGGGACAGTAACATGAGCCCAGGTGGCTGCCTGGAAATTAGCTCTTGAAGAGGATGACTAAGGAGTAGTTTTCAGGGATAAAGTGAACCAATATGAATATCGGCATGGGACACAGTAATGGGTATTTGTCTTCATGTTTCCATCTTCATTTTGCTTCGCTTCACCATTTTTTGGTTTTCCGCCGTTGGTGACAATAGAAGGATCTTAAGCCATACAAAAAGAAGAGTCCTGAGTTTTTATTAAACTAGATATATTAAGAACTTCTTTTGAACCTAGTATCTCCAAGTTGGTAACATTTACCATGGCCATTTCCTAATCATTCCATTCAAAATAGAAATGACAGAGGCCGAAGAGCAGCTCTGTAGGCACTACCTCGCTGAATACAGGAATACTGTGGAGAAAATTGTGGAAGGGAGTTCTTGCATGCAAAGAGATTGCCTTTTGATATGATTACACATAAAAAAGACTGTAAAAAAAAAATAAAGGAACCCAGTATTAAAGGCCAATATATTTAGTAATTTTTAGGTTTAATGCAATCCTAATTTTATCATAATAACACATATTAACCAGCTAATTAATGTTCACCATGAACACCCATATAGTTTCCTCTCTCTCTCTCTCTCTCTCTCTCTCTTTCTCTCTCTCTCTCTCACTGTCTCTCACTGTCTCTCCCTCGCCCTCCCCCTCTCTTTCAGAACTCAGACACACACACACACACACACATTGTGCATGTAGTATATTAAAACAGAGACTGAATGGCCAGTGTGTTTGTGGACTGTATAATACTTGTTATTCTTCTTCTGAGAGGCAAGAAACAAAGGAATTCCACAGCTTAGATCATGTGAGGGAACTCTTTCTGGCTCCCAGTAAATGTGTCGTCCAGTTCTCAAAATGCACAGTTTAAAGTAAACTTAGACTCTTATCCAAAGTCTTTGCTGAGAAAACAAAGGAATTAAGTTTTCCCTAAAGATTTTCTTAAACCAGTCAGATTTGTTTCTTTTGATTCAAGCGTATTAAAGACAGTAAGAGAAATTTTGTCTTGGGAATTACTATTTTAAACAAAAGCCAAAAACAGTGGTGTCTATTTTTAAAGCCTCCTCATTCCTCTCCAGTAACCAAGTGCGAGGTCATTTGAATTCTTTTTCCAGTGAATGTAGTTAACTTGATTTCACTGTACAATTCAGTCGTTTGTCCTTTTTACCTGACTTCTATGATTTTAAATACATACAACATTTCCTTTTCTTTTGAGCTGGTTTCCACTTTACAATATTCTGTGTATCTGAGATCTGTACTGTGGCCTGCCTGAACTCATGGAAAATTGACAACACTAAAAGAGAATTGCTGTAGTTAAGCTTCCCTGATGGTACTTTTTAAAAACAACAGTGGAAAAAATAACAGGGCACTAGTCAGATGTGATTTTTGGCAGACTCTTCGCTCAAGCTGCTAAGGGTACCCCCAGAAATTTTCAGCGCTCGAAGGCATTCAGAGTACAGTAAATAATGCAAGATACAATTATTTTAATGTTCAACCTATTGATTCAGTTCTCTTCTCTGCAAGTTTTTAGTAACATGAGTTTCGATCTAAGTAAAAGGTCAGCTTTGAAGTAAGTGTAAAGTTATTTACAGGAAATGAAGCAGAAAGTGAGCTTTCATTCATTTTGAAATGTCTCTATTATTTAGGAGAAAATAAACTGTGTCATCACTCAAAAGGAAAACAGATGCCTACCTTCTTATATGAAAGTTAAATAAATACCTACCATATGTGAAGTATGCTATTAACTCTGAAATTCAAAATACACCAAAGTCTTTTCCTCAACTTTGGATGTGAAAATAGGAAATAAACAAGTGTGAATTAAGGTTCTCAGTAAATACATATGTAGTGGTTGTAGTCTGGGGGCAGATATGTAAGACTGCCAAGATGAGATAATCATCGTTGGTTTTTGTTGTTTTTTTTTTACCAATATGGGATACTAACTAGACATTTGTGATAACTACATAATCAGCAACGTCTTTAAATGTATAATGTTTGTCAGTTGTTATCAAAATTGACTTCAACTCATGTTTATGTAAGTATGCATTATTACACACACACACACACACACACACACACACACAACTAGATCAGATAGAGGGAAGTGGCAAATTGGAGCAATTATGAGGCTCATTCTGCAGTGGTAAAAGGAGAAGAGGAGAGCTCTGATGGTGAGGAAAAGGAAAATATAAAGAATTGTAACTTAGCATATAGATTTATATTTAGGTACAGCTTGGACTTCCTCAAATATGTCTACCTATGTCTTAGACTCCATCCCACTCTAGGTCTCTTTGTCAAATAGAAAAATAATTTCTAGATGTACTTAGATGGTCACATATGACAGGGTCACTGGCACCTTAGTGCGGGACTACTTGGTTCCATGTTGAATCGTCACCTGATGGGTTTGTTATCAAAGTTTAGTTCAACAGTAATGTAGTTCAACAAATATCTACCAAGTACCTACTGTGTCCTGGGTCTTTGGTAGGTGCAGGGAGTCCTCGGTTCATATCAATATAACCTATAAGCTATTTTTGTTGTGGTGGTTGCTAATATGATCTCCTGGTCTGATGCCCAAAGTAATAACAACAAGGTAAGATGCAATACAAAATCGCCGCCTTACATCGTCCAGGCCTTACACCAGGGTGTCCAGAGATCAGGTGAGCATGGTGGGGATTAATTTGGCCAAGAGACCAGAGGCAGGTGATTCTGCAAGGTCCTGTGGCAAAGGAAGGCCAGGAAAACTCTGCACCCGTGGTTGAACATTCGAGAGCTCGGATTGGGAACATTTGGGTTGCAAGGCGTTCATTCTTCGCTTCCTCTTTCCCAAACCCCAGCCCCAGACACCACAGAAAGAGAGTCGTGCTGTTGACGGGGTTGAGTGCTCTGATTCAGAGATGCCTGTCACTATCAGGAATTAGGAGCAGCAGCCTAAGCAGTCACCTAGCAGACTCACTCCTCCAGATGTAGAAAAGAACATGCCAATTCTCATTTAGGGAATAAAGCTGTAAACTGTAAGAAAAGTTGACCTTTACTCTAAGTATCCACTGAATCTTCTAACTCCAGTACAAAACTACCATGAAATCATTACTACATCTCCAAAATTTTTTAAAAAACAGTAACAATAAACCCTGGGTTACAACCTCACTTCTGCCACCTACTAGCTGAGTGAACTTGAGAAAATTATTAAACATCTCTATGTATCAGTTTCCTCTGTAAAGGTGTAGTTGTAGTAAGATCTATCTGATAGGCTGGATGTGAGGATGAGGTGAGATAATGTATATAAATTTTTGCTGCAATACTTGGTATTGGGTTAATTAAGTTTCGGTAAATGCCAGTGGTTATTATTGTCCCTACTTCTGCTGTCACTGGGCACCCTGGTGGGCTGCAGCAGTCATGGACCAAATGCTCTGTACATGCCTGAAACACAACTTCCGGAAGGAACCTTTGCTATTTATTCTAATACATGATATAGTGGCAAACGAGGAAATAACAATCAGTGGTATTTGTGACTTTCCATGGTAACCATTTCTATTTACCCCTCTTTGCTGGAGGAAAGAAAGAGAGGCAGTAACGGCTGAATTACTTGGAACATGCCATTCACTTTTTACAATGTGGTAAGAATTGGGAATATCATAAAAATTTCTATGTATCAAGCAGTTGGGAATGTCAGATGGAATTCACAGGAAAGAAGGATAGATCAATGTATGCATATAGCAAAGCTTTGTTGACTCGTTTTTTTCAAAATAATATTTGGACAAGAGTTTGGCTAATTGCAAATATATAAACATGATACCCTATGCAAATAAATAATTCTAGAACCTTAAAGTACTAGGAACATTTAACCCGGTAGGGGAGAAAGATAATAAATGAAGGATTTATAGTTTAGAATAAGAACTATAAAGGAAATAAATAGGGCTCTGTGTCCTGACACTTACAAGCGGTATGATCTTGAGTAAGATCCATAGAATAGTAGAATTTCAAGGCATCTTTGCGATCCATTACAAAAGCTTTATGAACTATAAAATACTAAACAAATACAAAGAATAATCACCAGTAATCTTTCTTTCTTGATAATATAAACAACATTTAAAGACTTCTATTAAACATTTATATGCCTCATTTCAAGAGTACAAAGTGTTTCTTAAAAACATAAAACTCATTTCATTTTATATTCTATATTTTAATACTTTCACTATTTTAAACTGGTTTTCTGCCAAGCGGACCAACCTAGAGGAGCCTGAATGTTCACACAGGTCTTTCATAGAGAAGCGAATCGAGGTGTGCAGCAATTATATAGGCTACTTCCCATGTGCATGGCAACAGGCAAGTGGTTCAGAAATTACGGACCTATGTGCTGCTTATGAAACTTTAAAATCAATAAGAGAATAATAATGATAAATAAAAATAAGAAAACGCTTTACTTTACAAGTACAGTTAGCTACTTTTTGGCGTTCAACAAACATTGAAATCAGAATATAGACCTATAGAAAACAGACATTTATTTCATATTAATAGAACCATTCTTTGTGATGGTTTTCTTGTAATTTTATCATACACACAATATTGAAATTAAAAGTATTTTCATTTGATAGAAAACATTCCATTAACATAAAATAAATTCATATCCTGACTCTTTTTCATTAAAAATTCTAAATGTAATCTCAGAACTTAATTAATGTCTGAGAAATGCTTTAAGTACCAGGGGTGAAAGATACCGAGAATATCTTTTTCCTTGGAGAAGCCACTTGAGGTTGTTTTGTTTATATATTTTATACCTCACAGACCTCCTAGCTAAGTGTCATGCATGTAGAAGGCACCCACTATAGATTATTGAATGATATTTAGAACTTAAGTGGTCATATTTCAATTTCGACTCTAATATTTCTTCCTAAGAGTCACAGAGCAGCAATATCTTAAGTGTGATCATCATGTTTAGGACTTAATGTAAACTTTACCAGGAGCATTGCCATGGCTGTTGTCAGAAAGCTAAGAGCAAGCCGTATGCACCTGCACTATAGATTTGTGTTTGCAGAATAGCTGGTATCACTATCTATGGATAAGGTGGAAACGCAGTAATATATTCCTATTCTTTGAGATTCCCTTCTGTTCTTCTTGTTGCTGTTGTTGTCATGCTGACCACTCATTATCATTCACCTATGGTTTCTTCATAGTGGGTACGATCAAATGATTATGCTGTAGCTTCATAAGCACAAAAGTAACTACATGTTCCTGCTTGTGTGATCTCTGATATTGAAAGGTGACTGATCCTGAAGTAGACTCACTAGGGCATAGACTTGGGCTAACTATTGTCTTATTTACCTCTGAGAGCTTAGCACCTTGCAGAAATCCTGTCACAGAGTAAGTCCTCACAAATATTTGTAGAATAAATGAATAAGCTCCACTACAAATGCCTGGCCTCATTCTGTATATTAATTTTTTCCTAATTTCCTGCTCAGAGGCTAACTTTTTCGGGAAGCCTCTACTGTAAGTGATATGGGCAAGAACAAAACATATATATGTACACACCATTAATTACGTATTCTTAATTTTTTGCCAGGCATATGATCCTTGCCCACCAGGAAACTTTAACCTACAATGCATGGCTTTTTAGTACAATTTTTAATTTTTTACTTTTTTTTATTGTTGTTCAAGTACAGTCGTCTCCATTTTACCCCCCACTCCTCCCCCCGCCCCACCCCCCCCACCTCCCACCCTCAAAACTACCCCCTTCGGTTTTGTCCATGTTCCTTGATGACCCTTCCCCTATTTTCCCCCATTATCTTTCTCCCTCCTCCCCTCTGGTTACTGTCAGTGTGTTTGTAATTTCAATGTCTCTGGTTATATTTTGTAAATTATGCAATCATCGCCATTATCTAATTCCAGAACATTTTTATTACCTTATCAAGAAATTCATGCCCATTAGCAGACACTCCCCATTGCCTCCTTTCTCTGAATTCTTGCAACCACTTATCTGTTTTTTGTGTCTATTAATTGACCTATTCTAGACATTTCCTATAAGTGGAATCATAAATATGTAGTCTACCTTGGAGAATGTTCTATCACACCCCAGAAGATAACATTCTGATGTTGTTGCACGAGTGTTCTACGTATGTATCCGTAACTGACTAGATACAGGGTCCGGCAGAAGTTGCACCTGCTTGACTGTGGTTGGTAAGATAATAATATGGGTGTAATAATTTATAGTTTTAATTTGAACATTTCACCTAAAATGTCATATGGTGTGCTTGAGTGTGATAGTGTTATGTTACAGAATTATTTGCTTATGATTCTGTAATAAAAAAGGGGTTTTATTTGTGCCAGACCCTAGATATGTAATCGGTTAGGTTTAGTTGGTTTATACTGTTCAAGTCTTCTGTTCTCTTACTGAAAAGAACTATGTATTCTATCCATTATTGAATGTGGAGTACGAAAGTCTCAGATTTTTATTGTTTAGTTGTCTATTTCTCCCTTCTATCATGTCTTTTGTGTATTTTGAAGCTGTTTTTAGGTGCACATATGTTTATAATTATGTCTTCTAGAGAGATTCAGCTTTTTATCATTCTTCATCTTTATTTACACTTCTTCCTTTCCAAGTAATGTCAGGAATATCTTTCTGTCTCTAGTCTGCTGAAATTTTACCCTTTCTCCAAGACAGATCTTCAATGTTATCTTCCCTGAAGTAGTTCTCAGTCTTTCCTCTAGTTCTGCTCACTCCTGCTTTTATATATCTACATTTCTTTTATGGAGATTGGTTTTGGTCTTTTTCCCCTAATTAAAGATATTGTTTCACCTTTGTAGCCCCAAAATGCCGAGTATGGTAGGAGTTCAATAAATAGTTCTAACATAAAAAAGATAGCCTTGTTCTGGGTGATCCTAGATGATTGTTGTAAAATAATGGGTAGAAATTGTGAGAAAGTGTATTTTTAGGTCCATTTTTTAAAAAACAAGAAAAAAATTTAATAATTTAAAAAGACTCAAGTCAGAAGAAATAGTTTGAACAGGTAGACTATTTCCCTGCTTGTAGTTAAGGCAAAGGCTGAATAATTATTTGTAGGGAATAGACAATATTTCTATATAGAGTTAAAGAATCTTAAGACTTTTATCTCTGATAGGGAAATCTCAATCCTTGAATGCAGAGATGCCAGATATCTAACTACACCAAATTATTCTTAAATGCAATGAAAATCCAAATTCTAGATCTTCATCTTTCATGTCCCTGGGTTGGGTCTTTTATCCAAGACTAAAACAGCAAACCACAGTACATATCATGGCTTGGCAAACTTAGAACATTTTGGAATCTTCTTACTTTTCCTTTTCTAACTTCTTCCCAAATGGAAAATTATGGTGAGGTATCGGTTAGAGTAAGCTGTTGAGTGAAGAAAGGGAAAAAAGTGTCACATACCCTCCTTGGGTTTCTGAAGTATGTTATGATTTCACTAGAAAAATGACCTTCTTTTGGAAGCCTACTTGAAAGAACGTTCTGCAGCTCAGTGAGGTAGGTGGACCCTCTGGATTAGCCTTCTGCACAAGCAGCCCTCCATGGGAGAAGTGGCAGCCAACCTCCTCCTGTGTGGAGTTCAAATGCCAAGCACACACACAAAATAAATACCGAAAAAAGTAATCTTCAAATCACATCATAAAGCTGAAAATTTTCACAGGCTTATACCTTCTATAGCCATAGAACACTTTATCTGCCCATTGTTTTCCTTAGCTATGCTCTTGGGATCATTGTAAGCTGTATGGGGTAATACGAACTTGAGATAATCATTTTGTACTCCTCAGCTGCTTTTCCACTATATCTAGTAGTTCTTAGCCTTGGCTAAATATTGGAACCATCTGGAAAGCTGTAAACATTGCTGATAGCTGGGTCCCAGACCCCAGAGGTCTTGATTTCGTTTGCCTGGACTGTAACACAAGTGTTAGGGTTGTCAACCAAGGAGGAGAAGTAACACCATAGAACAGTGGTTCTCAAAGTATGAACCAGTAGTATCAGCACCACCTGAAACTTGTTAGAAAAGCAAATTACCAAGCCCCACCCCAGACATACTAAATCAGAAACTCTGGGATGTGTGGCCCAACACTCTGTGTTTTAAAAAGCCTCACAAGTGATTGTTAGTATACTCTAAGGTTTGAGAGCCACAGGTCTAGAATGAAGAGACCTCTCCTTACCCATTTTATGAGTGTTCTTTGAAAAAGGTAAGTGGGAATTTAATCAATTTACTGTGTGTGTGGGCGGTGGGGAGTTCATTTTTCAGGCTAGTGTAGAGTAATATAAATCTCTAACTTTAACACAGAAGTTGTCCTATACACCCTTGTCCTAAGTATGATGATTGATAACTCTTGAATTAAATACTATCTAGTGTATTTGTACCATGTAGATGGCAAATCTAGATAATGTGTAGCACATCATCCCACACACACACACAAAAAAGACCAACAATGGATTGTCCAAAAAAATAGGCTATAATGTAAAATGTTAGCCTGTGCCATACTAGAAGGAGTCTCTGTGTTTAAATAAAAAGCAATTTTGGTCTTTATACCTACTTTGTAGATTTTTAGTCAGTGTCCTGTGTCAGTGGAATTAATTTCAATTTGTCCTGAGCTGACTGATTTATTTTTTATTTGTTCTTCATTCATTGTTACAGAGTAAAGATCAATCGAATGTTATTTTGCCCTAGAATGAAAATATTTCATTAACTCCGCAGTTGAGGTACTTACTTGTTTATTATTTGTCTTCTGGCTCGATGCTGTGTGGCAACTGTAAGTTGAAGCCTCGATGTTATAAAAGGTATTGGAGAGTCCCCGGAGCACCTGGCCCTGGGGACCTGATGAATGGGGTCTCTATGACATCTCAGCGTCAGCAAGCTCTAACACCTATGTGAGTGGGACAGATCATAGGTGCGTCAAGCAAGAAGACGGTGTGGCAGCACTTTAGCACCGATGTGTACAATGATTCCAGTGAGCAGGCGATGAAGCGCGCGAGGGCCTTGCTACTCAGAATGCGGTCTGTGGACCAGCCGACCTGGTCCTGGGAGCTCTTTAGGAAAAGAGAATCTCAGTCACCACCCCACACCTGCTGAATCAGCCTGCAGGTTAACAAGATCTCCAGGCGGCGCATGCATGTTGAGGTTTGAGAAGCTCTGAGTTAAAGATTATTTCTTGTTCACGATGTCAGTTTTCTTCTTTTTTGGTCTTCTGGCGTGGGACGTGCTACTTCTAAAGCAAGCAGCCTGTCCTCCTCTCCTTTTGACGTTTCCAATGGAAACAATAGGGTCACTAGGGTGGAAGTCAGCAGGAACAGCTGAGCAAGAAAGGAAGTTTAGGTTGAACAAAGGTTTGGTTCATTTTTATAGCCCCTGGAGGAAGGACAATACTGTACAGAAGCTGTTAATGATGGGCTGGACTCGAAGGCAGTAATCTGTGCCAGAATCCAAATGTGTTTTCACTCTAAACTTCCCTCCAGATGTCCAGTTATATGGCAGAATTTCCAGCTGGTAAGAAACCCGCAGAAATGGCTGGTCACTGAAATATACTTAAATATCAAATACATCCAGATTAACATTATTTAAATTTCTTCTGCTGTTTTAATAATTTAATTAACTTCCATCAGGCAGCAAATCATTTAGTGGTGATTGGAAATGCCTAGTTGACCTTGATGGAGAGATTCTAGCAGAGATTGCTCTCTGTTGCACAGCGCATGCAGGTAACCTTGGCAACTCTGTTTCAGTTATGAACGTGTCATACAAACCCTAAGTGAAAACAGCTTCAGCCTATCAGTCCTCTTTAATAAGTAATCCAATAATAGTGGACCATTCAATCCAGAGAAAAGGCTTTCTCTTAACTGAGCAATAATTGCAATGGCACCAAACTGGGAGAGCTATGGTCTTAACACATCGGCCAGCCCGTTAGCATGATTTCCCTGAGTGTTGTTCAACAAATCACCATCCACTTTAAACTGATGAAGAATAATCACATGTAACTGCTCAGGTAACTTTGCTCACACATACTCTGCTGCTGTCAGGCAGAACTTCACAAAAGCTTCCAAGAAACAGTGGGTGCGATTTCCCTAATTTGCAGATGGAAACACTGAGTCAGCAAGTGATTCGGAGACTGCAGGAACCGTGCCTGAAATAACTGCATTGACCGTGCTGCTCCAGCCTTTCTGTCTTATCCACCTTTGCTTCCCCATGTCCTCACTCACATCCGTCATCAAGCTTAGTTGCCTAATCGGAGACGCTCATTGGCTCCTCACTGCCCATATAATAGTGTCCACACGGCATTAAGATATGGGCTGCCCTCTGCCTGTGTATGGGTGCCACACCCCCCTTAATCAGGTTTCACTGATCCTCACGTGTGCCCAGCATTTTCATCCTCTTTGACATTGCTTCTGCCCATCCTTCACCCAGAAAGTGTTCTTCGTTACTTAGTCTCCCATACTAGAACCCTTCCGGCTCAGCTCAAATGTGCTCTCTCCTGGGAAGTTCTTCTTAATCGCCCTAATCGGAAGCAGGTGCTTCCCCAGTTCTCCAGGAAATTTTTGCCTCTCCTGTAGCGTTGACTGTAAGCTGACTCCTATCGCAGCGAGCTTCTAAGCCTTGTAAGGATAGGGACCATGTCTGTGTGTTGTTCACAGCTACATCCTCAGGGCCTAGCACAGGACGCAGCACAGGAGAAGTGCTCAATCAGTATTTGTTGAATGAATGAATATGTAAATTAGGTTTATAATGTGTCCCAGCCAATCTGAAATGAATATCTTCCTCTTCACTTTCAAAGTGCTTCCCAGTCTCTAGGGTCCAACTCAAGCACAATACACTGTCGGACCCCTTCTCTAATTTTCAGAGTCTAAAATTACATCTGCCCCACCTGCCAAACCCTGATACAGTACTTGCTTTCTCTCCTATTCCTTTAGCTACTGGCATTTTCCCTCACAAAACTTTACCTTCCTAGTTCCACACAGCTTCCCTTTTCAACTAGACTGCAAGTTCCTGTGACTAAGGATGATGTCCTATGCCCCTCAAAGCTCCCAGCATAACACCTTGTGTATCATAGACGCTCACTTGGTTGATTGTTATTGCTCGTGAGTCAGCAAATTAGCAAAAGCATTACTATCAGAAGGAAGGCTTTTTCCTGTTGCTCCGTGAACTCGGACTCTACCTGAAGTCTGAGTTCCTTCTCTACATGTGAATTAGAGGTCTGTGTAGGCCAGAGACCACTTAGGGCTCTTCCCCACTCTAACACTGCGCACAGGTGCAGTTACAACTAGAACCTATGCCCTTTGATTCTCAGCAGGTAAGCATCTTTTAAAGAGTAATTTAGTCCCTTATTTTCTTCTTCGGACACACATTATTGTCTGGCCTAACATGGTACAATAAAAAAAAAAAAAGCCATTCTGGAGTACGACAAGGCAAGGGAAAAAGAGATGATTAAGGGCCTCATTTGATGCTTCTCTTGCTAAAGGACCTTTACTCCTTGCCTTTCACTTCACCATCAGTAACATGTCAAGGGCTGCCAGGGGTCATAAATAACACAAACTGTCCATGACACAGAACAGGCAGATCGTACTGATGCATTTAGAATTTCATAATGTGTGCCGACCCAGCACGCACTGGATGCACCCTGCCTTCACCTCCCTGTCCGCACCCCAGACCCTGGAGAGACTTGGGTGCGCAGGTGTGAGGGCCTTATTTTGTAAAATGAGTGTTGGCCCAGTTGGGACCAGAGCCTGCCTCCACCAGCAGCCACCTGTTGTCGTGTTAGAGGTGAAGTATTTCTTCGCCATCTCTGCGTCGTGGTTCAGGAGCCTCACAGCCTACAGGTCACCCTGCACAAGGCAAAGCGCTTCTGTGTGAAGGACCATAAACCATCTCGGTTCAGTGTCTCTCTCTTCTCTCTGTTTGCTTCCCTGCCTGCTCCCCGCCCAAGAATCTGTATAAATAATGAACTTTTCAGGACATTCAAGGGCAACTCATTAACCCCCTTAGGAAAAGCCAGCAATTTCATTTCTTCCTAAGTGGTGGCTTAATGGCTACAAGCAGATAATGCTTTATCAAGAGGCAATCATAAAAGGGGGCTCATGTGATGTATAATAAATTGTCCAAATTAGGAGCTAAATGCCCGTCAATGTGGCCATCACCCACCACCCATTTTTACCAATGGGTGACATAAGAAACAAAGAAGCAAAAGAAGTCCAGGACTTAGAACACCTTGAGAAAGTTACATATGAGCTTAATGTACAACAAGCTTCTTCCAGTAAACTGTGGGAAGGTTCAGCATTTGTTTTCTGGTTCCACATTTACGTCTCTAAGTATTTCTGTGATCTGTGACCCTCCTCCCTACCCCCCGCCATGTCCTTTCACTAAATATATGCATGTGCATTTGCTCGCTCCCCCACCCCCACCTCACATACATACTCGTTTGGCTTTAAATAAAGCAAATCATGGTGGTGATGCTAAGATCTGGCATGTATAGGATTTTATCTTTTTAAATGTGCTTTCTCATGAGTTATCTCAGTAAATCTTTAAAACAACCATTCAAGTTAGGTGAAGTAGGTGTTATGATTGATATTTTACAGGTGAGGAAACTGGGATTGATTTGATAAAAGATAATAAAGCCAGCACTAAGGCTATTTTTCCGTTCTCCTCAAAAGGCCCCCCTTCCATACCCCTCTGAGCCGAACCACAGAGCAGAATGCACCAGAATTACCGGCTTACACACCACCCTCGCCACCCTAGCTGCCAGTGCTCAAGGGCAGGGGCAGGTCTTATTCATGCCTGTCTTCTAGCTCCCGGCATAGTACCTGACCCAGAGGAATGCCGCGTGCGGACGGCAGGGAGAGAGGGAGAATCCGCGCTCTCTGGAGCCCCGGCAGAAGCAGAACCTCACGTGGACTGGGAGGGAGTCAGTCGGTGGCCCACGGAACTGGGACAGTCATTTCTGAATCCCGTTGCCTCCCGCAGCTATTCCTAACCCCTGCCTGTGAAGCCTGTGTCATTCTTCCTCCCCTCCCCATCTTTGCACGCTGTTTTCAGCTTAAATAGTCCTCTTGTTCAAAACCACTACAGTGACTGCTGCTTTTTTATTGACTACCCCTGCCAGCACCTGGATTCCAGAGACCCCCAAGTGACTGTTACAAACCTTATCTTAGAGCTGGCTCTAAAAATTTCACATATCTGAATTCGGTCTTCCCTCCACAGGACAGATGTCCTTTAGCATATTTGGGGGCACTGCATGCAACCACAAAACCAGACGCATGTCGACTGTTAAACCTGTCCAGGGAAAATGGTGAATTGCCAGCCTCTTCATTCAACAAGCCTTACTGAGCTCCTCCTAGGGGGCAGACCTCGCCTGAAGTGCTGGGGACGCAGGGAACAACCAGGCAAGCTCCCTGACCTGGACTCAGCCAAGTGTAGACATGGGGAGATGTGTAATTACCAGGAAAAAGAAAAAAAGAAAACATTCACTGTCACTCAGGCACACCTCGCTCTGGTAAATTTCAGTGACATCTTTCGGAAAGGAGGCGGTTCTTGCCCTCGAGGGTCTGAGAGGCTGCCTAGAATGGAGTGGGTAGTGATAGGGCGTGAGAGAGACAGGGATTAGCATCGCACCGTCTTGGACCTCATTCTTCCTTGACTATCCTTCTCACAAATATATCAACGAGTAGGAGTCTAGACCCCACACTGAATGGTTTGGAATAGTTGGATTCGGCCAACCCCTGGGTCAGCGTGGGTCCTTGAAATGGAAGGACATCATTCAGAGATTCTTGTTCATCGTGCCCAGCAAGCAAGTGGGTATTAGACCTGTTGTTCCAACACCGGCACCAGAAAGGGCCTTCACTATGCATAATGCAGGCTCGCAGCTTATGTTTCCTCTGCCTGGGCCACGATTATGGCTCACGTTTCACTTACATGGGGCTTTCTGAGTGCAAGATCGGGCATGTGAAGAATGGGATAATTGATCTTTTCCCTCCTGGCTGGAATCTGTGGCTGCATTCCCTCTAAACCGCACAGAATTCTGATTTGCTGCCTTGGATTTTACAGGGTCCTCTGTGCAAAATAAAGCCTACAGGTGTGAAGGTTTACTGCAGCCGTGGAGATAGAATTTCTTATGATGAAATGGTTTCATATTTTTTCTGGGGGAAAAAAATTTCACACACACAAACACACACACACACACACACACACACACCCCAGCCTGAAAGATTTGCCTTCATCCTACCTCCATTTCTTATGCAGTTCTCTCCTCTACCTGCTTTTCTTTCCCCCCCTTCATGGCTACTACCGCGGACCATGTGCCGCAGGACACTGAAGCAGGCTTAAGGAATGCCTACAACACGAGGTGAGGCAGAAGAGTTTTGAACAGCTCCCTACAGTGGAAAAACAAAAGGTTTTCTATCCCTTTGGTAGGGAATTATACCTTAGAAATTCATAGATTATCAGCCAGTCAGGAGGTCAAGCGTGGCTGTATCTACACGTCTGGAGAAATGTCTGGTTCACCTGTGCTGTGGCCCCAGGGCAATTAAAATCATTGCAGAAAGGAATATGGAATGGGTGCAGATTAAGGATGCTTTCGTTTACCATCTCTCCCTTTGCAGCCTTCTCTCCTCTTTCTTTACGTCCCAGAAACAATGCCTCGCTGTGCTGACGTGAAGCCCGCCAGGACACTAACCCATTAATCATAACAATTACATGTTAATACTGGATGAGTTTATTATGATTAGCAGGGAACAGTTTGAGAAGTTGAGACTGAGATTTGAAGTAAGGTGAAAAATATGATGCTTAGTTAGGACATGTTTATTGAGGGTTTATGCAAACGGCACCAAAGTACATGTCTGTTCAATGCTTTTTGCCATCAGCTAATGATGCACATGAGACAAACACAGGTCTTTCCTTTTTGGTGACAAGGAGCCGTGTCCACATGTGCTCATGGCCCCCTCCATAGCAGCGAGTTCAATGCGTAACTGAGCACGTATCAGCCGTCCCCCGCATATCAAAGGGGACACACTGTAATGACTGGTTCCGATTTCCCTGGAAGTCTGCTTATTTCTAAGATCTGAGGACACCGAGGCTCCCTTCCATTTTCAGTGGAGTAATTCTCTCCTGATCCGAGAGCCTCCCGAGAAGCCAGGCTGTCCCAGGCCAAGGACGGCACTCGAGTTCTCTGAAGGCTCGTGTAGAAGGGCTCTCTTGGGTCCAGCTTGAACTAGGTAGCTTCAGAAACATTTCTTGCTCTCTCTCCTTCCAGAAATGGTTCTGAGACCTGGATTAGCATCCAAATTACCCTTCACTCCCTCCTGACTCGGGCTTCTTCAGATAACTACTTACTCGTTAGTGATGGATCTGGCCGCCTGCCTAGAGGACTTCTGTTTGTACCATTTTCCCATTTTATAGATAAAGAATCACAGCACCTGCCCTAGAATTACTGGGGAAAGCATGACACTATCCCTTGAGCAATTTGGAAGAAAGAACTAAGTGAACATGAGGATCTTTGTAATTTGTTTAACTTCATTCTTTAGTTTCTCCTTTAGTCTCTGAGGATCCTGATCCTCTAGGTCAGTGGTTTCCAAACCTCACTGATCATCATAATCGCCCAGGGACACCTTTAAAAATACAGACTCTTGGGCCCCACTTGGCTGAGATTCTAATTCAGAAGGTCAGAGAGAGGAGGGGAATGAGGACAAAGACAGGGAAGAGGAGGGAAAAGACAGAAGTACAATAGCTGGAAATTGCTCACCCCGGGCATCTTGCTCTGCAGCCCTACACAAACATGATTTATTTTTTATTATTCATTTCAAAGAGTTAATGATATAATTATCCAAAAACAATTAGATGGAGAGTGGAAACAAAGTGCTTAAGGGGCTGGGAGACAGTCTTATTGAAGAGGAGAATAAAGGAGTAAGGTGTCACCAGTGTGTGATCTGTCTGAACCCAGGCTTCTGGCTTCACACCTGAGCCCTCGGGAGGGCCTCTGCCAGGACTCTCGGGGACAGCAACTGGCACACAGTTTCCCACTCTCATCCCCAAAGAAACAGGCGTGTATAGATCACGCCTGATCCTTTAGGCCTGTGTTAGACATTGGGCCACCATCTCAGCCTCTTCAGTCCCACTCGGCTGTTGCGTCTTTACAGCTTGAGGGCATGATTTTTCAACAAATTACCACCCAGCACTTCCTGTTTTCCAGGCAGTTTTGTAGGTGTGTTGGACTCCAGGGTGAACAAACATAGGGCCTGTGTCCTCTCAGGGAGCTTGCTTCCCGGGTAGGGGGAGGAGAAATGCAACAGCAGCTACTCAAAGTCATTACAAATTAGAGTAAGTGGCTTAAAGGAAATAAACAAGGGGCTGCGACAGAGGAGAGGATTTGTGGGGAAGAAAAGAGTAATTATAGGAAATATAGTATCTCTGAGAAAGACACAGCCAGGTGGTAGATGGAGCCTGGCTTAGAAGAAGACGCCTGGGTTTTAAGCCCAGTTCTAATAGCTGAGGGCTATGTGAGAATTTTGGCAAGTCATAAAACCATGTCTGTATCAGTTTCCTATTGGTGCCATAACAAATGACCACACACTTGGCTTAACAGTTAAAACCCCAGTTGATTACATTGCAGTTCTAGAGGTCAGAAGTCCAAAATGAGCCTCACTGACCCACGTCCATTGTGCTGGTAAGGCTACATTCTCTCTGAGGCTCGAGGGGAGAATTTGTTCCCTGGTCTGTCCAGCTTCTATAGGTTGCCTGCATTTCTTGGTTTGTAGCCTCCTTCTATCTTCAAGGTCAGTAGTGTGGTATCTTCACATCTTACTCTGAATCTCCTGCTTCCCACTTTTACCTTTAAGGACTCTTGTGGTTACATTGAGTCTACCTGGATAATCCAGGATAATCTCTTCATCTCAAGATCCTTAATGAATCAAAATAGCAAAGACTTTTTTACCATGGAAGGTAACATATTCAGAGGTCCTAGGGATTAGGATGTGGACATCTTTGGGGGTTCTTGTTCTGTCTACTACAATGCCACACCTGCCTTTCTTCCATTTTATAATGAAAATACTATTACTTTCTTGACTCACTTCATAGGGTTATTGTGAGAATCAGTATGCTAATGGGCATAGAAGTGGGGTTTTTTTGCAAGTTGTAAGAGTCAACAGAGTTAGAAGGAGGGCTGTGATCATTTTAATAAGGAGCAACTATGGACGGGCTCATAGAAAAAGCAAAAACATGAAATGAAACAATGAGGGGAAGGTACTAAAAGGAAAAATTAAAGAAGAGTGTGTTTACCTTGGAAGAAATAAGTCAGAGGTATCATTTTTGTTGTCGTTGATTATACAGCAATATTATGATGAAGACGCTAATCAGATACATTCATTCCACTAAAGAGCTGGCAAGAGATGGGTGTTCCTGTATCACTGCTTCGCTCATCCTGCTCCTTCCCGCCCTTCAAGGCTTGAGTCAGACCCAGGAGGTTTGCTCCAGCTCGGTCACTGTGCATCCATCACTCCATGTTGTTTTCTTTTAGCCTTTTGCATGGCTTTCTCAGTTTAACAAACATGTATTGTGAAACTACCATATACTAGGAACTGTGCTAGTCTCTGAGAATTTAAAGATGAAAGACAGCCTTTGTCCTCAGGGTGCTTATAGCTTAGCATGCTCTCCTGAAGTCCTTATCACCCACTGCCTTGAGTTAGAGTTATTTGTGTGCATGCTTGCCTCCTCTACCTGAACACAGGAGTAGTATAAAACCTAACTTTGCATCTGCTGTGGCCAAGGCCTGGAGACTTACAATTATAGGTTTAACAGATGTTGGTTGAGTTAAATAGAGGACAGATCCTCAGCCATCAAAATTATTTCTTGCCAGCATGAGAGAGGTTCTGGAAGTCTGTGGTCTGTATATTTTTAAGAAGAGAATAGATGTCTTTCTGGGATGGTTTGGAGTCACCCGCTACAAGGTAGGGCCCTGGACCAAATTACTTCTTAGGTCCTTTCCAGACTTATTATTATACCTGCTATTGTTCCTTCATTGCATAAGTTTATTCATTGTTGGTTAAATACAATTTTTAAGTATTTACTCATTGGGCTTTCAGCAGATTACAGAGAATCTTTGTTCTAAAATTTTGCTAGTCTAATCTAAGTAGAAGGTGATGTATTGTCAAGGTAGTGATGGGGTAGGTGTTTATGATTGCTACTTTTTTGTGCAAGAGTGGGCAGAGAATGCTTCTGGAGCATGACAGGTACTGAGAACATCAAGGAGGCAAGACCATGTCACTTTCAGAAAGCAGTCCAATTGCGGAAGTTTGCAAGACTACTCTTGTACCCATACCTTAACAACTTTCATATTCTTTCCTTTCTCCACACTTTTGCTCATCACATTCACCTCCCTTGAATGTCTTCCTCTCATCTCCACTTCTCTAAATTCCATTCATCTTAAATTGCCTCTGTTTAGTACCGTAAAAAGAGGTTGGGCTTTAACCTTAAAGCCCAATCCAATTAATTCAGATACTTGAACTAGTGACCATCAGTCCAACTCACCATTTGTTATTACTACTTATCTAATAGCTTACTGACATTTTTGCCTTTGTTCTTTTAGAAAATGCAACTTAGCTCTTATTTTCTGTTATTTTTAATGTACTCTACATTTTATTTCTCTGGTGCCATAGTACCTTGCACTTAGTAGATACTCAGTATATACTCTGTTCAGTGATACCTCGACGAATCGAAAGCTGAAACCCTCATTCTCTTTGCCACATGTATGAATCAGCACTGTGTTCCACTTAGGGGAACACATTCAAGCTAGAGGAATCCTTTGTTTGACAAAAGCAGTTTGGGAACCTATTTCATTTTTCTACCTTCTTCCACCAATCCTACAGAGCTTCTGAGAGCTTGGATCCATATGTTCTAGTAGCTGAACACCAGGCAGCTTAGCAGCTGAGCACAAAACCTGTCTCTCAATTATACACACACAAGCCAGGACCTCCTACTTGCCATGGTGTCAGATCAGGATAGAACATGAACACAGAAAAGGTACATTGTGCTATAGGCTGACTCTGTTTGGGATCCACTGTAATACACAAGAGGCCACTGAATCAAAATCCCCAGTGTCACAGTATGGCCCTTCTGCAGTTTGGATTAGAATATCGATGTAGTTTCTTTGTCATCTCTGCACTGTCTGTCATCCCCTTGAGTCCCTTTTTATGAACCCATCCAGTGGGAAGGGTCACTTACAAATCTGAGAACAATGAGTCTGACTAGGAGTAAAGAGCATGTGGAATGTCAGGCAGAAGTACTCTATTCACTCTCGTAGGAGTGTAAGGGGAGACAAAAATGCACCGTGCTGCCTCCAGCTAAGAAAGCGTATGTTATTTACAGGAGCTTGGTGCCTCTTTGCTGCCTGTCTTGCAACATCAGAATCACAGTGGGTCCCTGACTTCCTGGCCTCAGACTTGTCAGTTTACCAGCCATCAGGGGACCAAACTCTCCACTCAGGGTCTGACCTGCATGGCTATGCTGAGGTGGCTCTGCGGGTTCCTCAAAGCCAGTTTCTACAGGGCACGTGGAAATGTTGCCCCCGTATACACCAAGATTCAGGCTCTGACACTTGTTCCTTCCACCTTCCAATGGCCCAGCCTGAGACCTTGGGATTTGGGGTGGTGGGAAGTGCTCTTCTCTCATTCAGGCCTCTGCTCCGGGGTCAGGGCCTCAGGGCAGTCTTCCGTGACCACCCTGTTTAACATATCACAGCCTTTCCCTTACTCTGCTTTACATTTCTTCAGAGAATGTGTCATTTCCTGACCTTTTGTGTTTACTCACCCATTGTCAGCCTCTCACATTAAACTCCAGTGAGTACTTGAGGGTAGAGACTATGTTGCCCACTTATTGACAACCAAATCCCACAGGTGTAGGACAGAGTCTGACAAAGAGGCACTCGATGTTGGTTGAATGACTGCACCGACCAGATCCTGTAGGAGGAAGCAGATGAGGCATATATTGGCCAATTTAATTAACTTACTTTGTGAGCCAAGATTATTTGGAAGATGAGTGAGCTTAAAAAAAAATTCAGCTCACACCACCAAACTTGGACTATGCCCCTCGCTGCCTTGCCACCTCCTCTCTGTCCGCATTTCCCAGTTGTGGCCGATGCCAACGTGTGAACGCGCATGTCCGCTCCTGCCTCTCGCTTTCCTGATTCCCAACCCCAGCAGAAACGCAACTCCAAAGACCTGGGTTTCTAATGGTGGTCCACATTTGCTCGCTCTGCTTCCCTGGAGATCCTAGTCACTGGGTGTTTGGCCCCAGCCAGCCCACTGCTCCCCACTGCTGCCCTCCCCACTCCTGGTTACTTCTTCGCCTGTTGGGATTGGCGTTATTGGCTGTGTTCTACATGCCAGATACCCTTAATCCTAGCCATCGTTTCTCAGCAGACAGGGCCTGAGCCCCTTTAGCTAACAAGGACACCTAAGAGGGGTCCTCAAATCTGTGACTTAACCGTTTCTCAGGGAGTCCAACAAGGAGGGCCACAGTTACGCTTGGCAGTATTCACACTCCCTTTGCATGGTGGCAGCCCCTCCACTTGGTGAAACTTTAGATGCTCCTTCTCTGTTTCCAAACTATTTCAGGGTTTCCCATACACCCAGCCAACAACAGAAAGCAACGGGAGTCCAGGGAGGCTGTGGCTGTGAGATCACGAGCTCCAGAGGCCAGAGCACTGACAGTGGGACTTTGCAAAACCTGAGCTAGTTGGGGATGATTGGCATGAGTTCATTTGAAACTGAGGTTCTTAGTGCAGAGGGAGGAAAGGGTAAGAGGGAATAGAAGCTGAGCAGATTAGGACAAAATAATGACTCTAAATGACAAAAGTTAAAATCTGGTACGCCCGCTCTGGCTGGTGTGGCTCAGTGGATTGCGCGCCAGCCTGCGAACCAAAGGGTCACTGGTTTGATTCCAGGTCTAGGGCACATGCTGGGTTTCAGGCCAGATCCCCAGTAGAGGGTGCTCAAGAGGCAACCACGCATTGATGTTTCTCTCTTTCTCCTTCTCCTACCCTTCCCCTGTCTAATAAATGAATAAATAAATGAAATTTAAAAAAAAATCTGGTACCCCTACACTGACTCCACATCAAGAACTGTGGTCTGTTTCTCAGTCTGGAATCCCTTTTGTCCTGTGGCAGAGTCTGTGCGATCAAGGACTGGTCAGGGTTTCCCTCAGAAGGTACGATTTCTTCATTATTTTTTTCAGAAGTGAACAACTCTGGTGATGGTTTACCCATTCCCTAGAACAAGACTTTCCCTACTGTTTTATTTTTATTTTTAATTTTTCCAAGAGGTGTCTCTAACCACCACACCCTTTCTGAATGATTCCAAATACTTTCACCCCATGAATAAATGAAGTATTGTGTACTTAGCATTGCAACTGCCTTCAAATGCTTTCAGTGGTTTAAAGGCGTCAGCAAAGCTGAAAAGCGTGTAGCACTATATCCCCCTTTAGGGAGCCGTAGAGGTGCGGAAAAGGGAGCCTGTGTTCCCTTGGGGCCAAACACTCTGGATTTAAGCCTCCATTTTTTTTTTCTTTTTTCCATCACTGGTAACCATCGCAAATGCAAACCCAGAGAAGAACACGTTCTCTTTATTCAAACAACAGGGACGGGAAACATTAGAGCAGAGTAAAAGCTGCTCAGTGTGCCTGGATGACTTAGTCTGAAATAGTATTATAGCTTGGCAGCAAACCCACTTCAGGGAAGCTGGTGGGAGACTAAAAGAAAAGTTAAATTGAGGGGGTAAATCATTTTATCAGGCTTAGGATTTTTACTTGATGTAATGAGACTCTCATAAAATGAGTTAATATGTCTGCCTAAGGGCATAGATATTTGAAGAAAGAATTTGAAAATACACACTCAAAGTAACTACCAGTCTGAAATAAAACAATGCAGAGCAGTGAAATTCTCCTCATATAAATTTTGGCACAATGTATTTCCTTTTGAACAGCATGATTAAATATAAGTATTCCTTGCTTGTCATTAAGAAGGAAAGGAAAACTACAAAGCATTTCTTATTCTTTTAAAGACTTTTCTATTGTGTTCCATTTTCTTCCTCTTCCTCCTCCTTCTCATTTATCTTCTAGAAAAACTATGCTTGTTTTGCCCTGTAAAATGCAGACTGAATTCAGATTGTTCATAAAAGATGAGGCCAAACATTTTTCTGCATTCTTGCCTGTTGCTCTCTGATTTTCCATGACTCAAACACAGAGTGAGCCCACAGTGCAGAGGGCAGTTCCTTTGCTGACAGACCCACAGAGGAAAATCACAGCTTTTCTTCTCAGTGATTGACCCCGTGGCCTTTACACTTTCTCTCTTGGCTTCCCTTTTACCAGTTCTTTCAGAGGACACTTGCCATTAGGCCAGGTATGTTTGTTGTTTCACAAAAAGCTATAAGTAAGTCAAGCCTTGGGAATGTATTTCCAAACTAATAAAATCATGGGAGGAAGGAATGGTTAATGCATAACTATCAAACACATAGTGGTGGAGGGCGAGGTGGGGCAGGAGTGGGTCACAGACCTTGTCACCTGCTTAGGGATTACAGATCGGAGAAAAGAGTATGAGAACAGTCTCCATTTGGCTCTGCAGGTGGCTTCTGTGTCCCGTTAGTACTCCACAGACAGCACCAAGGTCAGCACAAACACTACTGGTGACATCTGAGGCGGGTCAAGGAATGTACCCAAAGGCTTGGGCCATTTAGTCCAGCTGCCCCAGGGAGAGGGGAGGAGATGTACACAGGTTTCGGGGCAGAACTCTCTGTCATGCCAGGGCCATAGAGCAGCAGATCCAAGGCCACTTGCTCGAGATGGACACCTGCTTCAGGTCCTGCTGCACACTGCACAACATGGCCACTGAGCTCTGAGCAGAAACCAGAGGTTCAGGCTCATTGGGAGGGTCCCGAGTGCCATTTCCTCTTTATCACCTCACTCAAGAGCCTGTCAAGTTGTTCACCGTGTAACTGCTTGCGTGGCTTTGTTATAGAGAAATAGCTGTGATATGTATAGAGTGCCCCATCTCATGGAAACATCCACTGATGCTTCCATTTCCATTTCAAAAAATTGCTTATTTTCACCATTTAGTTAATCTTTTCCAACAGCTATGTTGATGTTTCTCGCTAGTCTTCCATGTGGCACAGGAATCTGCTTGTTTAATAAACAGCATTATCAGCACTCAAGGAAATGCCCTGTGATAGGGGGTTGTTGCTATGGCTACTTTTTTTTTTTTAAGAAAAAAATAACCTTGCGAATGGACACTAACAAATCAAAAGAAATTAAATTTTCTCCCTCAGAGAGGAATGAAGCTAGAATGCCGAAGGCTCTCTCAGATTCGTGAAAAGATTTGTATGAACAATTTTTTGTGCTCTGCATTGGCCATAGCAAGCTGTGGGCTCTGCATTCCTAGAATAATGTTTCTCTGTGAAAATCAAACAGTCCTATTCTTTTTCAAAGTATTCCTTTAATTATGAAGGAGATGGCCAACATGTGGGACAGTGTCACTATCAAGCCCCCAGAGGTTATGCGTATGCAGCATCCTACTTAAAAACCTCACATTCATATCTTTTAATGTGTCCCACCACTAAAGATGTGCTATTTTCTTTTCAGAGCTATGGCCTTAGCAACTTGATGTTCGCTTTTTCAGCCCTCACAGCAGGGAAATTCAGGTGAATTCCAAACTGTGATTAGAGAGATGTGAGTGGAGTTAAAAGGAGTCAAACAATAGAAGAGAAGCACACTTGCACAGACACATGTGCACAGACCAACTGCGTGCAAAGATAAGTTGCATCTGCGTATGACTGTGTTCGCTCTTGTCATCAAGCCATGAATTTGCTAGGAATAGGTAAAGGTCAGTGGAAGAGAAAAAAAGATCTTTCTACTGCCAAAAGTAATAAAGAAAGAGAAAAAGGCACCTGTGACACTAGATATCATGGAGGGGAAAAGAATGGTGCTAAATGATATTGAAAGTTTAAAAATACATTGAGAAGCAAAAGCATGAAATGATTTGTGCCTGCTAGGGGAACACAGATAATGCAGAATGGTCTCAATTGATGCGTAGATGGATCAAGGGTTGTTGGATTGTTCTTTCCCTCCACTTTCCCTCTATTTTCTAACCATATTTTCTTTGATGGAGAAAATGATAGGCTTGATAATACATGATGATAGGCACCCAAAGATCAAACTTCATTAGATCCTTCTCATTCAGTAGCATGAAACTCTCTGGTCAAAGGCAGTTCCCATATGTGACCTTAATTTAACAAACGATTAGACCCAATCCTGATGCTTTGAACTATCTTTGGTTATCAAGATCAAGTAGGATACCATTTTAAATAGGCTTTTAGTATCCTTAGATACCCTGAAAATTTATGCTACTGAAATGTTCATTGAAGCCACCCAATGCCATCCATCTCCTTTTTAAGTCTTTTTTTGGGTGGCTTTTGTTCCCCAAACAGGATTTTCCCATTTACCCTTATTTATTTCAACATGAAACCCAACTAAAAGAATCCCTGGATGTCACACCTCTGCTTTGTCGATGATGCTTATGTTTCTTGTGGCCCGGCTTCCCTCATCTTGGCTGACTTCAAACACATACTGAAGTTCCTATTACATACAACCTACTTAACTACTCCAGAAAAAAACAGGAAAACTCTATGCTTTCCATCTAGTACTTGAACAAGGAATTGCAGCCTCACTGCAGTTCTTAATGAGATGGAGAAGAGGAGAAAATATGGAAGATATCAAAGAAGATAAAGTGAAAGAATTAAGCAAGAAGACAGAATAAGTTATTCAAAAAGGTTTAACTGTGTACCGACAAAATACAAAAGGTTATACTAGCTGCTATGAAGGATATAAAAACAATAAGGCAGACTACTACCCTATAATTCAATGATTTTTCAACCAGTGTGTCACAAGAATTTCTAAAACATGCAATACCTAACTGTTTTGTCAGGGGCACTAACGTCTTTTCCCTTAGATTGTCAAATTTTAAAAAAAAGGACCACAGCCAATACGACAATAGTCATCCGGTGTGAATGAGTCAAAATTATATCTATTTTTTTGTCACATTGGCAAAAAATGTATTTTTCGGTGTGCCACAGAAGTTTTGTGATTAGTTTATGTGTGCCATGAGATGAAAAAGGTTGACAATCACTGCTGTAATTCCTTCTAGCTGCTATCCTACGTCTCCTGAGAGTTTAGGTAAGATAATGTGCCCACGTTGTTTTCCTTTTGTTACCTTCCATTCCATCTTCAACACATTGCAGTTTGGCCCCTTTCCCCAAGCACCATCAAACACCAGTGTGGCAGAGGGAGCTCCACTTTCATTCTTGGCGGCTTCTTAATGAGGTTGCATCGCTTCATGGGCTTGTTCATCCCCTCCCTAAAACCCTCTTCCTCACTCCTGCTGTCCATCTCCTCCACTTTATTCCTTTCCTCCTTAAATTTTGATGTTCCCCAGAGTTCCATTCCTACCCCTTTTCTCTTCTCACTCCCCACTCTCATTTGGACACTCATAACCACATTTGTTCATTCAACAAATGTTTACGTGTGTTTCTATCGAACTTATATAAACAGCTGAAACTCTCTCCTGACCTTTGAGCCTGGATATCTAGGTAGCAAGAGGACACCTCTAGTCACGTGCCCCACAACATCTCACATTCAACATAGCCAAACTTGAATCCATTATTTGCTTATCATGAATCATGTTCTTCTCCCTACATTCTTTTTCTCAGCAAATGACTTCATCATCCGCTCTGTCACTAATCCAGAAATGTGGATTTGGCCCTAATTCCTCTCTCACTTTCTCTCTCTCTCTCTCTCTCTCTCTCTCTCTCTCTCAGCGTGTGTGTGTGTCTCACACAGACACACACACAATTTCCACATGGACTTGATCACAAAATTCACTTGGTTTCTGATTCCCAAGCTCTTTCCCACCACCTCCATTTCCACTGCCACCACTTTAGCTCAAGTCCAGTTCTCATTGTCTCTCTGAGCGCTGAGATATTCTCACTGCTCTTCTGGCTTAAGACATCCTGTCTCTAATCCATCTGCACATATTTGATTGTTAAAGTGTTTTTCTAAAATACATTACAAATCATGGTTATTCACTTGCTTAAAATCCTTCGATGGCTACCCACGGATTCATAATCAAGCCCACATTCCTCTGTATGGTGTCTAAGCTAGAGAGGCTGTATCCTGCATTGTACTGAGCCTCACCTCTTACCCGCTGCTCCGATGCCTGCTTCACTTTTAGCCTTGCCTGAGATGTACAGTTCCCTGAGGATCTAGCTGTCAGTATAGTGCTTCCCTGGAATAATCCCCTAGCATGAAATGGAAGTTTCCCCCAGTGAATACATTTCATAAAAAGCATGGGTTTTCACGGTCAGGCAAATCCAACTCAATTACTAGCTGGGCAACCTTGGTCAAGATGCTTAAACTTTTGTAGCCTCATTTTTCTCATCAACAAAATGAGTTCCTTATATCCACTCTCAAGGTTGTTGTAAGGACTTGATAGTAATAATAATAAAAAGAGGTGTTATTGGGCACTTTCTTGTGCCAGGGACTATGTGAAGCACTCTACATGTAGTCATGTAATCTTGCATCATCTTTGTGATAGAAGTATAATTATTAAATATACAGGGTCTGGCAGAAATAACGCCTGCTTAAGTGTGGTTGGTAGGGCAATAACATGGGTGTAATCATTTACAGTTTTAATTAGAATATTCCACCTAAAATGTCATATGGTATGCTTGAGTGTGATATTGTTATGTTACAGAAGTACATGCTTATGATTTTGTAATAAAAAAGGGGTGTTATTTGTGCCAGACCCTGTATTTTACAGATAAGAAAGATCAAGGTATAGAAGTTAGGTAACTTGCCCATTGTCACCCTGCTAGTAAATAGAGAAGCTCAGATTCAATGAGATAATATGTGGGAAGTGTCTTCTATTGAGTAGTCATTCAATGAATGCTGTTTGTTCCTCTTTCCTGCCATATGCTAAATACTCATTTGGGTCTTGTGAGAGGACCCAGAAGACTAAATTTAAAAATAGCTGGTATTTATTTAGCTAATATTATTGGGTCGGCCAAAAAGTCTGGCTTTTTTCCATAAAATAAAAGATACATTTTTCATTTTTCACCAATAACTTTATTGATTTGGATATTTTGAATATATGAGCCATCGCCCCCACATGGTACAACGTTGATTGTTCTCAATCAATGTCTCGATTTGATCACTATCAACTTCAACTGGTCTACCCAACCGTGGAGCGTCGTCCAGTGAGAAATCTCCAGCACAAAACTTCACAAACCACTTTTGACACATTCAGTCAGTCACCGCACCTTCTCCATGCACTGCACAATTTTTTTTTTTTTTTTTGCATTTCGGTTGCATTTTTACCATTCTTGAAGTAATAAAGCATAATATACCAAAAATGTTGCATATTTTCTTCATCTGCAATATTAAACGGGCTACACAAAAATTCACCAATTTTTGTTCAGTTTTTTTAAATGCATGTCGATATGACAGCTGTCACAATAAAATCTAACAAAATTGTTTCGAATGAAGCTAAAGACAACTAAGAGCTACTAGAGCCATTGTACATTTTGAGTACAGATTCTATAGACATTTTCTCATTTGAGACTCACTACAGCTACTGAGTTAGAACTATAATCTCCATTACACAGAGAAGGAAACTGAGGCTCAGAGAAGTTAACTGCCCAAAGCTCCCTATCTCATAGAGGACACAGCCTGGTCTTAAATCCAAGTCTCTGATGCCAAACCTCAAGCTCTTGACCACTACAATATATTGCCTCATAAGACATCAAGACACAGAACAACATTTACAATCTTGCTGGGGGGACTGAAAAAGGTATAATACCACTTATAAGACAAAAGCATCAAATACATAAGGGAAGCAAACCATGGGTAGAATGGCTTACGAGGGCACAAAATAACATAAGTGGGCTCTACGAAGGAGTGAGTTTTGAGCTGAGATTTCAGCATAGGGAAGAAAAGACACTGGTCGAAGAGAAAGACCCTCTTTGAGGTCAGAATGACATATATGGAGACATATACATGCAGATCGTGGGTCATGGTTAAAGAAGTATTTTATCCTCTAGAAATCTGACTGGTGAATATAAGATATTAATTGCGAGCCAGGTTCAGTGAAGAAATGTATGTCTCGGTGTTGGGGGTAGGGGTCGGGTAAAGATCCAGGGGTATCAATCCTGCTGACATCCTGCATTAAAAGCAATTTACAAGGTTGCAGTTGGTGAGCTTTCTCAGTTTAAATCTGCCCTGCATTGTGTCTAAAAGGCAAATGAAACAAACAGCAGTAATATTTCTGAGGATTAGAAGCTTCCTGAGTGAAGACTGTGACTGCGCTTTTAATATTTTAAGCAGACTCGAACAACACAGTAAACAGTTTTCTTTGCAGAACGGTGCAAAGTGAGCCGTTTGACTTGTCTGATTATCCCCATGGTCATTCGTGGCAGGCTGGACAGTTCTCTCTCCTCAGGGAGCAGTCACTTAGGAGTTAACCCAAGGCCCAGGTTAGTGCCTTCTGCTCTCATTTTTCTAAGGTGATGGATGCTGATTTATCTTGAAATGAATTCACAGAAAACAAGTGTAACATATTCCTATTTAAAGAGAAGTTTCAAGAACTACGGAAGCACATACCGGGAAATAGCGGTTCTCACCCCACAGTACAGGAAAAGGCCTTCTGCCCAGCCTAGTGCTTTAACAGAATTACTCTTGATTCGCAATATTGAGCTGTTTAAAGTTTTATTTTCTAATATAGGTGGATTTTTTCCCTCTTCAAAGAATATGGCCACACATGAAGAATTGGAATCTGTCAGGTGGAGAATTCATCTCAGTCATATAGTCACCGGGCTGGGCAAGTCAGATCAAAGTGAGGGCATTGCATTTCTATAGGACATTGCTTCAAAGAGCAGTTAAACTGCAAACAATATAAAGGCTTTATTGTCCCCCATTTAATGTCATTTAAATCATCAAGAATCATTTCCCATAAATGTATGGCAAATAGTGTGATTTTAAAGCCAGTTTAAAAAGTCTGTATTCAGACCTTCATGGAAAGCAAAGGAACTTTTCTATCTGCCATAATAAATTCTCATTTCCAAGCATGAAAGGCTTAAATTGCCTGGAGTGTAGGTTTTGGTTTTGTTTTTTTCAATTATAACCAAATATCTCTGTAAACCTCTTCATGTTTCATAGAGCTAGTTAAGCAATTTCCCCTTAGATGTGTCTTTGATGTGAAAATAAACATAGACTGGAGTGAAAGCTGAGGTACCTTCTAAAAGAGTATCTGTCTATATGGTTCATAGTTACTCCGGCTAACATTCTACCAGAGAAAACACACATCAACACTCTATATTGAACCTGGATACAGTTGCTATAAGAGAAATATTTCTTCAAAAGTTTCAAAAGAATGATGACATCAATGCCAAGAACATCAAAGGAACCGTTTGGTGCTCTCGGGTACTTTGCCCAACTACCTTCTAAATGCTGTTTAACATTCCTTTGTAATGGAGTTAAAGATGAGCCTAAAATTGCAAGGACCTCTTAAAAGGTCTGCTCATCCTGCTTCTGTCTCCAGGTGATTGCACCCAAACCAGTTAACGCGGGGCCGACCCGGGCTGTCTAAACTTGATTCAGATGGCAGGTTTATTTTCAGAATGCTCTTGAGAATTGAGGGGAGAATCGGTGAAGATATGATCTCTGGACCTCCCCTGGGTATGCCATGTAAAGATATGTGAAGACAATGGAAACCCTGTTAGGATGCGGCTGTCATGGTGCGGCAGCCCTCATTCTTAATTCATAATGCTCTTCTTTCAAAAAAGGCTCTGGAAGAGCTGGGTAATGACCACACGTGGAAAGTTGAAAGAGAAACCAAAATAAATGCGTGCATTTAGTCTCTCTCAGCTTTTCAGTTTTAATCAATCAAGAAAACCATACATCTACCTTATGAAAATTGTAATTTCAATGTAATCATTGGCTTCATTACATCTTTGTTTTAGTTGGGAATTGTTTGTTGCAAGCGGAAAAGAAAAAAGTGGGGTGGGGTGGGGTGGGGTGGGATGGGGTGGGGTTCTGGGAAAGAGGTTTATTGGAAAGTTACTGAGAGTCTCAATCACAGAAAATGTATTAGAGGCTCCCAGAGTGCTGGAATCAGGAATTGGAAGGCTTCAGGGATCTCTGTCTTTTCTCTATCTTTCCCTCCCTTTTTCCCTCGCTCGGTCCCTCCCACTCTCCCTTCTTCCTTCCTTCTTTCCTTCCTTTCTTTTTTCCAACCTAGGTTTTCATCCCAGCTTTTCTCAGTGCATCAGTTTCGTTCTCCTATCTCTGTAGACTTACTTTCTCTCTCTCACTGTATGTGGCCGAGAATGACTGCAGGCAGCCCTACATATGTCTCATTTCAAGTGTACAAAGACTGCTGAGAGGGTCTTGTTACAATTCCTGATTACTAGAAAAATATGTAGTTGATTCAGCTTTATTCAAATGCCTGCCTTGATCCAGCCTGCTGGGGCAAAGTAACTTCAGCATCTTGAAGTGTTTTCTCCTAGCCTTTTTTATTCGCTATAAACAATCTCTTTTTATCTCATATTTGTTTGAGTTACACTAAGGGTGAGATAAGGTGGTCAATAAGACAGACAAGGCTCGAGACTCCCTCTCTAGGGCTTATTTTATAACATGGGGCCAACTTAAAAATTGGAAGCAAATTAATAAAAAATATTTGGAAATCGTACCAAGTACTATAAAGAAAACATTAAAAAGTTGAGATGGGAAAAAAAAGATAAGAACGTATTTTAGACAGGTGATTATGGAAAATCTCTGCTGAGTTCACATTAAAGTGAGACTTATAGAAAAAGAAGGAACTTAGCTATAATAAATGTAAAAAGAGGGGAAGCAGAGAGTATTCCACTTGGAGGCAATAATATATGTAACAGACCTGAAGATGAAATCACCTTTTAGGTTTTGGGAATTAGAAAACAAAACAAAACAAAAAGAACAATACAGTCAGTCCTTGAACAACTCAGGGTTTTGGTGCTCAGAAATTTGAGTTAAACTTTTGACTTCCCCAAAACTTGACTACTAATAGCTTATTGTTTACCAGAAGACTTACCGATAACGTAAGCGGTCAAACACCACATCTTTGGTATGTTAATATATTATATCCTGTATTCTTACAATAAAGTCAGCTAGAGAAAATAAAATATTGAGAAAATCATAAGGAAGAAAAAGTATACATTTATAGTACTGAACTGTATCCATATTGTACGTTTATGCTGTCTCCAAGATGAATCCTTCAGAACTTACATCAGTATCATCTTTCCTGATACGTAACACACTGTAGATATTCTGCATGTTACTATCACTAGACATAAAAAATAAAAAGAGAATGTGAAAAAATTCATATGTATTTGCAGGTATAATGATTCATGCATTCATAGCAAAGCAGCAGCAATTTGATTGCTTTAGGGTTGCCTAATGTAATTGATACCGTTGCTTCACGGTGGTAAGGAAATACAAAAAATTTTTAAATATAATTGAAAAAACTCCACATAGTGGTCCCATGTATTTCAAACCCATGTTGTTCAAGGCTGAACTGTAATATAGCTGGAGCTTGAGAAAGAGATCCGTTTTGTTGCTATGTAGAGAACAGACAGGAGTGGGGAGAAGCAAAATGTAGGGTCGGATTCACAGAACAAAATGCAAGACACTTGGTAGCTCACTGTGCTTAAAGCAGAGGGTCCCAAAGAAGAATGAAGTGTGTGTGATCTGAAAGATAGGGATCTTTAGTACCCATCTAAGTCAGAAAAGCCACTGAAGATGAAGGTGAAGGCTGCATGAATTGTGGGTGGCTCTATTTTGCATTAGTTTGCAAAAAAGCTGGGAGCTCTTTAGTAGCTGCATTCAAACCCCAAAATAATTAATAGACAACCCTGGAATGGAATTATGACACTCTCTCTGCTATCTAGGTATTCCTGATATTCAAACTGGCCGACATTTTAGGATGAGTCCAATTCCCACCAGTGCAGGAAAACGACAGCACCCTCTTAGAACATCTGCGATTTCCCTCCCTCTCCAATACCTCCCAGCTCTGCCCTGTGCCCAGCAGCTCTAGATTGGACAGAACTGCAAAGAATCAGCCCCGCGGTTTATAAAAGGGAACCATAGATGCCCCATAAACTGACTCATCTAATGTTCTCACACCGCTGACTGCCCAATAAGTGAAATCATCAGCCAGTCAGTGAGTGTTTCCCTGGGCAAGTGCTAAACTGGGCTTGTGCCATTAGGATGAGATCCACAAGGTACTCTCTCTTGCACTAACTTCTTGGAATCCTATTGATGGGAAAAACTCACAAACCTTAATCAATTACCAAAAACAATATAAGACAGAGTGCTCAGATCATTAAAGCAGCAAGAAAGGGTATGAGGGAAAAAGTAGGAGCAGAAGGCGTCACAGAGGAGATGGACCTTGAGCAGGCCCTTAGAATGAGAGCTTCCAGACTGGGCCCTCCAGCAAAGCGGGAGAGAGAAGCCACTTGATTAATGAAACATAACACACTGTACATTCTGCTGAGGAGGACATTTAGAGATTTCAAGAGAATTGCCAACATTTTAGACATAGCATTTACTTTGGATTTGCTTCGATATATTCTGGGCAAAAAGTGAGTCATGATTAAAGTATTTCATGCACAAAGTGCCTGAGGTTTTCAGGCTTTTATAGAATAGTCTATTCATTTTACTGTTAAACATAGAGGGTCCTTCTCTGAAAGATGGCCCCTGTTAGACCTTTTCATTTTGGCGACCGCAGTGACTAGTCAGGATAACTAAGGTTCTAGTTGGCAGGTTAATCACACTGGTCACTACTGAATGGATCCAGAATGACTTTGCATAAGGTAGTAAACAATATGAAAAAAGAATTCCACTTTGACCATTTTAATTTAATCTAAACAATCCCCTCTTGCCAGACGACAAGTTTTGTCCATACTTTCACTAGCGGTATATCAGACTATCATAGAACATCATCTTCGTTTGCATACTTGGGGACACTTCATTGGAAGGGAGAGGGATCCCTCTCGTGCCTTCCCCAGGCAGAGTCCTCTCCCCTGTACAACTGTAATCCTGCACACACTTCTTCAGGGCAACTTTCTGTCGTACTGTTATTTTCTGCTTTGTTTCCAGACAGACTGGTGAACTCCTTTTAGTTTGTTTGCTTTTATTAGTTCTAACATTTATTGGAAAATGTGTTTTAAGACCAATTTTCCAGCCTCTTTATGTGCTTTAACCACTTGGTCCTCACAGCAATCCTAAGACATAGAATATATAGTCTCACATAACATATACTTGGTGCTGAATAAATACCGGTATCTGTTCAATGTACAAGTACACAAATTCCAGTTTACAGGTGAGTAAAAGCCCATTTCGTGACCTTCGTTTTGCCTTTGCCTGGCTCCTTCCCGGCACATAACAACCAGAAGGACAGAGGGCAGCGTCTCACAGGATTGGGTTCGAGTTCTGCCTCCCCTCCGAAAGGAGAGCCCTCCGCCGTGGAGCGCTGCTCTGAGCCGGGAACGCCGCTGGGCTTCCCCTAGATCAGCGTTTTTCAACCTTTTTCATCTCATGGCACACATAAACTGAGTACAAAAATTCTGCGGCACGCCGAAAACATATTTTTTGCCAATCTGACAAAAAATAGTTATAATTTTGATTTATTCACACCTATGGCTATTGTTATGCTGGCTCCGGTCATTTTTTTTATTTGACAATCTGAGGGAAAAGAGGGCAGCGCCCCTGACTAAATAGTCAACTATCACATGTTTTAAAAATTCTCGTGGCACAGCAGTTGAAAATCGCTGCCGTCGATGGTTGTTAATCCCCACTAAAAACCCGCCGTAGAGGTGAGTGAAGTGACTGACCCAAGCTTATACAATAAACAGGAGGAAAGCAGCCTTTAGACCTCAGGCTTATGAGCAGATGAATTCCATGCTGTTCCGAGATCCCACAGCCCCCCATTTACCTCGATAAAGCTGGATACCTACTTCTCTGGAGCAGGGTGACAACTGTTGCCTTCCCTTCTCCCTCAGTGAATGGTTTGTTAGTTGATGATAAGCTTGGAACATTCTCCAAGGGGAAGTGATGGAAGCGTTTGAGCTGAGAAGATGCAGTCATGAAATGCCCTTTCTATGCATGGTAATGATGAGTGTGTTTCCGAGGCAAATTCCAGCTCTTCTAGTTACTTTCTACAAGCCAGCCGTTGAAGATAGAAGGGTGGGGGGGCGGGGTGTGATCAAGAAATCTTGAATATGGGAGATCTTGGCATTTAGTGTCTTTAGAAGGACAGTATGTTGACATGTTTTCTCTACAAAGATCCTGAATTTGTAGTGCTCTTTCTTCCCTATAAAAATTTATCTGTATTAAAATTACTGTTTATCATAAAGAATAGCTATTTTGTTGGCTAAATGAATCACATTTTTCAGAGCCCAAACCTTATGGAACAGATTTTCCAGATAGATCTAACATGCCTTCCACCAATAAGACTATGAAACAAAAAGCTCATACCTATTCTTGAAGAAATACAAATAGAAGGTACTGAAAATCATACAGGAAAGGTGCCTTGACCCCCTTCAGCTCCAGTGCTTCCAATCGCGTGGGGCCTCGGGTCAAGATAGGTCTCAGCATTGCATCCCACCTTGGAATCTCACCCGGAGGCTCCACACCACCTTGAGTCCAACACAAAGTTTCACGTATCCCTTCACTTTTTTTTATCCTCTCCAGAGAACATGCTTACTGATTTTAGAGAGCAGGGAAGGGAGAGAAAGAGAGGGGGGGAGAGAAATATTGATGTGAGAGAGAAACATCAGCTGGTTGCCTCTTGTATGTGCCCCAACTGGAGAAGGAACCTGCCACCTAGGCATGTGCCCTGACTGGGAATCGAACCTGCAACCTTCCAGTTTACGGGACGATGCTCCAACCAACTGAGCCACACAGAAGGGGCCAGGACACCCCTTCACTTTTGATTCACATGGATGACGATGAGCTTTTCTTGTGGTTTCAATTCTCAGGGTTTCACATTCCTCTGACTTCAAGATTCAGACAAAAATGATCACTCAAGCAAAACTCTAGTGTAGCCATTAAATTACTCATGAATTATATATGAAAATGTTCCTCATAGCCACAGCCTTATTCTTACCATTGTTATTACACTGCTCAGTAGTCCGAAGGATCCAGCTTCCCTCATACCGAGATCAACCAACAAACTACTTATTTGACCACCTATAAAATGCCCAGCACTGTGGTAAGGTGCTGAAAGGAACCCATTCGGCATAAGACACGGGGCCCATCCTTAGAGGGCTTAAAAATCTAGCTCAGTAAACCTAATCACTATATGGACATAGAAACAATGCAGGGAAGCTCGGAGCTATACCAGAGCGAAATAAGGAAGGGGAGACTTTTGACATCTTCGGCAAAAGCCTTAAAACCCCATTGAGTTTGTTTGGGAGCTGGAAAGCCAGGGAGGAACTGCTTTCATGTCCAGGTACCATGATGAGCTGGAATTTACCGGTCCAGAATCCCAAATATTTTTACTTCGAGAATCAAATCAAGAGTCGTAAATTATTTGGTGGTTTGGTTTCTTTCTAATGTTATCTATTCCCAACCCTGTTTTTGAACAGCAATGTGCGAAGTGGCCTGAGGAAAGTTTACAGATGATGGGACCAAGATAGTCCCCTGAGTAGCTGTGCAGTGGTCACTTCGGTTCTTGTGCTTAAGCCCTGTTGAGAAAGACAGAAAAATATGTGACCTATGGACTGAATTGTTACCTTTGTGTGGCATATTCCCTGTTTCTGGGGCAAGCCAGGAGACAAAGAATGCATTTATTTTGTGGAAAGGAATAGGGGGCAGGGGATGAAACAGAAACCAGAGGATTGTGCAATAATGGCGTTTTTAAATCCCTCCAGGAAGTTTATGTTTCAAGTCCTTTGGAAGAATAAAGCACAGCTGTTTAAAAAGAAGGGCTTACCAAGGGACCCCAGCCCCAATTCCGCTGTGTGCTGGACTTTCCTTGTCCAGAGGCACCTGGGCACCCCCATGCCGGGCAGTTGGGGCAGGCAGGCCCCTGCGCCTGGCCCAGGGCCTGAGCCGGCCTAGCCCTTCCCCCGCGGAGACTGCAGGCCTCAGATAGCACGGAGGTGTTCAAATGGAAGAACCGGCACGGGGACAAGCGTGGCAAGAAACATTTTGGTGGATCTCAGCAAAGGAAACTACAGTGAGCCCTGGGCAGCATGCGAACCAGGCTAGACTTGCTGTGTTGAAGTCATTTCTCAAAGAAGCCCTTTCTTTGGATGCCTAGTGAAAGGGGGTTATTATATGCATAATCTCACAAATCAAGTGTCAGAGTTTGGGGGTGCAAATTTATGGTACCCAACAAAAAATGCTTCTCCATGCAGCTAGGTAATGGAAAAGTATAAACGTTGAAATGTTGGTCCCTTTGAAGCCTTTCCCTCCTGCCACTGGCTTAATCCTCGGCATGTTTTCTCTCATGCCAGGGATGATTTGATATGGTATGGCTCAGAACTCTCTCTCTTCGGGGGCTCAGTAAATCTTTTTGACTGGCCACATGACCCTTTGTCTCTTCCCTTTCTTATATTGGAGCCTTGAGGGTGATGTCCTGAGCTTTCACCATCAAACTCCAACCAATGATGTCACCGTTCCCTCCCTGCCACCCATCCCCGTGAGTCCCAAATGCCCTCCCCTTTGCCTTGTACGTCTTCATTCTAGCATCCTTTTGTCTTGGCTGTGTCCCCTGTGTCCAGAGTTGTATTGACACGTGGCAAATCAGAGGCCGATAGGAAAGCAGGCTGCGCAGTTAGTGATTAAGAACACGGAGTTTGGAACCAGACAGACCTGGGTTGGCATCCGGCCGCCATATCATTTGCCGGGTAATCTTAATGTCAGAAGCCACAGTTTTTTCACTTATAAAACGAGGATCAGCATACACATTCAGAGAGCTGTGGGAAGATTAAATGAGACTCTACACAGTCTTTATTTTAAGAGTACCTGTTTTAAAATAAGCATTTAATACACAGTAGTTATTAAGTGAGGCCCTTTTTGAGCTTTAGGTACTCTGGCTTTTAAGGGCCCCTTCTTCCTCACGAAGTTTTAAAATTTTATTTTCTGACCGTGTTGGTATAAACACAGATATATTACTATTATATATGAAAATAATTTCTTCAACCTAAAAGGTTTTTTTTTTCCTTCCGTTTTAAAATAAATTTAAAAAATTTTGAGGACCACTAAAACTACCTTGGGCCCCGGGCTCTGTGCGGACCGTACCTGATGGATAAGTGAGCCCTGGTTTTCCCCCTTCCTTTCAGTGTTATTAAGTGCATTCTGGGGGTTGTTGGCTCCTCCGGCCCTCAGGATATACGCTGCCCTTATACTTCTCCCTCCCTCCATTTTATCTTTCTCAGCACTGCTCTAAGCAGTCCCCAGTATCCCTGAAGTCCTGCCCTCATCCTTCTCAGTTCAAAGCTCTGTCTTCATGCCCCATGATTCACCTGATTGAGTCTTATTCCCTTAGAACGACCTTAGCAGTATTCTTGGCCTGGTAAGGTAGCACTGAATTTTCTCATAAACGATTTTTCACTGAGGTGTTAATGACTATCTGTGTTCCTCCTCTACTCCTGCTAGAATAGTTGCTTTTTGTCTCAGAGCTCTAAGTGACTCTATACCATCCTTCAAAGCCATGTATCTGATATGAGTGTTTAGTTCAGCAAGGGAAATACTCCAGAGTAAAGGTTGAACTTTGAGGATCACTCACATAATATTGTTCCAGTTGCTGGTGCTTTCTGCATCTGTGCATTCCGTGGGTCTAGGTGACATGACTTGGATTAGAAACGTCTGTGAGAAGCTTCCAGTCCAGGTCCTTTCTCTCTTCTTCCCTCTTCTCTCACCTCCACCTCTGACACCTACTACCTCCAAAATTCTCTTGATAAGGCATCACACCCAATGGAGTCCTAATGGAATCTCTTTTATTCGTGATTCATCTTCCACAACATTGCTCAGGAGAACTTCTGTTCTCCATCTGAATTCATCCATCCAGCAACACTTGGCGGTGGCTTTATACCACCGAACATACGCCTAAACAATTCTTACCCCATGAGTACCTGTTATTTTCTGGGTTCAGGCAGGAAAGCATCCTCAGAGGTAACCCTATTTATAAAGAAGGGAACTATGGCCCATAGAGGTAGAATAGCTTGTCTAGAATAGCAAAGCAAGTTAATGCCAGAACCAGGACTGGATCCCAGGCCTCCTCAATACATGGGTGTGGGCACCATTCACTGCACAGCCGGAGCTCTGCAGTGGGGGCATTTGGCTTGATTCCTGGTTTTGTTGCTTACTCTTGGTGTCATCTTGAGCTGTCACTCAATCTGCAAACCACAGTTTTCTCATCTGTAAAAAAGGGGAGGGAGTAGGTAATGAATGCAGCCGCGTGCTGCAAAGCTATGTTTTGGTGAACGACAGACCACATATATGGTGGTCTCATAATATTATAATGAATTATAAACAAAAATGTTGTGGTGTGGGAAAAAAAGCCTGGTCTCAACTACAATTTTGAATTACTACGAGCTCTGGATGGTTTAAATAGACAAGGAGGCTCAGCTACCGTCCACCGCCCCGCACCTGCCGGGCCGCGGTCAGAGTGGGTGCGGAGCAAGAGAGGCGTGGGAGCCTGCTCTCTCTCCTCCCAGTCCCGTTCCCTTCTCTCTCTTTCCCTCTTCCTCTCTCCCTGCCTCCATCTCTGAATCTCAGTCCTCCCTTTCTCCCTTCTATTATTTCTCATCTCAAGCTTTAGCTCGCTGGGTCTCTTTTGATCTCCGCTCTCCCTGTGCGTCCCCTTGTTTTCCCTCCCTCTCTTTCTCCCTTCCTCCTTCTGACATAATACTCTCCCTCCTGCCAATGGTGCCGCCCTCCACAGCCTACCCAGCCCCTCCCCCTTCACACATTTATCTTATATATTTTTTGTACCTTTCTATGTTTAGATGTACCAATATTTATAATTGTGTGATAGTATTCAGTACAGTAGCATGCTTTAAAGGGATGCACTAAGCTAGACCATATAGCCTACGTGTGGGCTACGTCATCTAGGTTCGTGTAAGTATACTCTGTGATGTTTGCACAGTGATGAAATCACCTAACAACACGTTTCTCAGAATGTATCCCCGTCGCTAAGCAACAAGTGACTGTAGTCCCAACCTCAGAGCTGTCGTGAGAATTCTTAGAGTTGTGGGAACCAAATGAGATTACCCCCGCAGAGAGATTTGCACAATGCCTAGCACACAGCCTTCTATAAATGCCTTTGTTGTTGTTGTTGTTGTTGTTGTTGCAGTTGTTGCTATCACTGTTCCTACAACCATTGCTAATTGTAGAGGCATAATCACGGCCTCGGTAATCCTGGCAGTTTAGAGAAAGTGCTAGTGCTGCTTCCTAGAGGGGGCGATGCGCTGCCCAGGGAGGGGCCAGGGCAATGGGAGAACCTGGCAGAACAGGTTTTCTCAAAGCAGTGGAAAATAAATCAAAGGTGATAACCCAAACCTGGAAAAAAGAATGTATTCCTTTGTTTGTTCCTTATTAGTTGTGAAAGAACCTTCAAAATGTAACTTACACTGAAATAAATCAGTGTGGCCACTCGTGAGGTAACATGGCCAGATCGCTTTGTTCTATGCTTTTTCTGACCCCATGAGGACAGACAGTGAATGTGGTGACTGCTGACAGTGCTCTGTGATGATGTTGCCCACACCAGTGAGTAGACGAGATTAGGAGTCCAGAAAACACAGAAAGACCTTAGAGAAGGGAGTGGGGGGCTTCATACCCAGGTACAAACTCTATACCCTACCCTTTGCTGCAAATTGTTCATCACCAAACCTAAAGTTACGTGGGACTTAGTTGAGAGTCTTGGTTGAAAATAACAGAAGCCCAATTCATATTAGCTTACGCAAAAAGGGGAATTTACTCTAAAGAATATAGGGTATATCGAGGAAGACAAGGAGAGATGCAGAGCTGACCTGGGATTGAATCAGCCCTCAAATGCTACCAGAACTGGTGCCTCTCCTCCATGTTTCATTCTTCTCTCTTTCTACAGACTTACTTTCTGGCTCTGTTTGACATGATGGAACAACAGCTCCCACGTTTTGTAAATCACTGTGCAGCCACCCAGAGATAGCCTCTTTCCCCTTACCTCCAATTCCAGAACTACCGTGGAAGGATCCGATTGGCTTGGCTTGGGTCAGACTGCTTTCTCTGATTACCAGTTAGCAATGGTAAAAGACAAAAACCAGTTATACCGCCATGGCACCTCACCATAAGTATATACCACCTGCAAGGGGGCAAAATCACAGATAAAGTATTACTTCAGCAGGTATCGATGACAAGAGACATATTGCTCACATTTGGCTCTGTGCTGCATCCTGGCCATTCCCAGATTCCTCATCATTTTAGCAGAGATCCAGGATGTCTCTGTGCTCAACTTCCCCTGCCCCTTTTTGCTGAGCAAACCTTAGCCCTGAACAAGCCGATTCCTGCACAATATAGTGGAAATGACACAGGCTTTAGATCTACGCAGACCTTAAGTTAAAGCCCAGGTTGAATACTTCCTAACTGTGTGACACTGGGCACGTTACTTAGCCACTCTGAGCCCCAGTTTCCTTACCTATAAACTAATACACACCTAATGGGGCTGTTGTAAAGACTAAGGAAATAAAGTAACCATATTTAAAATACATGGCAGATAATGAACACTCAATGACATTTTCTTTATTAGGTTAATTAGAAATCTTTCAAATGATGGTAGAATGGTGGTAAGTGAAAAGGAAGGAAAAGAGAAATGATAGAACTTTCTATCTGGGGGGTATCCTTTTGCCTCAGGTATTTTACAGTCATCCTGAGCAAACATTAAATAATTTAAGTAGGTCAGCTGGACTGGGAAATTCACACATTGGTAGACCTTGTCTCTCACTTTAGAGGCAAACCAACAAGGACCTCAAAAATCAGTGATGAACGTTTTGTGTTTCTTTTTCATTTATTGATGTGACCATATGATTGTTGTGACTTAAATTTTCCTCTAGAATTTCTAAAGTTCATATCATACAATCTAATAACTGAGTTAGTGAATGAAATACCTTAACATTTCATTGTTACTGTTGCTGTTTAGAGAAACCCTCCCCTTTGAGAATATAGTAAGACATAATTTTTATTTAAACTGTAGTTTATTGAGTTCTTACTATAGCAAGCACTGTGCTAAACTTTTACATGCATTATCTCATTTCTTCCTATGAGTTAAGAGCTACTGTCTCCATTTTTCTGGATAAGAAATTGAGACTCAGCTAAGTAAAGTGCCATAGTCACTTAGCACTCAGTGACAGAATTGGGATTTACGCCGCTTACTCAGCTCCCAAAGCCTGCATTCTTAATCACTGTGCAGCACCGCCTCTCTGCACCTTAGTTTTGATTATAAGATTCAGAGACAGGCAACAGAAGAAACGAATCCCCAGGAAAACCTGTGCTCACAGAGTCTCGTTCGATAAGTAGGAAAACCATGGTTCCTGTGCACACACACAGAGTTGCTGCATGGGCCTGAAAGCAGGGCCACAGAATTCTAGGAGGAAAAATAGATGAATACCAGATAGCGTGTCTCCTTGGACACAACAATAATTCTAAGTACTTACTTAGAGGATAATAGTAATGAAAGGGTTGAGTCTGTGGAGGGAAAAAAACAAGGCAAAACAAAACAGCTGGAAATTGTGTCCCAGCTTTGGACTCTTCAGTGTTTTCCATCTTGGTCAAAGTTGACTTCATGCCAGCCATCTGTAGCTGTGTGGGGTTGTGTGTGCGTGCACATAGACTATTTTGGCTTGCAACAGAAAACAGCAACAACACTTTGGTGATTAATTGTAGGTATTACCAATAACTCCTGATGATATAGGAAGGATTCTTCATCCATTGACCTGTGTAATCATCATGGGAACCACAGTGATCTCTAGTCACTAATCGATCTGTTCCTCCAGAAACATTTTATTTTGTTCAGCTTGGGCCACTGTGGGTTACGTTATATTTCAGACTCTTCTTCATTTGTGATCTTTTAAAAAAGTTCGTCCTGTGTGTAAATGGAAGAAACATTTAAATATTGTATCACTTTTGATTAGAAGCACATCTGGATTAATAGCTCTTTTTTTTTTTTTTTTTTTTTTACTTCCCCTCTCTCTTTCAGCTCCAGGGTTCCTTGAAAAGAAAACAGATAGTTAACCTGTCTCCTGCCAACAGCAAGAGGCCCAATGGCTTTGTCGACAACTCATTCCTTGATATCAAAAGAATCCGTGTTGGGGAGAACCTCTCTGCAGGACAAGGGGGCCTCCAAGTAAATAATGGACAAAGTCAGATTATGTCGGGGACCTTGCCCATGAGCCAAGCACCCCTGAGGAAGACTAACAATCTGCCTCCCCATACACATTCTCCTGGCAATGGCATGTTTAACATGGGCTTAAAAGAAGTAAAGAAGGAACCAGGAGAGACTCTGTCTTGCAGTAAGCACATGGATAACCAAATGCCCCAGGAGAATATGTTTCCTAATAGGTATGGAGATGACTCCGGAGAGCAACTGATGGATCCTGAACTGCAGGAGCTGTTCAATGAACTGACCAACATAACCGTGCCTCCTATGAGCGACCTTGAGCTGGAGAACATGATCAATGCCACCATAAAGCAGGACGATCCATTTAACATTGACTTGGGTCAGCAGAGCCAGAGGAGCACTCCCAGGCCCTCCTTGGCAATGGAGAAGACAGTAATCAAAAGTGAATACTCCCCTGGTCTGACCCAGGGCCCATCGGGCTCTCCTCAGTTGAGGCCGCCATCAGCTGGCCCTGCGTTCTCCATGGCCAGCTCAGCCCTGTCCACTTCCTCCCCAGTTCCTTCGGTCCCTCAGAGCCAGGCTCAGCCTCAGACAGCCTCAGGAGCAAGCCGGGCCCTGCCAAGCTGGCAGGAAGTATCCCATGCCCAACAACTCAAGCAGATAGCTGCCAACCGTCAGCAGCATGCCCGGATGCAGCAGCACCAGCCTACCAACTGGTCAGCCTTGCCCTCTCCCGCTGGGCCATCTCCAGGTCCATTTGGGCAGGAGAAAATCCCCAGTCCTTCTTTTGGTCAGCAGCCATTCAGCCCACAGAGCTCCCCCATGCCTGGGGTAGCCAGCGGCAGCAGCCAGTCGAAAGTCATGGCTAGCTACATGTACAAGACCAGCCCCTCGGCCCAGGGAGGGCACCTGGATGCGCTCATGCAGCAGAAGCCTCAGGATCTCACTCGAAGTTTTATTAACAGCTCGCACACGGCCATGGAGCCCCGTCTTGGCAACACCAAGCCTTTGTTCCATTTTAACTCAGATCAAGCAAACCAACAGATGCCTTCTGTTTTGCCTTCTCAGAACAAGCCTTCTCTCCTACACTACACCCAACAGCAGCAGCAGCAGCAGCAGCAGCAGCAGCAGCAGCAGCCACAGAGCTCGATTGCAGCTCAGCAGCAACAACAGCAGCACCAACAGCAACGACAGCAGCAGCAGCAGCAGCAGCAGCAGCAGCAGCAGCAGCAGCCGCCGCCATCCCAGCCCACCCAGCCTCTGTCAAACCAGCCTTTGCTACGGTCGCCCTTGCCACTTCAGCAAAAGATCCTGCTGCAGAAAATGCAGAATCAGCCTGTCACAGGACTAGGATACCAAGTCTCCCAACCACACAGACAGGTAAGGGCTCAGCCGCTCCGAACACAGAGTGCCCAGAGACCGTCAGTCTTGGTCACTATGCTTCGGGTGCCATTATGTTTGTGTTAAGACAGGCTCCAGACCACAAAGCCAATAATGGTTCTGACGGAATCGTGTGAAGGCCTCATGGAGGCGTGAGCAAGTATTTCTTTGTAGGGCATTAGTGTCATTGGAATCTGCAGGGATCAAGGGATCTTGAATATTAAGAATGTTTCATGGTTGCCCTGGCTGATGCGGTTCAGTTAGTTGGAGCATCATCCTGTAACTGAAAGTTCATGGGTTCAATTCCCAGTCAGGACACATGCCGAGGTTGCGGATTCGATTCTCGGTCCAGGTGTGTGTATACAGGAGGCAACCAGTCAATGTTTCTCACATCGGTATTTCTCTCTCCTTTCCTCTTTCCCTTCCCCTCTCTCTGGAAGCAATGAAAAAATGTCCTCAGGTGAGGGTTAAAACAAAATATTTCATTATCATTTATGCCATTACAGGTCTATTTGTCAATCAGATTCCAATACACGTACATGTGACCAATTTTTTGACTGGATACATGTATATCATTAAGTCAACAAGCACTATCTGAGCACCTACCACATGCAAGATGTTGCAATTATACTGAGTTTGATATAAGGCCACACGTGATATTAAGAGTATTTAAAGCAAGTTTACACTTACACCAACCAATTAAAATATCTAAATGCCTAACCTGTCCTGCTACGACTCCATGTTGGTACTTAGTATCAACCTTAAATAAGACATGATTCTTGTCGACAAGTACGGTCTAGAGAAGAAGATATGCTTTAAAAACAATCATTTTATGAGTAGGAAGGGCAACGATATGAGAACACAGAGACTGGGTACATTGCCCAGCAAGTAGAAATTGGGGGAAGGTTTCTGGAGAAACTAATGCCAGTGTTAAAGGATGAAATTGTCATGACTACAAACAACAACAAAAAATGTGTGGTTACCTTATATTCTGCCCTAAACAGTATGAAGAAATAGCTCTGTGCCTCCAGAGCACATACTAGTGAGTGAGCTCTAGTTCTTAGGGATCTTGAAAGAGGAAGCTCTTCCTGGAAGAAAGGAAGGGAGGGAGGGAGGGAGGGAGGGAGGCTGAATGCTGCTTCGTGCATGTAATTTGACAGATCTACATTAGTGTCTAAGCACAAACACAGCACATTACATGTCAAAACAGTATGTCGGGACAGTATGATGCTGCAGAGCCTAATTTCAACCCCATTCCTAGAGTAGTTTCCATGGTCACAGCCCAAAAAAGAATGCCACAGCACCACAGACTGTGGCCAAGCTAACCTTTGCCCTAGATGTGAGAAAATTAGACTCAACTAGGATTCAAGAGCTGTGTACCAAGTAAAGCTTTCAGCTCTTATTCACTTAAAAGGTGTTTTTCTAAAAAAATTGTAGATTATGAAGAATGGGACTTCAAGTAGAGCCATGTGTATATTTCACAACATGGTTCCATTTTTAACAGAGGTAGTTTGGGGATCATTTAAAAACAAACAGTAATGTGGAATTACTTTCTAAGTTATGTGTAGCCAATTTGATATGGATAAATTTATGTTCAAATTCTTACTAACATTCACTAGGTTTGTGCCGCAAGCAAGTTACTGAACTTCTCTAAGCCTCAGTTTCCTAACCTTTAAAACTGATATTATACCCTAGGATTTTGTGAGAATGAAATAATACAATTCTCAGCTAAGAGTCTAGAATAAAGTTGGTTATTACTATGATTGTCATGGAAAGAGCCCTATATGATACCAAAATATTTTTAACAAGTATTAGCATTATGTGCAAAAGGCATTGGAGTAAGTCTCAAATTCTAATATAGTTTTGGAGGAATAAAAAAAAGAACTATTACTAATTTTTCTACTCCCTCATGAAATCGCCACCCCTTTGTTCATGTCCATGGGCCATGAGTATAAGTTTCCTGGTTACTCCTTTTTCTGTACTGTACTTTACGTTGCCATGGCTATTATGTAACTACCTATTTGTAGCAATAAAGTTAGTGCACCGTGATTTACCATCCCTGGGCCCAGACTTTGGACCACAAAAAATGGCAATAATGAGGTATTAATGAGAGTTAACTGCTCTAGCTGGCATGACTCTGTCTCCCTTACTTGTGGTATCTCATTTGAGGGAAATGCTGTCATTCTCATCTTGCAGGTGAGGCAGGTGAGGCACAGACAGGTTAAATAACCTTCCCAAAGCCACACAGATAATAAGTAGCTGAGCGAGGATTCTGATGCCCTACTTTGGAGGTTGTGCATTAAGCCACTAGGCTATACAGCTCACAGGTGGGATTTGTTAGGAAATGAATGACCACCTATTCATCATCGCGAGATTCTCAAAAGGGATATTTCTTTTATTATCGGACTATATTTACATAATATACATAGCAGTTTAAGTCCTTTTGGGATAAAGTTTTAAATCCGTAACCTTCAGAGCTGTTAAAGGAATAAAAAATATCTGTGTAACTATTGACCTTCCTGAGGGTGAACATTATGGAGCTAACCAAAATAAACAACTTACAATGGAAAATACATCTTTTTGGTGCTCCATCAGTCCTTGTTTGGGAGCCTTCCTGCCACTTCCAACATCGGTCCTATTTCTAGCTCTACTGCTCATGTCAACAACCGTATAACATACTGCTGGTCTTTAAGTCCCCACCCTAGCTTCTAGGACCCAAGCGACCAGTGGGTACTAATGGCAAAATCAACAAACGTCTTCCAATGCCTTAGATAATGTTTACTTCTCCTGGTGCATATGACTCGTAAAATGTCAAGATAATTTTCACTTTTTCAAGGCGACCCTTTAAAAAGTGTTAGAAATAGTGGTGGTATTTCACACTAAAGGCATTTTTTTTGTCTTTTAAAAAAATTATATTTTACTGATTATACTGTTATAGTTTTCCCAAATATCCCTCCTTTGTCCCCTCACCCAGCACCCCCTACTCCCTTATGCAATTGACACTCCTTTGTTCACGTCCATGGGTCATGAGCATAAGCTCCCTGGCTACTCCTTTTCCTGTACTGTACTTCACATTGCCATGGCTATTATATGACTACCTATTTGTACTTCTTAATCCCCGCACCTCTTCACCCATTTCCCCAAGCCCACTCCCATCTGACAACCATCAGAACGCTCTCCATATCCATGATTATTTCTTGTTTTCTGAATTTTTTTATATTCAATTGTTGATAGATAAGTGTTTATTGTCATTTTATTGTTCATAGTTTTGATCTCCTTGTTCTTAAATAAGCCCCTTTAATATTTCATATAATAATGGTTTGGTGATGATGAACTCCTTTAGTTTTTTCTTGTCTGGGAAGCTCTTTATCTGCCCTTTGATTCTAAATGAGAGTTTTGGTGGGTAGAGCAATCTTGGCCATAGGTCCCGGCTTTTCATGACTTTGAATATTTCTTGCCAATCCCTTGTAGCCTGCAAGTTTCTTTTGAGAAATCAGCTGGACAGTCTTATGGGAACTCCCCTGTAGGTAACTAACTTCTTTTCTCTTGCCGCTTTTAAGATTCTCTCTTTACCTTTAACCTTTGGTATTTTAATTTTGATGTGTCTTCAAGTGGGCCTCTTCGCATCCATCTTGCTTGAGACTCTCTGTGCTTCCAGAATTTGCATGTCTATTTCCTTCACCAAATTAGGGAAGTTTTCTTTCATTACTTTTTCAAATAAATTTCCAGTTTCTTTCTCTTTCTCTTATCCTTCTGGCACCCCTATGATGCGTATGTGGGTTTACATGAAGTCATCCCAAAGGCTCCTTACACTATCCTCATTTTTTTTTAATTCTTTTCTTCTTGTTGTTCTGATTGGTTGTGTTTTGATTCTTTATGTTCCATATCATTGATTTGATTCTCGGCTTCATTCACTCTACTATTTTTTCCCCCTGTAAATTGTTCTTTATTTCCATTAGTATATCCTTCATCTCTGCCTGAGTCTTTTTTATGCTGTTGAGGTACACACCAATTCCTTGAGAATGCTTAAAACCAGTGTTTTGAATTGTGCATCTGATAAATTGCTCATCTTCATTTTGTTTAGTTCTTTTTCTGAAGATTTGATCTATTCTTTCATTTGGGATGTCTCCTCATTTTGGCAGCCTCCCTGTGTCTGTTTCTATGTATTAGGTAGAGCTGCCATGACTCCCTGTCTTAGAAGTGTGGCCTAACATAGTAGGTGTCCTGTAGAATCCAGTGACACAGCCTCCCCATCACCAAAGTTGGGTACTTGAAGTGCACCCTCCATGTGGGCTGAATACAACTTCCTCTTGTAGTTGAACCCTGATTGCTGTTGGCATGTCAGTGAGAGGGATTTTCCAGGCGAGCCAGCTGCCAGGATTGGCTGTGAGCACTAACTACCAAACTCCACCCTCCATGGAGGATCGGCTGTGTAGCAGCAGGGTGGTGGTACTCCAACGTGGTCTGTAGCTGTCCTTGGATGTGGAGGCCCTGGGGTTTCCCGGGTGGTGCAGGACAGGGTCAGTCACCACCTCTGTTCCTACCAGGGGTACCCAACATGAGCTACAAAGCAATCTGAGATGGCTGCTACTCGTGCTGGGCTTGGAGATTCCCAGGCAAAGCCAAACTGTGATTCAAAGTTGGCTGCTGCTTGTACCAGCCCTGGGACCACTTAGCCAGAGGTACGGCTGCTGGTGCTTGCTGAGGCCGGTTTTTGTTTGTTTGAGAAGAGTTAGGAAGATGTGAAGCCTGAGCTGAGACCAGCCATTGACATGGAAAAGCCACTACTAACCCTTTGGGTAGACTGTAACTTGGGTGGGGCAGAGCCTCAAGGATTCCGCAGGGCAGAGAAAACTGTGGGAGCCAGGTTGATGGAGTCTCAGATATGGCTGGTTCTGTAGCGCTGTGGCAGGGGAGTGTTCAGAAAAGGAACCGTGGCCTCTGCCAGCACTTCTTTCTGGGAGAGAGCTGTCTTCCACTTCTTGCCCTGATGCAAGACACTTCAGCTCCCTCCCATATGCCCCTGATGCCCATTAAACCACTGCCCCAGTGCTGGAGCTCAGAGAGAGTGAGTCTGAGTAAGTCCATGTTCTGGCCCTTTAAGAGGAGCTACTTGGGACCCCAGTAGTTCCTTTTAACAACTCAAACCCTTCTGGTTTTTACAGCCAGAAGTTATGGGGGCTTATCTCCCTGACACTGGAACCCTGGGCTGTGGAGCCTGCTGTGGGGCTGGGACCCCTCACTCCTGAGATGTCCCTCCCAGATTTCTATCCACCATATGTGGGTGTGGGACCTGCCTGTTCCGTGTCCCCACATCTCCCACCATTCTGGATGGTTGTGGTTTCTTTAGTTCTGTAGTTGTCAGACTTCCATTCAACTCGACTTCTGACTGTTCTGAGTGATGGGTGTTCTGTAGTTTAGTTGTAATTTTGATATGGTTGTGCGAGGAGGCGAGCCGTGTTTACCTACACCTCCTTCTTGACCAGGAGTTAAGTCCTCTTTTAAATAGGCAGGTAATGGCTACCCATTAAAGCTTTATTTCAGTTTTGTAGATTGAACCAGATTGTCCCTTCCAGTTTAATGATTCTATGAGATATGACTCCGAAGTCTTGAGTCTGAGTTGTAAGCAAATGTACCAGAGCTCTATAGTCAATAAGTATTGCTCTCTTAAAAGCATTCACCTTTGTGGGGTGGGTCCATTCTAATAATGTTGCTATTGTTCAATAGAGTTAAGGAGTTTTTCTCTGGGGATTGTCTTCAGAGCTTTTAGTACATTGAGTGGATTATTACCAATGCAACAACATTTATCTTGCCAGAGTGATTTTTGAAAACAGACAAGCTAGGTAATGCTGCTTTGGGTCAAAAACAAGGAATAGCTATGGTATCATAGGACTACATTTCAAGCTTGTTTTGTGAACTTTCTCTGAAGGCAATAAAGAAAAGAAATGAGTTTCTTCCCAAGATCAAAATTTTGAGAAGTCACTTTCATTTTGAAGTACATATTTCAAAGGTTTTTCTAATTTTTGTCGTCTCATCCAGTATGTTGCCAAGTATTCTCAACCCAAAGGGAGTAGTTTTAGCTCTACCATCCACAGTAGACAGTACAAATGTGCATTCTGACTTCAGATTAGCTAAAGCTGTTATTCATGGCTAAGGCCATGGGAAGGGAGGGACTGATAATTAAGCAACTCTTAAGTTTATCAACTGAAGCATCCTAAATGAAAACACTAGTCGTGAATTTTTTTCTGCTTGTCATACTCACTTTGTGTCAAACATAGGAGGATTTACTATGGGATTTGCTAATTGGAGGCCCTTTAGCCTTGGAAATGCTAGAAATCTTGCCTTTATGCTACAGAACGGTACATTGAATTTGTTCACTGGTTGCTTGTAATTTACCTAGTAAAATATGGCTTTCTCCTCACCTTACAGAATTCCGAACCTGGACAGATCTTCCTGCTCAGGCAGAGACTGAATTTGGGGGATTTCTGGGCCCCTCTCCCTTTGTCGGGTACCCACCTCTGTTCTCCTAGAGGTACCTGAGAAAAGGATATGGCATAATTGAATGGTTGGAAACATATGTTTTGTTCCATGCCTGGGGTGGTTTTAAGTAACCCCTTCTCCAGAGACTGTGAGAGCAAGTGGTATTTGGTATTTTCACAAAATGTCTTCAGTGACTCTGTCTTGCTGATGTTTGGGGGGTTTCAAATTGAAATAGCTCCTGGCTATGCTTTTCTTCCCTTTCTGATTTGAAGGATATGGGAGAGGGCAAGAGAGGGATGTAATGCATGCAGTTCTGATTTATCTTCACAACTTGCTTAAGATGTGAAAGAGTTACTGGTTGACCAGGACTCAGAGTTCGGTCCAAGGGCACTAGCATCTTGAATCAAAAAGTGATCTTTTTCAGGGCTTTTTAATTAGACACTTAAACGTGTAATTTTTTTTAACATTAGATCCATGAAACTTAAGTGGATCCTATATTTGGTTTATAATTTTCCCATCTCTAAAAATTCTGAGAGGGAAGACAGCCAGTGAATGGATGGTTTGTTGTGACCGAAACATAAATTCGTACATTTCCTTCTTAGTTTGCAGCCAAGCTCCTGAATCACAGATCAGGAATCTCAGCCCTCTCTTTCTACCTAGCCAAGCCCATCCTTCATTGCTCTACATATCAACCCCAACTTAAATCGGGCAAGTCTCTTAATGTTCTCCTCCCCTCTTTTTAAAAGTAATTTTGTATCTCTCTGACTTTAAAGATTAAGACTCAGAAATCTGTTTCCCAACTGGCCCGGGTGAGGGTAGAGAAATCACTATAGTTCTCATATATGGACAATACTTCTCAATCATTATAGTTGTCCAGTAAAAGTGCCAGAGAAGAGATAGAACCTTGAATCAGTTGGACATACCTTTTCTAATGGGAAAATAATTTTGAAGTCAGGGTTCTGCAACAATATATCATCTAAAACGCTCCTTTCCTGGGGACTAGATATTGTCTAAAGGATCAACCAATTGGACTAGTGCCAAGGTTTGCATTTAGGGGCTAAAATCAGGTAAGAAGAAGTCAGGAACATGAAGGGCCAAAGACAAAACCAAGCTAAAGTCCTAAAAATGATGGGGAACAAAATCAGTCATTATACTCAGAACTCAGTGGTGAAGCTGAAAGATGGTAACTAACCTATGGTTAAGGGTAAAGTATAAATAACATGAAATCGAGAGTGAAGTTAGAATAGAGGCTGAAGAGATACTAAGTGATCCTTGCAGATGACCTTTGACCATTTGATTTCTGTTATGACTCACTTTGGCTGGGTTATGCTGGCAAAAGAGGAAGGGGCTGGCATGGACATACTGACTATTGTCTCTGGCAGGCCAGGAGCATATCTTTGCATTTTCGTTTTATCTTTGATATTTTATCATTTATCTTTTAAGTTTACAAAGAAAATAAAAATTTGTTTTTAATGCTCCACGAAACTAGTGCTCAGGCCAGGATTCAGGGTAAATATAATTTGTATCGAAGAATTTTGATTGGAAAAATTAACAGAAGGGAATGTATATTTTTGTTAGTTTTAGTTAGGTAGTTTGTTTGAACATTAGTACCAATTTCGTGCTGTATGCAAATAACCCAAATGGTAGACATCATCAACCTTTTTTTTAACAGGTAGGGATATTGAGGCTCAGAGAGGTTAAATAACTTGTATAGAGTTATAGTGAGTAACTGGTCTGATTTTAAGTCCAAAGCTAATAACTGCTATAATGCCTAAGTGAGAATATGGGTAGAGGTGGTTTGGATTGGGCTGCCAGGGCCTTTTTAGTGATATCTGTTTGAAGTTTCGCTGCTGTCTACATTCCCAGTTTATTTCTAAGCCAGGGAAAATTTAAGCCAGTTCTGATGCACAGGAAGGGACAGAGGGTGTCTTCACGCAATTTGCTGAAGTTACCTTACCTGAATCCAGATTGTTATGTTTCCTGTTCTGTCCCACCAGGAGCCACAAACTGAAGATTCCAGGCTAAAATGAGTAGTGCTCCATTCTTAACTCTAGCAATTTATTTTGTTCATTCATTCAAAAAATATTTGTTGGGTGCCCGCTCTGTGCCAGGCACAGTTCTGGATATTGATACTACAACTGAGAACAAAGACGAAGGTGTGATATGGGAAGGGGGCAAATAAAACTTTTTAAAAGTTAAATAATTAGAGAGTATTTTCAAGTTGAGCTATTTTCATCATGTTGCCCGCTTATTTTTAATTAAGTTTATTGGGGTAACATTGGTTAATACAATTGTAGAATTGTACACTTGAAGCCTATATAACACATCATCCGTATATTGCATTGCATATTCACCACCCAAAGTCAAGTCTTCTTCTGTCACCCTATGTTTGACCCCTTCACCCTTTTCCATCTTCGTCCTACCCCCCTTCCCTCTGGTAACCGCCATACTGATGTCTGTGTCTATGAGCTTTTGTTTGTTTGTTTGTCTTGTTCTTTCACATGTTGTTGTAGTTTTATGCCTTGCATGTGAGTGAAATCATATGGTTTTTGACTCTTTATTTTGCTTATCATGATATTCTCAAGATCCTTCCATGTTGGCAGGGTTTCATCTTTTCTCGCAGCTGAGTAGTAGTCCATTGTATACATGGACCACATCTTCTTTATCCAATCATCTATTGAAGGGCACTTTGATTGTTTCCAGGTCTTAGCTACCATAAATAATGCTAGGAATAAATGTTTTCAAATTTGGGGGGTAGATACCCAAAAGGGGGTTGCTGGGTCATATGGTAACTCTATTCTTAATTTGTTGAGGAAACTCCATATTGTTTTCCATAGTAACTGTACCAGTTTACATTCCCACCAGCAGTGAATGAGGGTTCCTTTTTGTCTACAACTTCTCCAACATTTATAGTTACTTGTCTTGTTAATGATAGCTATTCTAACAGGTGTGAGGTGGTGTCTCTTTATCTTTGTGACTTGCATTTCCCTAACAGCTAGTGAAGTTGAGTATCTTTTCATAAACTGTATCGATTGGCCATTTGTATGTCACCTTGGGAGAAGTGTCTGTTCAGGTCCTCTGCCCATTTTTTAATTAGGTTGTTTTTGGTGTTGAGTTGTATGAGTTCTTTATATATTTTGGATAGTAACCCACATTGTAGGTGTTGTTTACAATTATCTGGTACTCGGTTGGTTGCCTTTAGGTTTGTCGGTGGTTTCTTTTGCAGTGCAGAAGCTTTCGGTATGAGATAGTCCCATTCGTTTAATTTTGCTTTTGCTTCACTTACTTTGAGGTCAAACCCATAAAATTGTCTCTTAGATCAAGGTCTATAAGTTTAGTACCTATGTTTTCTTCTACCTAATTTATTGTTTCCGGTCTTATATTTAGGTCTTTCATCCATTTTTAGTTAATTTTGTTTGGCAACGAAAAGCACTCCAGTTTTCTATGTGGCTTTCCAACTTCCTCAGCACCATTTACTGAAGAGGTTTTCTGTCCTCCACTGTATGTTTTTGGTTCCTTTGTCAAAGATTATTTGTGCATCTACATGTGGGCTTATTTCTGGGCTTTCGATGCTGCCCCACTGGTCTGCGTACGTGTTTTTCCTGCGGGCGAATTCCTGCTCCTGCTGCCGGGCTGATTTGCTGCTGGGCTTTTTGGTGCCTCTGGTCCCAAATAAAAATGGAAAAACCCAAGGGAGTGGTATGTGATTTAGTTTTTAAAGCAAAAAATCCAAGGGTTCTGTTAGATTTTTAAATGATAAAGAAAATTTATTCACTCTTTTCCTTTAAATGACCCATCAGAATTTAAGAACCTGCTGAGGATCACTGTTAGAGTTTAACAAGCAATAGGGTAAAAACCAAAATTCCTGCATTCATTCATGGGGTGAAAATTTATTGAGTACCTACAGTGTGCCAGAAATTGGAGATTAAAGGATTAAGTGATCCAAAGAACCCTCTTCGCACTCATATAAAAGATCAGGAAGGCACGGTCCCTCCTATCAATGAGCTCTTGATCTGAAGAAGACATCTGTCCCTAATTCTTACTGAATTCCCATTGGACACATATACTGAATTGTCCTTATCCTTAACAATCCACTCTGTACGGTAACTGGGCCCAAATCACATCGGCCTCTCCCCTAAGTCTACAAGTTCAACTTTGAATATGCTATGTTAACCTTTTACAGAATATAACTCTATTTGCTGGATATTCCACTCTCATTTCTATTTTGTCGTCCTAGTATGTAATAGCTCAGATTGCAATATAGTGAACTGGTATAAAGCAACAATTAACTCCTTTATCCCTCAATAAAGAAATAAGCACAAGACCAAGAAGAACATGTTAGGGTTTAAATGCACAGTTAGGGGAATGTCTTCTATTATTCTCATCCCAAGGTCTTTGTATGTGTGTTGCATCCATCAGCAAAAGCTGTGCATTTAAAGCATTAGTGGGTAATTTAGCCTGTTGAATACCAAGTTTCCAACCAAGGAAAAAGGGGGTGTGAGGTTAAGACGTAGATTTGATTCTGGAGACGGAAATGCAAGAGGGTTAATGGAAAATCTGACAGATATTTAACTGTAATGTGCATTAACGTAGGTGACTCAAACAATCCCCTGTGCAACCATTCTAATTAGTTTTGCGTTTTTCTAATCATATGTCAGTTGTTATCAGTTTGGTAGTGGGGGGTGGTTCCTTTTTGTGAAATCTAAAGGAAGCAAAAACCCATTTAGGCAATGCGCTACTGTAATCAGTAAATTTGCACATTAATGTTAATTAGACTCACACACAAAGACTTGCAATTCGGAGGTGTTTACTATAAGGAGTACTAGGTTTGAAACAAAAGACTGCACAAATGTTTAGACTACTAGAATCGGAGAGATGTAATGTGAGTGAATCGTCTTACTTTTCTACATTACATTTGAAGCAGAGAAGACCAAACTTACACACACACACACACACACACACAGCCTAGGAATCTCTCTGGATACTAATTAGAGAACTCTGGCTGAATATTTGCATTTTAAGCGATGAATCCGAATACTAAAGTGGCACCTTATTCTCCAAGCAATAAATTGAGTAGAGCCATAATAGGGGCAGGCCAATGACTCCTTTCCTGTGCATCCTGCAAAATCAAGTTTCAAGGTCCCCAAGGATGAAAGAATGGGGGTGGCTGATCTGTTCCCCTTTCCTTGAACTGCTAATGCCCTCCACCTGAATCACTGGCTTTTTCCACAGTTTACTTTTCACAGAAGCTTAAGTTCAGCTCCACCCTTAGGAAACATGAGCCTCATAAACAGGGAGCCTTTTGGCCCTGCTTTTTGGGAGTGCACGGGCCAGTGTGGATGAGCACAGGGGGGTGCGGGCCCCACGCTCGGGTCTTTGGCTCACATTTCTGCTCCCTCTCTATGTCTTTGTCCCATTTCTCCCACCCTTGGCTCTACCCTCTGCTCTTTTACCCTTTTCCCACAGACCGGTTTTGAACTGGCCTCTCTTCCCTGACCGCCTTGAGACCTGTTCCATGGCAGGCCTTGAATGGGGGTGCTGAGGACATTTAGCCACTGGAGTTGTTAGTGAAAACACGGGCGAAGAAATGTTTCTTAGAAAAAGATCCGTGTTGGGGAAACCCATGAGGCCAATGAGCTGGCAGGCGCATCTCTATATCCCACAAGACTCTGGCACCGATATGTAAATTCTGAATGGACATACCCAGGGGCAAAACCTCCGGAATAGCTTCTGACCATTGTCCCTTCTCACTTCGTGTGCTTGCTAACTGGCCTGCCTCCTTCCAGTCTTGCCAAGCTGCAACCAGAGTGAGTATTCTAAAATAGGCACTTGGTCATGTTAGTCACCTGCCTAAACCCTTTGGTCTTCGTTTTCTCAGAATGAAATCCAACTCCTCGTGGCATATAAAGCCCTGCATGACCTGGCTCCTGCCAAACACTCTGGATTAACTGGTTTCCATTCCCAGCTTTTTTCTTCTTCCCTTGACTCCCACCCATTCACCGACATTGTCCTCCAAAACTCATACATGCTGTGTACTCCAGCTCCCTCCATAAAAAGTGTCCTCTGATTCCAAAAAAGTAGCACACTTTCTCTCACCCTCATGTCTTCAGGTATGCTGTTCCTTCTCTTTGGGACATTTTTCTGCACCGCTCTGCCTGGCTAATCTAACCTCAAGCTTTCTCAGTCTCAGCTATATCATTTCCTCCAGAAGATTTCCCTGGCCTCCCAATCTGGACTAGCTCCCACCCTGTATTTTCTGGGAGCTCCCTCCACTTTCTGTCTTTTAGCAGGTATCACCTCTCATCTGCCTTTGCTCTCATGTGTCTTCCTCAACTGGACTGCAGGCTACCTGAAGGAAGGAATGCTGTCTGTCTTATAGCCTAATTCCTAATACAGCTACTGTGTGGAAGGCACCCATAACATATTTGTTGGACAAATGCATTGTACCGTTGACCCATCATTCTTTCTTCTGTTCTGGGGATTTAAGGATGCCAACATATCACCCTCCCCTCCTCAGAAGGTACAAATAGGAGTTAGCACTTGAACTTTCCTCCATCTTAGTCTGTCCTTAAAACACCCTTTGCCCAAGGACCTACACCAACGGTTCTAGTTGTTGGGACTGGAAACCAGAGAATAAACTCTCAGCTGCCACGTGGGTTAAACCTGTGGAAGGGGATTTAGCAGAGGCACTTTAGATGGGGGCTGAACTGACCCTACATCCTGAGGAATCATAAGGGTAAGTGTCAACTAAGAGAATTTTATCAAGAATATTCCAAGTGATTCTTTCTTTCAGAAAACATCTATGGAACATCAATAATTTACCAATAGTGATCAAGACACAATCCCTGCCCAGAAAAAAAGTGATTATAATGTACTGTTATATGGTTTCTGATAGAAGTTACTATAAGGTATTCTGAGGACACAGAGATGAAATTCCTATTACAGCTTTGGGAACCAGGCAAGGCTTCCTGGTAGAGCTATCATCTAAGTGCCTGTCACAAGCCTTCCAGACAGAGCCTGAGTTCTTTTGGAAGAGTTCAAGAAGTTCAGTATAGCTGAACTGTAGAATGCAAAATCAGCAAAGGACAGAGATGAGACTAGAGATGTAAGCAGGGGCCAGACATGAGGAGCATTACAAACTATAGTAAGGAGTTTAGATAACTATGATGAGAGCAATAGAAAGTTATGGAAACAATCGTGTGGGCGTTTTTAAAACAGAAGCATGACTTATGCCTACCATAGGTAGTTGCTTACTTCAAACATGTTGAAAGTCCATCAGATTTGCTCTTCAGAAAGTTTTCTCTAGTTACAGTATAGAGAACACACTGGAGGGAACCAGGCCAGGCACAAGCAGGCCTTCACAATATCTGCGTGCCGAGAATGTTGTAGAGATCTCGAACGTGCCAGCCTTAGCGTGTCTGTGCATTCACCTGTCCCTTCTCCCTTACCCCTCAGACCTGGCCTAAGGTCAAAGCGGTACTTAGTTCCTGCTCCAGAAAACCTTATTCATTCGTTATTTTCTCATATCTTTTCTCTTGCCTCTCTATCTTCGAACATGCTCAAGCCCCCAGCATCCTTCAAAAGTAACTTTCCATCAACATCCCTATCCCTTTGAACTCCATTTTCCCAGTCACCAGGCTCAAAACCTCTGCAATCAGGATGATCCCTCTCTCTCCCTTAGGCCCACCTTCCCAGGTGCTCCGATACCCCCGGTGACCATCCACACCTCTTCCTGTTCTCCGTCTCCACTGCTGCTGCCCACGTGCTCTCATTGTTGCAATACCCTTTCAATGGGTTAGACAGTGTGTCTAAGCAATTTCGCCTTTCTCCCTACCCCCTAGAGCGGAGGCCAGTGGCTGGGCTTTCGGCTCTCTCGGTTGCTTTTGCCACGCCTCTTCCCCGCAACTGTAGCGTTAGCCCAGATCCAGTCACTCCTTGAGGCTCCTCTTCACGGAACCAACTCTCCTACCTGTGACGGTCTTTTTCCCAACTGCTACCTTTTCCCTACTGCCCACCTGCCTAGACCGTCCTGAGGTGTCTTGGAAGCCCAGCCCCTGGCCCTCTCCGTCCCCTGCCCTAACTGCCCACACATTGCCGTATCACCCTTCCTCAAGCTATGAAACAAGAAATGGTCCTTTCTTCCCCCTCCAGTATGTGCAACATAGTGCAAACACTTCCAGTACAGTTCTTTTACTGTATTGTAATTTTGCTTAGAATCTATTTAATCTAGTGAACTGTGAATTCCTAAGGAGTTGGGACCATGGAATTTTTCTTTCCATCTTTGAACTCACACAGCATTTTGTATTTCTCATGGCATTCTATTGTACCTTGAATTGTAGTTATATCTATACCAGCCTGCCACGAAACCCTAAGTTCCTAAGCCCAGAGTCTGCATACGATTCATCTTTGTACTCCAAGGGCTAACAGAGTCCCCAAGAGAAAGTCCCAGTATCTGGGCACAGAGAAAGAGGAGAGGAGGGGAGGGGGCAAAGGAAGGAAGGGAAAGAAGTTGTGGTGTATGTGTTTTATAAGCTGTATGGTCTTAAAATAAAAAAAAGAGAAATAGGTTGAATAATTTCTTATTCCAATCTGAATACAAAGTGTACATTATTAAGAATGTATACATTGTTTACTTCCAAAAATATTATAAGCATCTTAATGACCAGATGGCCTTGGGCAAGTTACTTAAATTCTCTGAAACTAAGCTGTATCACCTGGAAAATGAAAATGGCACCTATTTTTGCAGGATTATTGAAAAGTTCCAAGAAATAACCCATAACATACACAACAAATACAAACCTGGCACCTTCTCTGTGATAAACAAGTGTTAGCTTGCTTCTCTGTACAAAATAAGGACCATCGGAACCAAATCCATTAAAAGAATCCAAATTAAATGTTAGTAGACACTTGAATTGGCTGAATTCCAAAACTGAGCTCTCAATTAACTCTGAGTTTCCAAGCAACTAGGCAAAATAAATTATGTGGGGATATAGGGATTCTTTTTTTTTTTCTTTTTTCAATATAAAAGAAAGCATGCAAGTTCATCAATGAAGTCAAACTCTTCCTGGAAATGAATTGAAAGGTACATTTTTCATTGGGAGAGTTAGGTAAAGTGACGGACGCCATCCACTGGAAAATTTGCAAAGAAACCATGATGCTGTTTACTTTGATGTTTCTATTGTTAAGCTACATTATAAAATCTGAGGCCAAAATGCTAGATTTGAAGTCAGGAAATATTTTTCCCAGGAAGCTGAGATAATGTGATACTGATATAATGTTTTCTGAAGCTCTGTTTCAATGGTTTTCACACTTTGTTTTAGCAAATACTTTTTTCACCTCTCCCCCTTTTCAGGGTTTCCCTAAGGCACCTCCCTGGAGCCTTCAAGAGAGTTTTCTCACCAGGGTTCTCTCTTATTGCATGCATAGAGTTTGGAAGCCATATAAAGGGAAGAAAATTGGGCCAACTGTAATAAAATAAATAAAAATGTTAAAAGAACGCATAATTAAAATTCCCACTGACTGCCTCACTCATATATCGATTGTCTTGAATGAGTTTCTGGCAAACCCATGCATTGTGTAAAGTAGGTTAGACTTGTGGAATGTCTACCTCAGAACTGAATTTCAGGAAGAACTTTTCAAAAATCCTTTTAAACCATAATCTTATCCCTCCATACAGAACAAAACTATGAACTTCAGATGTGACCCCTCTGTTCTTCAGACTAAGCTCATTAAAAATCACCATGAAAAAAAAAATCAGCAGTCAGAGTATACATTTGACAAACACTTAAGCCCCTCCTGTATTCAGAAAACCATGCCAACTGCTATAAAAAATGTGATAAATTGGGCATGCTGTGTGGTGGCGGGAGTAGCATGGGTATGTGTGAGAAATACAACAGTGGAATCCTGGACCCAAACTTGTTGCTGAATATTTTACCTGTAGTAATCAGACCTTGTTTACTTTGTTACAATTTTATTCTATAGTTCTGAATTTTAAGACTCTAAAATGCAATTACTGTTCTCATTTTTAAATTTAATTTTATTATCAAAGCAACACGCGCAAATAATACAAAAAGACAAATATGGCTAAAATGCAAAAGCTATTCTTTGGCACCTGCTTCTCTCACCCTTCGTAGTCTCTAGAGGAAACCATTTTCATCATTTTGAGTTGCATCTTCTGGTATTTAACACCATATTTCTAAATTCATCCACACTTGAAACCTCTGGATTTACTAATTTTAAGCAACTTCTATTACTTCTTATAATAATAGGTGAAGACTTTACTTTTATTTCCAACCTTATTTTCCTGCCCTCCTTTTCCACAATATGGTTATTTCCAAAATATGTTTAAATCCATGTCTGTGTTTTCAGAATTCTGAAAGACAAGCAGTATACTGTAACTGTAATTCCTCTCCAGGAAGTATGTCAAACTGGTGTGTGCAGTTTCTGTGAATCTCTGGCATACCTTGACATACCATCCAACAGTTCTGTAAAACATCTCTCTGTACATTTTCCACACTGTAGTTCCTGTCAGATAAAATGATTGCTCCATTTCTTTTCCTGGATACATCTCCCCAGGAGCCTTCAGACCCAGCAACAATCCTGATGGGTATTCTCTAGGCCTGCTGATACACCTGTCATCCTAGCACTTCCTGCCACCATCCCAGGGATCCCTTCATTTCTTTCCTTTATCAGGTTCCCCCCGCCCCTCAATCCCTTGTGTTTGCCTATTTGTTTGCTATTTGCTCTCTCATTTTGGAGGACTACTTCTGCTGTTAACTTCCAGACAAAGGGTATGTGAAAGGTAAAATGTTGTAACCCTCAGAGAAATTATAACCCATTTGAGGTAATAAGAAAAATAAATTCCAAACACCAAGAAAGAAAATTGTTAAACATAGGTTATGCCCTAATAAGTATATCTGGTGCTACAGTGTATGCCCAAAGGGGTGGGAAAGGAGCCCTCATTTATCGAGCGCCTACTACGTGCTAAGTGCTTTCTCCGTGACATTCCTAAGAAGTAAAAATGATTTTTTTTTTAACATGAAGAAGTTAAGAGCAGAGTGATGTAGTAACTTGCCTACGTGACAGAGCTATCAGGTGGTGGCACTGGAACACAAGGATCGTGTTTGCTTGCTTCTAACCATGCTCCCTGCACTGCACCTCTCAGCCAAAAAACAAATGCACAGTCCTTGCCCTCAAGGAATTTGTGCAACCACGTTTTTAATCCTGTGTCAGTTAGTTGCTATTTTCTGGTGCAGTATGCTGCCCTTTGAGGGGTGTGTGTGTGTGTGTGTGTGTGATTAAAATCTGGTTAATGCAACAGCTATTTGAGTAATTTCATGTACATGACGTTTTTTAAATAATATTTTTTCTGTGAAATTCTGGAACAGAGCCATGTCCAAAGGAGAGTTCAGTTCTTTATGCCCTTCTATTTATTAGGGATTAGGCAGGTACAATCTGATCTGGTTACAACTGAAAATATGTTAGTGGTTTTGCCCTTCTCCCTGGTGGATTTTGGTTTCTATGGCAGTCAGTCCATTTTTTGACATTTGTCACATTTAGCTCCTGCCTAAGGGACATCCAGAATTATTGGCGGGGGCATTAACCGAGCAGAAGGAATGAGACATACCTCTGACTATCCTGTACCAGCAAGTTACTCCAAACTCTCACTCCCTGGAAATCGGTACTGATAGTTTCTCAAACAAAACAGAACATGAAGGACAAGGGGTAGAAACATAGGAAAGGATTTTTTTTTAATGAATGAAGGAAAACAGAAGCATTGTTTATTTTACAGATCAGTTATTGACTAGCGTGCAAGCAAACAAATACCATCGAGGCATCTCATTCCTGCTGGCACAGGTGAAGTCCTATGGTGGCCTTTCTCTCCTAGGGGACTTCACACTTGAGACAGACGAGTGGCACAGTCCGTCAGCTGCTGGGACGGGGACAAAGGGACAGCTCTCTCTACACACACCTAGCACTCTTCTCAAGCAACCTGCTTGCTGTCCGAGCGTCACTGCTCTCAGAAGGAGACACGTGAACCTTTCACATAGTTACAAGTTAGAAACAGGTGACTGTTCTCTCAACAGACTCCACTTTTGAGTGCTGGGTTCCAAAAGTTCATTTTTAATTTGGTTATTTGGCACTCCTGGTGCCTTTCCACCCCCCCACTCCCCCCAGGAGCAATTTAAAGAAAGTTTATTAAGTCCTCAGGCTAGCCTATTTGACTTTGAGCTACTAGAGCACTAATCCTGATTTCTTGAACATTACATACAGAAAAGAAAAAAGGTTTTTTCAGTGTACAGCGATTGAGCCAGGCATCGTGGTGGAATTAGGATTCCAGCCTATCCAGTGAAACAGAGAACGATGAGTCCCTGGTGCCCACAGAGCACTTCACTATGGAAACCGCAGAGAAGGGCCCTCCACCTTAGCCTGGCTCCAGGCTCTGACTGCAGAGACTAGGAGCATTTTTGGCTGAGCTTCACGGCAGAGGGAAGCAGGCCTTCAGACCAAGGGAAGATGGGCAGGGGCAGAGAGCTCTTCATTTCTGGTGGTCATTTATAGACATGTATAGCTAGCGTACTATCTGAATGTCTATCAGCGTCTATGGCTGTTCATAACAGTTGTGTGGACTGAATTTTACTTATTTAGTTTATCAAGATAAAATAGTTTTGAACCATGGTCTATAAAAATAGCATGAGGCAGTAAGCGGCCTGCCACCGAGGGAGCTGGACGCGGTGGCCTCACCAGGCCGTGCTCTGCACTCCACACCAGCCCCGGGAGGCAGGAGGCAATGGATGAGGCCGTGTTTACATATGTGAATACTGTCCATGGAACTATCTGCTTCTGAAAAATCAGTACTCTTACAGCCATGGTGATTTCTAAATTGAGGTTTTGACCCACTTCTGCGATGACATTGAAATTGTGTACATAGTCAAGCCAAAGAGAAAGCCGGAGGGTCAGAAAGATGGGGTAAAAAGAAGGAAAGAGAGATCCCAAGGGAGGAATGAAAGGAAATTTGGGCCCCAAAAGAATGCATCCCTTCTGCTGTGTAAAGATACTTTATAAGGCAATTTTAACTCTGACAAATTGCCTATTTCTGTTTGCAAATGCAGCCGAAGACAACCATTCTCACAAATTTCTCCAGTTGTTTTTTTCCCCTTATGTCGTTCAGATTGGGGGGTGGGGAGTGGTGTGGCTGTTGTAAAATTCTTTCGCAGTTCCCTGAACACTTGAATTGGGATCAAATCTAAATGAATACGAATTCAGCATGGGTCCCGAGCCCCAAAGGTCGGGCTCCACTTGGACAGTGGGTACGGAAAGCACTGCCAACAGTCATTTTCACAGAGCAGCAAGAGGGCTGAGCTGTGAGCTCATGGAGATCTCTGTAGATATCATTTTCTTCAGAGTCAGAGGCAAGAGGTTTCTAATCACCTGTGGGTCTGCATGAGTTGGGAAACACCGGAGACCTCTCCTTGGTCTACCTTGGGTGCACAGGTTCTCCAGGGAAGTCAAAGGCAAATGGGTGAGAACCCTGCCAGGCTGTTCCGTGGGCGTGTGAGGGCAGCCCGGACTTCCATGGGAATGGGATCCCCTGCCAAAGTCGGATGCCGAGACCTCCCTCAGGGACCACAGCCCATCCCAAATGGAGGAAGTTGCTGTGAGAAGTTAAGCAAGCAGCTCTAGATGGCTGTGTGTGTGTGCGTGCATGTCTGTGTGTGTCTCAGGGAAAAGAGAGCAACCTTCCATCTTGTTTATGTTGTAGTACATGTGGAATTTAAAAATTTACAGAGAGAAAACAGTATACAGAATGAGGTTGGCCTTTCTGCTCATGCACACATGACAAGATGTACACCATTCATACCTCTAGGTTTTAAACGTCTGTCTCTCACTCTTGAACGGCTCTGAGACTGAGCTTGGATGGTATTTCAGGTGACTGTGAGGATCACGCCTCTCAGCAATAGAATCACAATAACTTTCCATTGTAATTCTTTCAAACTTAAGAGTTTCTTCCACCTACTCCTTGCCCTAAGGCAGGAAAGAGGAGAATTCACTAACAAGTCTAAATGGAACTCACAAAGCAAGATCGACAAAGGTTCACTTTAGTTTTCAAGTTTTCAAGGAAGTGGGAAAATATTTCATAGCAAAGCCAAATAGCTCAAATGTATTAGCGTTTGATCGATGTGAAAAGTACTACCTGAACACCAACTAGTAAGAGTAGAAACATTTTTCACATTGACCATTGTAGTTGGTGACGCATGAAACAGTATGTTCCCACCGCAAACCCCATCAGCTTTTCCAGTAACCTGAAAAGACAAAGAAAACGAGACTTAGGGAAACTCCTACTTATCAGTCAGGTTTCCCCTTTAACATCACTTCCTTTAGGAAGCCAGTCAGACAGATCCACCCCCACCCGACTTCCCCTAGCTCAGCTCTTCTCGCTCTTTAGGTTCTGCCTTCCAGATTTATCTGTCTTCTCCACTAGACAGTCTTCATCTCTCAATCGCCAGCAGCTAGCACCCTTCTCAGCACTTTATAAGCCCTGAAATATGCGTTTCATGATTGATGGAGTGTGGATGGGTCTGGGTTAGGTCTTCGAGGATACAAAAAATGAAGAAGATAGAAACCTTGCCCCATCTGGAAGGAAGACAGACAGATAAGAAGACATCATAGAATGCCAGACTTTTAAATACCTGTAAGGAAAGAGAAGATTGAACTTTCAAGCACCCTAGTGATAAAACTGGCAACTATATTAACTATTTCCCCGACTTATTAACTTTGCTATCAGAGATAATGAATAGAATCCTATTCTTTTCTATTTCAATTTTGCTGCTAGGATAGCACAATACCAATAATATTAGGCAACGGATTTCATTTGGGAGAATATTATATCAATAAGAAAACAAAAAATATGATCCACATCTTTTCTGGGACCTCTATATATCAGCTTTGTGGTATCTTAACATTGACTTTCTAAACTTCAGAACCGAAAACTAATACATAATTGTCTTTGTAGTAAAGCTTTAAAGATGAAATAGTCATGCTCAGGTTTCCACTTACATTTCTTTGTTGCCCACTCCTATTGTCCCTTTGTTATTTAATTCATTTTTTACAGGAACAATCAAAAGCAAAGTATGTCACACCCACTCCTTGACCGCCTGTACTCCGTATAGCATGATTTACTGAGCACTGTTGGTGTTCTTGGCATAACAGACAACGGAAAGGAAGTAAAGGCTCTTCCCTAAGGGTTTGCTGATTCAATTGGAGAGACACATTTACAAAGATAATTTGGAATCTCAGACTTAGAAATCTAACTTTTATTCCTGTGTCGAAAATGACTTCAAATGTTTTTCATACGGGGATGCTCGTGAGTACTCCTTTCATTTCTCCCAGCATCCAATGGCCCTCTCCATGCCCGATGCAGAAAAAAAGAGGGAACCCAAACACAGTTGCAAAGGTGAATGAATGACTATAAGCTGGCCTTGCATCCTCCATCATAATCTGCACAAAAAGCGGACTGACACTGAATTTTTCCTCTACATTGACCTTTCCAAAGATAGAGTCTACTGAAGAGGTGAATTTTTTGGACCACTTGCCTTGGTATTTTGTTTTGTTTTGTTCTTTTTGTTTTTGAGACAAATTACATTTTTCAAATGTCAGCTGTAACTCTCATTTGACCAAAAAGACCACAAATGAGAGCTTTATAAACAGAGCACAATATTACAATAGTTTGCGAGTAACTTTGAATTTGGTAAGTACAGCATGTACGTTCCTTAACACACTGTTATACTTTGAGAATCTGAGCTTATCCAAGGCTTCATGGCCCCGACGCCACTGACCTGCTGGGTGGCCACATGCAAACCATGTAACCATTTCCCCAAATCACAATGAAAGAGATGATTAGGTCAGATATGTGGTTCCCAGACTTTGATCTTTCAAGATCATATTTATTATCGGGGTGCTGACATATTATTTGCTATATTTCATTTTCCTGTGTAAAGACATTAAACATTAAAACAACTACCACCTACTGTGACCATCATTTCATGAAAGAAAATACATTTTAGCATTTTAAAAATCTTGAAGAGCATAACTGCAGAGTAAGTGATCACTACCCACAGTAAGTTTAGCTGTTTGAAAAATTCACTGCATGAGCCTTATTTTCATTTTTTTTAGTGCAATCAGCAAATGAAAAATTCCTTGGAAATGGATATGCATTTCCATCTATATCCATCTATAGAACACCATTAGAATAGGTAATTTGCATGACTCCTTCAAGCTGTATCACTTTAAGCCCAATACTGGAACTTACAAATAAGTGAAAAAACAAAACGCCAACCAGAGATGTATCACCTACTTTGTTGATGTTTTCCAGCACCCAACCAACTGGAATGCGGAAGGCACTGCCAATTACATCCTACAACTGCCACCCAAGATAGTGGATCTGCTTCGCTCCATTAAGTTGTCATTGTTTTCAGCTGCAGTGACTCTTCTAATTAGGAGCAAATCTAACAAAAAGAAAATCAAATAAAAAGAAATAGAGAAGATGTCAAAGGTACAGGAGAATATAAAAGCAAAAGAAAAGCCTTTTTGAAAGGCTAAATTGATGATTTTGCCCAAAACGCAAGAGTAAAGGAAAGGATTTATAGCACAAAGAACATAATACAATTCAGTTAAATTATTCAGCATTGTTACAGTATTAATGCTGCAGCCCAAGTTTCATTGTATAAATTAAATGCACAGTCTGTTCCCTAAGATTGTACTTGGTTTCCATAATAGTTTTTTGAAGTCCTCACAGATTGGAAATATAAATATGGAAATTTATGGTTATCAATATTTTGAGCCAAATCCTTGGAAAGGGGTTTGGACCGAGGTCTAAAGTGCTTAACTGAAATGGAGCCACCAAGAGTCAAGTTTAGTCTCAGAGGCACATGTGAGAAGGTGACAGGAGTTTATCACATCGAGAGGCTTGTGGATGGGTCTTCTTTCCTTTGGCAGTGAAGGGCAAGAGGCTGGCTTGGCGTCTATTGCTTTAAACACACAGTTACTTTGGTGTGAAATCGGATCCCTGGTTCCCATTCAGGTTCTCTTTGTAGTAAATCTGTTTTAGAATGAGATTGGTCTTTTAGAAAAATGGCCCTTTCCTTGAGAGAGATCTCTTTCAAGTTGAGGAGACTTGACCCCCTTCCTTTTCTTTCTTGCTGCGTACCACCCAGGCTGAGGCAGCAAAAACAGTTTATTTCTGTATAAATGCTCACATTTAGATTCAGTATTTCAGAGGTGGCATGAATCTTAGAGATGTTTCTGCTTAAAATGTATTACTCCCTTTTTACAAATGTAAGAGGAATTCGGTGCTCTCTCCAAGTTCATTCACTCCTCAGAACCCTGATTAGAAGTGATCTGATTTCCAGATCAATGCTGGACACCCTATGATCAATCGCATCTCCCCATGAGTCTCTAGAATTTGAATATTAGCAAGTATACAGATAATTCTAGGGAAGAAGTGTACAAGGGCCTGTGACCAACATGTCCTCAGGATACACCCTGAAGGAAGGTTCTAACTACACAGAAATGCGGCCTCACTTACAATGAGACCTTCGGTCGACAGGCGGGCTAGGCGAGATCAGCGTGAGTTGGAAATGGTGAACATCAGTGAGGAATCAGAGGAATTCTGTAGCTACTTGGAATTTTCATTCTTTAATTGATCAAGATCAATTGAATATGTCTAGGTACCCCCAAATCTTATACTCCACCTAATTTATTTTCTTTATTTTTTAATGCAATATACATTTTTAGGGTTAGTTGTGTATTTGGTCCAACAGCCAAGATAAATGAACTGAGGACTCCTCCCTAAGGCTCTGTTGACACAATTGGAGAAAGCTGCCTCGAGGGGCAATTTTTCTATGGCTGTGACTAGACTGATGGACTGCCCAAGAAGACAACTAATCTTCAAAATGCCCAGCAGTGATATGTCACAGTGACTTCTTTTCATCTCTCTGTGTATATGAGGCACAACAGGATGGACTGGAGTGGAAAAAGAAAGTGGGGCTTTGCGGGTAGTACCCATGGGAGAGATGAGGTTTGGTGACTGGGAAGTTAACAGAATGGGATGATATCTAGTGCCCCCGAATATCAATGTCTTTTCAGCATTCAGTACACATGAGGTCACATCAGATCAAACTGGAATCTCAAAAGCCACAACCTTCCACCCCATCTTGTCCCCCAAGAATTCCAACCTTGTGCAAAGTCACTCCTGCACTCCAGATATGTGGGGTACTGTTCGGCTCCCACTGGCCTCCACTGCTTGGAGCTACACATTCCCATGGGCTGTGGATCCCAAAGCAATTCCAGGTTTGGGGCAACATCTTTTTCCCTCTCCACACAGATCTTTCCTTCCCAGACCACGCGCAGCCAGGACGGCTAGTTTAGGACACTCCCAGGGACCAGTTACCATGCTGTCAAAACCACTGCCCTCTTATTCTCTGACCCTGTTGCTAAATCATTGCATCATAAAGCATTATTTTTTTTCCTCGGGAATCTCCAGCCCATCTCAACAACTTAGTTGCATATATGTCTAAATAACCGAACATAAGTTAGGGATATAGTTCAAGCCCCCACTCACCTTCTCCATCCAAGCAACCCTCAGGTAAAAACCTAGAGGGGGGCTCGCCTATTTCCTCCTGACAGGTGTACTCAAGTCTCAGCTACACAAGAGATGCTGAATTTACAACAGATTAATCATTGGAGACAGATGTGAATAGAGACAAGTCAAAGACTATCAATGCTCCCAAGGCTGAAATGAGATTTATCTGTTGTCAGCACTGAACTTATAGCTGGCTAGTTTCCTACAGTTGCAAAATGAATTTGAAAATCTAAATTAATCAAGAACCACCGATCTAAGCAATATGATTTCTCTGTCATTTATAGTATAGTTATATCTTCTAAAGTTACAGTATTATATTCCTGTAATTTTGTTTTAATTAAAAAACAGAAATATTTCAAATAAGTAGTCACTTTAGGTTTAAAAAAAAGAGTAAAAGGAGAAAAAAAAGCAGGAAAGAATCAAAGAAAGAGAAAAAGAGAGAGAGAATCTCTCCTTTTTGCTTAAGCTGAAGTGCATATTTTTAGAAATGCCCAGGACCGACCTGGATGATTTAAGTCAGATTGGCTTCAAGTTGGGCCTAGGCATCTCTCTCTCTCTCTCTCTCTCTCTCTCTCTCTTTCTCTCTCTCTACACACACACACACACACACACACACACACCCCTCCCCCAGGAAAACCTACTATACACATCGGAGTCTAAAACTGCCATTCTGAGGGAGATATCGGGAGAGGGGGAAGTTCACAGACTTGCTCTACCTCCATTTTTGAAAACTCAGCCTTTCTTACGCAATATTGAAGAGAATCAACTTAGGTCAATTATTGTAGGAGAGAAAGTCATCAGGGGAACATTTTTTCTAATGGTTGCATAAAGAGCCTTATAAATGCAGCTAATGCAATTGAGAATAAAATGTTTTTTAAGTGTTATATATACACGTATATGTATGCATTATTATTATGACTCAGGATAGTCATATAATTAAGAAGTAACACTTTTGTTGACATTTAACTACATCAAGAAGAAAACTTGTTGAACCTGAAATGTCAGTGGGTGACGTTTTTTAAAAACTGACTTTGGCAGGTATTTTATTCATAAAATTCCATCTTTTCTTGGGGAGAATTTTCTATTTATTTGGCCCTATTTATAAGCACGTTTGATGGCCTCATCACCCGCAGGCCAACAATGCAGAGGAAAAAAGTTAAAATTCTGTACAGAGGTCAACAAGACCTTAAATAAGCAACTTGAAATCATAAGCTTACAAAATATGACCCTTCAAGTTATTCTTTGGGAATGTGTAAGTAATAGGGGTTTGAAATGGAAATGAAACAAGGCAGGTAGCAGCGGATGCACGTTCCCGTGCCTCTGGTCCAACATTCACACTAACGTGAAGTATTACACTCAAAGATTTCCGTGGACCCCGGCATATCATCATCTCCTCTCCTTCCTTGTATTCTCATAACAAACCTTTGAGGCAGTTTTGATATTCTAAATCCTATTTACCAATGACAGGTTTAAAAAGGTGATTTTAAAACAAAATTAAGATGGGATATAATTTCCAGGAGAAGGGTTTCATTTGTTGGAGTCTTCCTTATCCTGCATAGAGTAAGGGGACCATGTGACGACATAGGGCTTTAAAGGGTTGCTGCTGACATAAAAGACTTGCTTTCTGACATAGAAACAGTACTGCTATAGGGCCATGCTGTTGGCTGCAAGAAACGCAGTTGCTTCGATAGAAATGGCCCCTTGTTATTTCTTTAAATGCCTACCCTGTTATGTGGAAAGAGGCATTTTGAAAGGCAGTCCGTGCCTTGAAGATTTGTTTTTAAAATAGTGTCAGGCTCTACTGGACAGATGAGCATTGACACTGGAGAGGCTATAGCCAGAGAAAAATGTATGCAGATGGATGCTTACCCACTGAAGGAAGAGCTCTGAAGGGCAATGCTAGTATGCCTGTTCGGGAAGGCAAGTTAGATGTTTGTGGGATGCTGCAAGAAACATGGGGAAGTCTGACCATGTGTCTGTCATGCCTCTCCCTGCTCATACCCTCTACTGGTTTCCCATATCACTAGCGGTAAGTGTCAAAGTCCCCAAGAGGTTTTACAAGATCTGACTACAAGATCACACGGGGAGGGGCACGCACGCATGCATGCACACGCACACTCACTCACTACCCGCCTTCTCCCGCTGCTGCACCCACCCCTCTCCCTGTGGCTCTGTCCTCCAGCCACGCCTGTGTTCCCAGCATGTACCAAGTACTTGCCCATCTCAGAGTCTGCTCTTTCTATCCCCTTGACATCTCTCTATGTTCATTACCAAGTTTGGTTTTCTCCATAGTTCTTATCGTCTTTGAACACACTGTTCAATTGACTTGGTTTTGTTTATGTCCATCTGCCCTCCCTAGAATATAAGTGCATGAAAGCAAGGGCTCTTTAAGTTTTATTCACTGTTGTCTGCCCAGCCCAAATCGCACCTGGCACTTAGTAAATGCTCAATCCATAGCTGTTGAACAAACAAAAGACTCTTCATCCTACTCTTCTTCTCTAACATGATCCATTCCTAGAGATCTGGTCCCCGTAATTCAGTGGAATCTGGTCTCACATTAGGTCAACTCTTATCCAAAAAGCGTATCACTAGATCCATATCAATAAAGAGGGCATAGTAAGTGTTTTCAGATAAGTGACTCAGGGCTGAATGTACTGTGACCTGCCCAGCCCTTCTACAACATCGCCTTCTCCTCCTGTTCTGTTCGTCTTCCCTTCACCACGAGCCACAGTGTAGTGGGGGTTACCCAGCGACTACAAGCAGTGAGCAGGGAGTCCTTTGGGGTCGAACACCTTGATCCTGTCCTCTGGCAGAAGCTGCTGTGCTTTCCTTGACAAAGACAGGGCTTTGCCTTGTGCCTTCAGAATGTCAGTGTGTGCCAGCCCCAGTGAGCCATTCCACACATGGCGACACTGTTTACATGCTCCTTGTCACCATTAGTGAGAGGATGCTGCAGCACTGGTGTCCTATGAACAAGGTCCAGGCATTGCCCAGAAGAATCACACTTGGGCACAGGCAGGTAAGATACCCCAGGCTCCCCGTGGGGTTGATTTCTGAAGAACTACTGGTTTTGCTCCTGGTTGAATTGCTCAGCTCCCTGGGAGAGCTAACTAGGTTGGTTACCAGCCCTTGACATTTCCCTTTGAGCAAGTTTTCAATCTTTTTTGGAAGAGGTTGGAGAGGGAGAAGGGAGGAGGCTTAGGAAGCTGCTGGGACCAAGCACAAAAGCAGGTAGGATACAGGGAGGTCGCTGTACCCCCGCCGCACGGGCTCTGCCCTCTGCCTCTGCCAATGCGAGGTAGCACAGAGAGAGGGTAACAGCCTCAGCTTTGTAGTCAGCCAGACTCTGGTTCAAATCCCAGCCTTGCCAGCCCCAGCCATGTGACCATCACCAGAGTACCTAAACTCTTTGTGTTTCATCATCTTTAAAATGAGGGTAATACCTGCCATACATGATTATTATAAGGATTAAATTAAATGATAGCATTTATATTAAGCAGTTCCTGACACATAAACGTTCACAATGAAAGGTGACTCCCCAGGACCAGACAAGACCGAGATCATCCTTCGTGAATATTGGAGAGACTTATGGAATGAATCATGATTCTTCTTGTTAGACTCTCTATGTTCTCATCCCCAAAAATTTTGGGAAACAGCTAAGCTAAGGTTCTTTGCTCGATCTTCTTTCCTTTGTGTGTGTGCGTATGTGTGTTTGAGAGAGAGAGAGAGAAACAGTGTCAGAGAGAGACAGAATGCTGTATACTAGGCAAGACACAAGAGATTACAAAAAGAGAAAGACAGAAACTTGGTTTGCCCTGATGTGCATTGAGAGCTAATTATCCATTGTTAACTTCGGCTTATTAGAAGAACTTCTCTATTTCTTTATCTTGGCCTTTGGAATAAATATTTGATAAAAGCAGGGCAATTCTATTAGTAACTTTTCTTGGACCCCTTTTTTATGTGTATAAGCATTTTAAATCTGTCAGACATATATTTAAAACATTTGTGAAATCATAAACTAGATCAGTTTCGTTCAGATACTTAGGTTCTGGAAATAAGCTATTTCCTGTCTACTTTGACACAAAAACATTCCTTCTAGCTTTTTAAGAATACAGTCCCTTGTTGAGATGTTGGCCTCCTGATTTAGAGCATGAATTCTTATCATTTCTAAACTTTCAACTTTTATTCTGTACTTAGAATTCAAGCAAGATGACAAACAGTGATGGAGTTTGTAAAATATGAAGCTCATGGATGAAAAGTGAAAAAAATCAGTTGTTTCCAACATCTTAATAACAAGAATTAAAGTCAATTGAAGGTTTATTCTATGCCAGGAAGTGTTCCAAGCACTTTACATTGTTAATTCATTCAATCCTCACAATTTTTTTGAGGAAGATGCTATTATCCTCTACGTTTTATGATACACTGAGGTACATGGGGGTTATTTAAGTCACATGAGATCCTGCCAGTATATTCTACTGTCTGAATATATTGTCTTATACAGATATAATAGTGCCTTATTATTCGTGGATAAGGAAACTGAGGTTTAGAGAGGCCCAGAGATTTGCCCATGGTACGTTTGCCCTTTGGTAAGGATAGAGAAAGGACTTGAACTTAGGAATGTCAGAATTCAAAGCTTAGATTTTTCATACATACACTTTAAAACTATTTTTCAACTTTCAGGTGAGCCATCAGAATAATTCACATAAACATTTCATCAAGTAATCCTTCTTGTAGAATCTGAAAGGACATTAGAAGTTCTCTCGTCCAACTTCTCCCCAGTATGTACATCCTTATCTAGAGTGCACTTGACCAGTGGTCGCCCAGCGTCTGCTTCCATCTGCTTCCTCTAGGAACACAGATGGTCTGTTGCTGGATCGCCCTGCCGGTTGGGAGTCTTTTTATTCTGAGCTTCTGTACTGCGACCTAATTTTATATGTTTCATAACTTGTGCAATAAAGCTTGCCATTCTGAGGAATTGTGGTACTAACCTGACAGTACTTTGAATTGTGTATCTTTAGGAAAATACTGTTCGAAAATGCCATATAATATTGTCTCACAACTAGCCAGTCAGGAGCTTTGGAACCCTTAGGTGAAAGATGTCCTGGCCACCTTTAGCTTATTGGACAGACATGAACTCATCTTGCTTCTGAGCACACAGGCAGCATCTGAACAGAACTGAAGCCCTTTGCTGAACTCTAGTCCAGCAGACACATTGTATTAACAGCAAAAATGAGGAATTCAGGACTGGATTTGGGTGTGGAATTTAGAGACTTTCATTAAAATTAGAAACAGTTCTAATCATATGAATTTAAGTCAAATACAATTATAAAGAGACTCTCAAATTGGAAGAACCTAGTCAATGTGTGTGTGTGTGTGTGTGTGTGTGTGTGTGTGTGTGTTTAATGAGCATTTACCAGGTAACTATTTGAGAAACAGTGTAGCTCCATAAAAAGCCATAGGTTTTGGAATGAGGCAGCCTTGGGCTCAGATCCCGGCTTTGTCATTTTGAGCTAGGTAACCTGGGTAATTAATAACCTCTCTAAGACTTGGTTTCTCATCTATAAATAGGAGTAATAATATGTATTACAGGTACTAATGGGACCACTGTGACAGTTAAATGGCATAATGTGCATAAAGTGTGTAGCATACTCATTGGCACGTAGTTAGCACTCGGGCATGGTAGTTATTATTACAATAGCTATTCATTCATTTACTCAAAGAGTAAAATTTATTAAGTTCTCATATAATAGAACCATACATCCAAGCTTCATGCCCTAGGCACTGAAGGTATAGTATTAATAAGATGGAGACAGCCTATGGCTTCGCAGAACCTGCAGCCTAGCTGGGAAAACAGACACAAAACAAGTAATAAAAACAAAGCCTGAGTCATGAGACAGGAAACATTGGAAAGTATAGGGATACATAACTTTGTCCAAAGGATAGGGAAGAGGTCCTGAAAAAGGTTATGAGCCCTGAGGGGAGAGCCAGCAACAGGCAGACGGGGCATGGAGGCGGGTGGACAGCACGTCGCAGGCAAGGAAATGGCATGCACAAAGCCAAGTACGAGAGAAGGGATGTGCTGGAAAGAAAACCTCAGCGAAGGCCAAAGAGATTGACAGAAGGGCGGCCTCAGGTTGGGACTGAAGGGTAAAGGACCTGTATAAGCCACGGTAAAATTTTCATTTGGATTTTATCCTGAAGTCAATGGGAAGCTATTCAAAAACCTTTCCTGGGATGGAAGGTGGGCAACGAAATCATATTTGGCTTCAGTATAACAGAGATGAGTAAGACTTGGTCCGTGTCATCAAGACAGTTGTAATCTCATGTGGGAGAGGTGGAAGGAGAGGGAAGGGCTCACTAAGGTGGGTACAAAGTTAAAGATGGCCCGAGAGAAAAAATGCTGTTAAGTACAAAGTTCCAGGTGAAATTTTTAAAACAGGGAGCAACACCAGCTAGTTGATAAGGCATTTGAGGCAAGTCCTAAAATTGGGGTCCTTTAGATGAGGAGAGCTGGTGGTGACAAGGGGCGCTTGCCTCCTGGCCACCCTACCTGGGCAATAAGATTAGCAGCCACGCCCTTAAAGTGCTTCCAGCTTATGTTACTGAGTCTACATTTCCCGTCCTTCCACCGTTCCGTATTTCAGAACCCCTTTGAGAGAAAACTCGGACACCCTTATGTACCCCTAAAACCCATGTTCTGTAAATTTCAAATTATTAACATGTGTTATACCCTCCTCCGTTCTTCGAAGGTTATTTCCAGCTAAATGCCTATGTAAGCTTAGAGCTTTGCAGAGAACTTCCTACACACCCCCTCCAGGGTGAACTTTTTACCTGTGCTTCACTGCAGTATCTACATGCTTATTGAGAAGTTAAAACAGTACAGGAAATACTACATCATCCCGTTGGCATTACCAGTTAAATCGCCGAGTGTCTGGGCCTTATGAGGTTGAGCAATTTATTATAAATGCCACATCACAGTTGTAGCAACTTTCTGTTTCCTTTGAATAATCCTATGCAACAACAACAAAGGCAAAGAAAAAAAGTTACTCTTGTCCAACCCCTCCCAAACGTTTTATTTACTTTGTCTTAATTGATTAAATAGATGAAATGAATATCAGAGCAGTAGAATTCGTTCTAACACAATTACTGAAATAGTCATTTTTCTTTTAAATACACTTTTTCCTTTAAATAATGCCAAAAGTGGAACTTTTCTCTCATGATGTGACGGTTTCCTCTTTGGTTATGAGTCTTAGACACAGAGAAGCGCCTGTGCTAACAAGCGCTTTCACATCAAACGTCTGATTCACCGCACTTGGAACAGGGCAGGTTTCCAGTAAATGTGTGTCTCGCCGCCTTGAAGAGCCCTCTGTTCCCAGAGTTTAAATAGTCGGTCGGGTCACACGTTGGATTTGTCGTTTTCAGTTAGAGTTATTGTTATTATGGGCAATCGAGCAGTCAGCAGGGAAGGGCGCTCTGTGTACGGCCGTGAAGCTCACCCTGCTTTAAGCAACAGGAACAGCATAAAAAGTGAAAGGCAAAAACTTCTACTGCCTGAAAATCACTAGAAAAATAAGAGGGAAATGGGTTTTTCTTTTATGATGTTTCTATTTATGGGGTGTATTTATATTCAGTAGGATTGATTTGAGCTACTTCCTCTTTGCAGGGGGAAAAACTAAGTAATGAGGGGGGGAAAGAAAGAAGAACAGGAGGGAAGAAGGAAAAACAGAAAAGAAGGAAGGAAGGGAAGTTTTGTTTGGAGTGGCAATTGCTTACCTGAAAAGAATTGTTTTTGAAATTCTGATTTACAGGTTTTTATACCCTTCATGTGGAAAAAAAGCAGCTTGTATTATAAGACCCGCAGATCCTCCAATCTTTATTCACGCCATGACATCCAGATGTCAAAACTGGGCTAGCAGCAGACACCTGTAGTCCAAGGAAGCAGCCTGGTTTCCGTTTCTTCTCTCTATTTGAACAACTGATGTACTGAGCAGGAAACTGCATTAATCTTTTCAAACTTGCTTTCCACTTTTATATTTTCCTCTTCTGATGACATTGCTCAGAAGAAGGACCTGCATCGCACGTCTTTACTGATGCCAGCTCATTTAAAACTGCATTCCATCAGCCCTCAGATGCACACTCTAGCTTGTGAACTTACATCCTTCACCCAACTGTTGAAATCGCACTGTCTCTCCATCCAGAAAAGCCAGAGGGGAAGAACAGTCCAAGTAGACAACTTTTTGTAATCAAAAGAATAGCTGTCAATCTGCTTAAAGCAAATTCACAGAATTTCTAAATGAATCCCTTCTGCGAGCATTTTCTTGGGAATTCGACAACCTAGCAGAGAAGTTCCTTAAAGAGAAATTTTAGAGCAAATAATTATTCTTCCAAAATCACCAGATAACACACAGCGCAGTTGCCTCTTCATTTTCAGTTTCTTTCATCTACACATCCGTACATAGTTCCAGTCCAGAGTAGTCTGGCAATCGAGATTGCTCATTCAGACTCCAATTTCTCTTGGGTCCCAGAAATCACTTTACCTCTTGGGTTCTCAGTTTCCCTTTCCACGATACTGACGAATGCTACTGTAGACTAGTCTCATGAAAAACAGATTATGATATTCAATAAACAGAATTGGATTATTCATTCTCCGACCTGTTTGAAAAAATAACTCTTTGAGACCCAGCCACAAGACTGCCATCAGTAAAGTAAAACTTAGCGGTGATTGTAAAAGAGGTAATTTATTTCCAAAGAACCCTAATTTTCTTTCAGGGAATAGTAACATTGAATATGACACTTTGGTCTTTAAATAGATGGCCTCAGCTTTAACAAATTGGGAAGCATTCGTCCTCAAGAAAGAAGTGCAATACCATGTAATTTTCACTTAAATCCCCATTTTCTTCTCATTAGGTCCTTTCATTTGGGTCCGGGTCCTCCCTGCATGCATTCATGTTTCCCATTGACCTGTTATAAAATGGTGACGTGGGTGATTTTATGCTGTGTAATAATGTAAGTAGCAATATTGTCTAAATTTAAAAAATCAGGACGAATAGTCTGAAAAGTCGCAGGGACAAAAATTTGTAATTGAATAAAGACATGCTAAATAACACAGGAACAGGCTCCGAGTAGGTTGATTTCTATTTGAGGTCCCAGAGCATCACTGGCTCACTGCAATGTACTAGCTTTCTGCAAAAATTTGAACTTCGTGTTTTGTCTATTTATAATTGTGCCGGAAAATTTAGTCATGCATCTACTTAGTCATTGCACTTATAAAAACGACCATTATTGTGATGGAATCATTTTAGTTCCTGCCTCACTTTACTGCTTTGCTTCATGGCGTTGGCCACGGCGAAGACACCACCTGAAGCTCTCTCATTCCTCCGCCCCGTTGCTCATGCTGCTCCCTCTGCTGGAAGCGCCCTTCCCTCCTGCCTTTTCTCAACCCACTCCTCCCAGCTCTTTGGTCATCTCCTTGAGCAGAGTTTAATGTTATGCTCCCATAGCACCTTTTAGCATGTTTTTGTTTTAGCACAAAACGCATTGAACATCCTGTCTCCGCCATGGGATTGTCAGAAGCTCAAAGGCAAGGACCACTTTCTATCCATCTTTAAGCCCTTGGTGACTAGGAAAATGTCTGCCCATGGTCAGCTCCCAGTAAATCTGGAATACATGACAGAGGGTATTCTTATCTACTTCTATACTTCTTACCTAATGTGGGCTTCTTGGTGCTTTCCTTGACCTTAGACTTCACCATAGCTCATACCCAGAGAACATGGAAGTAGTGGATTAGAACATTTGAATTGAGGCCTGCAGAGGGACAAGCAATGAACTACAATCAAGGCTGTTTTTTTTCTTAACATTGCCTTTTACTACCATGCAGCTTTCATCTTATAACCCAGTGTTATTAACATGTATAAATTTAAAGTGATTTAAGAAATTCTATCATTTATTTTAGTCGTAGTTTTGCAGAGTCACCATCTTGGGCATGTGAATGTCTATGACAAAGAGAGTCAAAAGTCCCAATTCCCCACTTGCTAGCTTACCCTAGATCAACCGCCTAAGTTCCCTGTGCCTCAGGTTCCCCTGGGGAGTGACAGCGTCTACTTCACAGAGTTGTGCGGAATACGGGAATCCCCATTGTATAAAGGGCTTGGCACAGCACTTGGCAGTCGGTCACTCTGTAAGTGGAGGCTGGGACTGTCAGACTCTAACTCGGTGGGGCAGCAGGACAGAGTTCTCACGGCTTGTACAACCGGAATAGAGAGAACTGGGTTCTGCTGCAACCAAGCACCTCAAAGAGGCAATCTCACTGTTATTGGAAACTGCTTGGACTTATATGGCCTTAGCATTGCTTCCTGCTCTGGGGATAAGACGAAAGGTTCTAGTCTGAGACTGACTGCAGGGTTGGCCAGCTGGTCCAGAATGCACGGCATCCCCAACCCTTCCTATATCATTTTAAGCTTAGAAGCAATCAGAAAAACAAACAAACAATCAAACAAACACACAAAAGCAACGTGTCGTTTTGGTCCTCAAATCCAGCCATTAAAGGCATGTATCCTGCACCTCATACGCTTACTTAAACGCTTACTGTTCCCGACACAGGTTTAAGATATAATTTTTAATGAATTTCCTGAAATGCTTCCTGGCCCTATAAATTAAAAGGAATTATGAAAGGACTACTAGGAGTGAGGATAATTTGCAGCAACAAATATTAACTGCCTGATATTAAAAGAGAGACCTGGAAAATTAGACAGGAACAACATCACTGTCCTGTGTGATAACGTCTGTTGCTAAGAGATCACTCTGAGTCATGTTTTAAAAAAAAAAGAAAAGAAAAGTTAAGTCATCTGCACTATTCTTTGTTTCCGAAGGCGGGAAAACATGAAATACACTTTAAGGAAGTGTATTTAAGGAAGATTTCTGTTCAGTTTTGACTTCAGAGGTCTGCAGACTCTACTTATATGTAACTCCTCGTTCTCTACCGAAGCCAAAAAAATGAAGTGCTGCTGTATTTAGAGAATAAGGAAAGGGAAACATTTGTTAATAACATTATTTTTAAATATTTATTAACAACAACTGTAAAGCTGGCTTTTTCCTCCCAAAAGATTATTGGAAAGCAAACTCAAGTATACTGTAAGCTGCTTGAGGAACAGGGATATTTCATACTTTTTAATATTTCATATATTTCATATTTTATTTAGTAGGTCTAGAGCAGAACCTGGTACTCAGAGGTTATTTGATTTTGGATGAAAAGATGGGTAGATGCTGGAGAGCATGATAATCACGGATGTGTGACTGAGGTGGATGTGTACATTCAAAAAATTCACGTTCTAGCTTCACTTTTGCTACTCCCCGTCTGGGTGATTTGGGGCAAAGCTTCTACATCTCAGGACTTCATTTCCATCTGCAAAATGAGTTGGACTAGATCACTTTATAAAGCCTCTTCAGACTCCAACAGCCTATGATTTTATTTTTCAGATCAGTTCTTTTATGCATCTGACACATAACTGAAAGGCTCAACTAAGCGATGTGGACTGATACACCGAATAGCAAATTTTAGTTCAAGGACACTGGTATTCTTCTCGTATTCTTGGGATACAGTTAGCATCCTTTTGGCTTTGTCAAAATCACATACTATGCAGTAAAAATGGCTGGTCCACTTTTTTTTTTTAAATACATGAAAAGATTTGTGCCTCCCACACGTAGGGCATGGCGTATTGTGAATGGTGGCCTACACATACACAAATGAGAACTGGGAAGATAATGAAATCCGAGGTGGAAATAGAGCAGATTTGTGAATGAACAAAGGCAGTGTGTTCCTCTGGAAGCCAAGATGTCAAAGATACATTTTATTGATACTGTATACTTTCAGCTTTCATGGAAATCAGTATTCAATCAGTATTCAGCCGCCTCAAATGTTCTAACTCTGCATTTCTGAAGAATCCATTGTGTATATTAACTGTGGCTGAGGCAGGAGGAGATGTCAGGCATTTTAAAATTTCAAACTTACAGAGATTCACCGACGTGCATGATGGTACCCATAAAGAATCAAATCGTCAAAAGGCACTTTGTTTTTTAGCTAAAAGTGAGAACAAAGTAGATTCATTTCTTAGACTTTGCTTCCAAACCTGGACTTCATCCCCCACCCCCCACCTCCCCTCAGAAAATAGCCATGGAACTAAAGGAGGAAAAATGCAATACAAAGGGTTTTGAAATGCTTCCTTACTGCATACCTTTCCAATGGCTCAGTTTTGGCAAACTGGCTCCAGACCCTACCACTCTCCAAGCTTCCCCTTCCTTCCTTATGACTCACACTCACACTTGCGTCCTAAGAGGCTGCTCTGTGGCTGTAAGGATGCCCCGTTGGAACAAACATAAGCTGACAGTAAACCCGAAAGCCATTTGGTCCCATCCCCTAATGTTGCATCGATGGAAACTGGGGTCCAGGGAGGTGACGTAATTCACACAAAGTAGCACAGCAAGTCACACAAGTATTTTGATTCTAACCCATTGCTCTTTTCATAGCCACATTTATTCCTAACAAATAATAAAAGACAAGAGACCCAGACCCTTAAAAAAAAGAAGAAAAAAAATGGGTTATAACACTATTACTTTTTTTTTCAGATAAGCCATCTTTTCACCTTTTCACATTGTTGCTTTTGTCTTGTCAGTTTCTTGTAGAAAGATGAGTTACTGCCTGGAAATTCAGCTTGGCATTTTCTTTAGACAAAGTGATCTTTTAAATGTAGCCAACATTTCTTTTGGAGTATGGCTCCATTTCACATAATGCACCCTAAGATTGATGTTTACTAAGTTGGTTGTTTAAATCATGTTTGGAGCCTGGTTACATTGGCTGTTTCTTTGTCTCTCTCTGTCCCTCTCTCTCCTTTTTCCTTGTGTTTGACACAAAAGAATGGGGCCCCTAGGATCATGGGGAAATGGATCGGTGTATTCATGTGTGAGCTTTACAAAGCACTGGAGCAAAGGTGTCATTAAGCGTTAGAAGTCATTCAATCACACCCATCTCTTCGTACAAAGTAAAGAGGAAAAAGGCTCTATATGGTAACTATCCATAAAGCTTTGTGTATTCATTCACCCCCTTACTCCTTGTAGGAGCTGCCTCCCTTTTTCTCTTCTCTCTACCTTAGAAGAGATTTGAGGTTAGCTTTGTTTTTCTGAATTTGCCCTTAATAGTCAGCTCTTATTTATTATTGAAAGTAACTATAGTAATAGACTTAAAAAAAAAAAGAAAGAAAAGAAAGAAAGAAAGAGAGCTTCTGGGTTTAATTCTGATTGTGTTTCCTTTCAAATGACTGAGGATTTCCTAGGTATCCATGCTGCTGCTGCGGGCTTAAAAAGAGAAAAGAATGACTCTTGTCCTGGAGGAGGGAATGAATTGTTTACCCTGACATATTTTCTAGCCGCCTTTTTCTGGGTATTAAATGTAGAAGTCAATTATGGGAAGCTTCAATGTATCAGTATCCTGTTTGTCCTGAAATCGAAATGGAATTTATGAGAGTTTTGAAGCAGATGCCACCTGGTGGGTAGTTAAGATATTGTAACTGAAAATAGTATGAACAGAAAACATATGGAATAGTGTACCTTAACAAACAGACTGATTGCTAATTTATGTGAACAGTACTTCCCAGGCCCTGGATAGAGTACAGTGTCTCTAACTTACTGCCTGCAGTCTAAATGTTTAAATTTAATTTTTTTCCTAATCTGAATAAAGATATCCCTTCCTGTTCATGCGCAGTGCCAGATTCCCCAAACTCTTCATCTAGTTTGCAGTCATGAGAACAAACTCAAAATAAGTGCTCATCTTGAGAGAAAGGATAACTTTGCAGGAATGCATTTGAGAGCCCCAAAAATTAAAACCAGAGTTAATATAAGAGAAAATGGAAAGAGAGAGACAGAGATGAAATAGGGTTATGTAGGAATCAGGGGTAAGTATATCAAATTAAAACCATGTGTAAGACATAAATACAGGCTAAACAGCTAATTCTTTCTGCTAGGGACCCTTTATGAAAGGATCTCTAGCAAACACCCCCACACTCCTCACACTGCTTCCTCATTAGAAGAGCTCATGAATAAAGCAGACACTCCTTCAATTACCCAAACTCCTTTAGAAATTTTGTATTACAGTCATAGTCCATATAACCCCTGTTGGAGCTGGGTCCCAGCCTGGGCGCTTCCTCTGACTACCTGAGCACGTTGGTCCACATTTGGTGACTCAGTTTCCCATTTTGTTAACTACTGCTTTATGAATTTTACTGTCCTAGTGAACTACCTAAAATGTTGAGGTGCAAATTAATAGTATATCCATAAACAGAAGCCCCCCAAAATACCCCCATCTAGAGTTGCTGCTTAGAATTAGGACACTGACAAATAAGAATCTGTGAAAGAATGGTGTTTCTCCGCAAGTAAAAAAGTGTCTCAAAAAGTGAGAAATTTCACAACTCCCATCTGTATCTAGCTAGGAAGCCCTGTGGGGAGTTGGTAGAGAGGAGAAGCAGTGAGACAGCCATAGAATGTTCTAAGATTGTTGATTTTTTTGCTCTGGCAGGAGTGAGTCAGTTGGTTGGGCATTGTCCTGCAAACTGAAAGGTCACAGGTTTGATTCCTGGTCAGGGCACATGCCTGGGTTGCAGGTCCCAGTTGGGGTGTGTGCAAGAGGCAACTGATCAATGTTTCTCTCTCACATCGATGTTTCCCTCGCTTTCTCCCTCCCTTCCCCTCTCTCTGGAATCAATAAAAGAAAAACAGGGTTTTTTTTTAAAAAAAGATTGTTCTTTTTCTTCCAATAAAATATAAAACAGTAAAACAAACTCCATGGATTTCTTACATGAAGAGCTCTCAGAATGAAGGCACCCAAGTTGTGAGGTCCATCTCCATTTCTGAGTCACAGATACACATATATGGCTAAAACGAGGGAAGGAGCAGACAAAATACCAAACAGATGAAGAGAGAAAGAAAAGATGTTCCCAAACATATTAATTGTTCGCTCACATGACTTACTGGTATGTTAATGTCTTATATCAGCCACTGCTAATGAGAATGTTGTCCCTTATTTCTCTTTTAGTTTATAAATGGAGTAGCATTATGTAATCACCCTAATGAGGTAACAGAAACATAAGTACACAGGAAAATTTGATAGGGTTTTCTCCTAATTCATCCTCTGCTGTGTTGCTCACCCCCCTCCATCCCATTAAACTTCCCTCTCCCCTCCACACTCCCCCCCAAACTGGCTGTCTTCGGTCCCAAAGGACATATTGTTGGCTATTATTTATAATAAGTCTCTCTCCTCTTGGCAGGATATAGAACAGCTGTTGGTCTATTCTCTGCCACAAAAACCAACTTCCCTCTTTTGCCCTGGATGATTGGAAGAAAGTCGGGGAGAAGAGCAATTTATAGTTGTGTTACAGCACCTCTATTTTCTTTTATGTTTATTTATATTGCTTCCATTTCTGTCTGGGATTTCTGAGATAATCAAGATCACTCTGCTACAGAATTCTCTTATGGGAAGGCTCTAGTGGCAGTTGATGGTGTTTTCCATCATTGAGTCAGACGTTTTAGAACTCCCGGCTAGAGGAAGTAGTGAACATTACTTCTATTAAAGTTGGAGAATTTTTTTTTAATTTTCCTTACAAACTCATAAATGTATTTTATTTTACATGAACGGTAAGTGACTTTGAATTTTTCAAGAGAAGGCACCTTGTTTTTGTCAACTACCTGTTCCCAAAACTGAGCACAGCATCTGCCCAGTAAACCTTCGGCGAATGAACAGAGTGGAGCACTGAGGGGGGCTCTCATCTTTTCCCTGTTAGGTCCAAACACGAAGTCCTCACCCCAGACTTCCAGGCTAGTCAAGCCTCATCACCTGAGGTGCGACCTTTTTCTGAGATCTTTTGTCTTGGATTATTTTTGGCTCCAGGCAACTCCCTTGGGAAAAACAAAAAACAAAACAAAACAAAACAAAAACAGCCACAGGGAACTCAATGTTTCACAACCCAACCCGCAGCTAAAGAAATCTTGAATAGATACTGAGAGACCTATTCAGCCTTCAGAGAGACCTGAGCATCTCCAGAAGTAGAAGGTAGAGAGAATTTCTCTGTTATTTTAGGGACTGAAGGAAACTCACAAAAGGACCCCGGGCATAAGACAATACAGTCTCTGGTGCTCAGAAAGGAATCACAGTTTAGCATTAAAGTGCCCCAATGCTGAGGCAGGTGGACTGCTGGGCCGGTCATATTTAGTAAAGATTGGAAGGAGCAGCATGGAGTAGTTAAATCCAAGGCATTGGCAAAGAGGAAACAGACTCCTTATTGCCTTATTTATTTCTATATGAATTTAGTTCAGTAAGCATTAACAGCGGCTAACATCCTCCAGAGACTAACCAGGCCCCTTTCTGGAGGAGAACTGGAGAGCTGACAATTTCTCTGTGGTGGGTGCCTCTTTGTCAGAGCTTGTGAAACTGTCAGATTTCCTAGTCCGCGTTCCTAAATGTGTCTGTTGTGAGCATCCGGACGGACCCGGCTCTCTGCGTTTTTCCTGAGACTCCACCGCTCACCCAAAGAGCATCTAATACGTGTTCCTGACAGACACACAGGAATATATGTGATTAAAGAGGAGACGAGGTGCTAATGCCATTGAGATGTCCTTTTTTCAATAATCAGCAGTTTGCAGGCAACTTCGGAAGGAAGAATACTAAATAGCTATGGTTTATAGCATACCTGTGGCATGACAGGCACAGTGCCCATCACTTTAGAGACATTATTTTATCTCATGATCTTGTTTATAAAGGGAATCATTGAAAATGTAAAATGTCACAGTGCTCATTTTTTGCCCAATTTTGAGCCAGCCCTTCAGAACCGGATAGAGAAACTAGTCAGGTTGGATCAGAGAGTAGCTTAAGCCACTCTGGAGAAGGCCGATAAAACAATTAGATCCAGGTAAACTGGTAAACTTTGCCCTTTTTCTGTCCTTTACCTATCTCCCTGGTTATCCTGATGCCTCCAGAATAGTTCTTATTACCTCAAGTAAATTGTAACTGGTGGGCTTTCAAACATTTTAAGAGATGAAGAGCCAGGAAAATTGTCGAATGAAGTCCTTGGTGAGAACAACTATTAAGGTGCATGCAGCGCTGAATAATGACCTAGTTAAGGCCTGGGACCTGGAGTCAGCCTGCCTGCGTTGAAATGCTATACTCGAAATGAACTTTGAGGCAATCTTTCTGTGCCTTAGTTTCACTATCCACAAAATATGTACAACAATACTAATTCACAGAATTCTTGATCAAGATTAAATAAGATAATGCATGTAAAGTGCTTAATGCAGTATCTGGTATTTAATAAATACCGGCCACTGATATAACTATTATTGCTAATAACCGATATATACCTCTTACTTTCCACAAGATATGAGGGCTAATTGAGAGAAAGGATCTTAAATATTCTTTGTATCTAGCACAATGTGTAGTGTAGTGTAGATTCTGAATAAATATTGGCTGACTGGCTGGGTGGCTGGATGGATGAATTTGAGTTTATGTGGATAAAGGCACTACGAAAGATCTAATTCTTTCCAGATCCCTCCCCAGGAAGTCATACCTCACGTTACCCAAAGGAAATCCGTATGACACCAAACCAACTTGCATATCCAGCAAGCAGCTTCTTAGGCTCACCTGGACACTTAGACTCACAAGATTCCTGCACACAACATTTGACATCAGTCTACTCAGGATACAGGGCAGGAACTATGGCTTGCCAGCTCCGACTGTAGAGCAGCAGCAGGCATTCTCCTGTAATCAGAGCCCTACCAGCTCAGGTGCAAGATGATGGAATCCATATTGGGCAGGTGAAGGAGCTGCCTTTGCTTAAAGTTCTCATATCTCATAGCAGTCAATAACTCTTACAACAACTCCAAAGACATAGCTTGCAGGGTCCTCTCAAGGGACATTCAAGTTATGAGAATTGCTACACACAGGGAAGTCCAAAGAATGGCATTCCCATCAGGTATTTACAGTTCATTTGTAGTTCCCCCAGTCCGGATGCAGTCTACCACTGAGGGTCATTTTTACCATATGCAATGTTGCCTAGTAACATAGTTGACACATACCATCTTTATCTGTTTCCAGGGAAACCAAGCTAAGAAGTTAACCAAAGGTCAGATTCCCATGCAAAAAGGGAAAGAGTTTTATTAACTCTTTGCCCACACCATCTAAATAGTTACTTAAAACTTAGCCTGAGAAACGTGGCCAATGTCCACACGCAGAACTCATTTTTACACCTCATACCAGCCACAAATACTTTACAAAGTGGAATAATATAAGCATGGCCCCATCCACTATTCCGAACCTCCTCTCCAACAACCAAGAGTCAAGCTCAGTGATCCTCGACACCAGGCTAGCCTTTCACATTGCGCCCCCAGCCCCAGTCTCGTCCTTCAAAATCTCATCCTTCAAAGCCCAGGCATAGGTAGCTCTCTAAAACACACACTCCCTTTAATAAATACACAAGAGATTTCAGTTTCCCTGGGCTTGTGTAGCCTTAAAAGATTATCCCAGCCCAGGAATCATACCACTAGGGACCTTTGAGTTTTCCCCTTCTTGCAGAGTTCTTGTGAGGATAAAATTGTATTAGCGAAGTAAAGAATTGAATGGACTATAGCAACAATCTAAGGTAGCTTACTATTTAGAGAATGGGAGTGAATTCCAAACACAGTTGAATGACATCAGACCAACCTAAGTGGGAGGCACAGAGAAGTCCTGATTTCCCTGATTTAAATTATTAATGATGATAACCATCTTTAAAAGTAGTTAGGGAGATTTTTTTTGACCAATGAGAACCACTAAACTCTAAGAGTACTTCACATTTTAAGCAGCCATGAGATGGTGGAACTTAGTACCAATTTGCCTTAGTAAAAGGATTAAGCACTCGGTTGCAGGTTTGATTCCAGTCAGGGCTCATGTCTGGGTTGTGGGTTAGATCCCCAGTCCGGTCGGGGTGCATTCGAGAGGTAACCGATCAATGTCTGTCTCTCACATAGGTGTTTCTCTCCCTCTGTCTCTTTCTGTCTCTAAGATCAATAAAAGTATACTCAGGTGAAGATAAATAAAAAAAGAAAGAATTCATGTAGTTTCTTATCTTCCAGCAATTGGTGTTGTCTTTAAAAAGAAAAAAAGGATAAAATACTCCATTTATTTCCATGCCCAAATGATAATAATAGTCCTGTTTATTTATTATTATTGTTTGCCAGGGACTGTGCCAGTACTTTACTTATACTGTCTTGTTTAATTATCTCAGCAGAAAGCAAGGCTCAGAGAGGTTACAAGACTTGCCCAGGGTCATTCAATTGCATGTGGCAGAGCAAAGAGTTAGGTCAGGTTTAATGTTAGTCCAAACCCCAATGTTATGTGTTCTGTGATATCTTCATGGAGATGGTTTATAAGTTATGCATTGTTTCAAATTATGCATTGAAACCAGTCTGTAAATTCAGTGGGAATAGATTTCATATTGCTTTTAAAAATTCCTTTTCCCTCCTTTTATCAAAAGAAAAAAGAAAAGAAACTACAAGGACTTTATTGAAATAGGGAAGAGATTAAGTTTAGAGGAAAATATGAGTGAGACAAAGGGAAATCCTCATGTTTTTGAATTTCTTTTCACTCTATTTTATGTAATTACCTAATCTAAAATGGAGCTTATAATACAAATGCTCAAAAAAGACACAAAGTACAAAGGAGGGTAAAGTAAAGGAGAACATAACATGCAGACTCTGAAGTCACCACTCTGCCGCTAATTCTAATGGAGTTCTTTTAAAGGATTCATTATCTACCTTGAAGACATGCTGAATAACAGAAGAATGAGTCTCAAATTGAAAATTTTTATTTGAGATATTACAGTGGCAAGTTTAATAGTTTTTCCAAAATATTTCAGCTACATGTTTTGTCTACTTATAATGTACTTGAACATGTATTCCTGCCAGGAAGAATAATTAAATTCCTTCACTATGGCTAGCACTTTTATACTTTGATCTGATTAATTCAGAGGTCTGTGCAATGAAACAATTTACAGTTGGTAAGAAAAATTCTAAATTGGGCAGTTTAATTGTCAAATAAATTTTAAAACTTTGCACGGGAAGTGAGGAGAAATAAAGACATGTCAGCATTTTGAACCCATAAAGGGATATTTTCTTGTTGGGCATGCCAATCTAAGAGAAGGGAAAAAAGAAAAAAGAAAAACTTTACTCTGTCCAACAAAATAACTCCGTAGGAAATTTGAAGAAACGATCATATCATTTTTAAATAAAGTTAAATGTAATAAAATTTTATAATTCACTTTATTTTCTTCAACTTCTCTAAGACATTCCTTTAGAAAAATAGTTGCATAAATAAAATGACCTACATTTATAAAAATCCTATTTTTATTTAAAATAGTTTTCTTCCCATCTGAATTAAATTAGAGTATACAAAACATTAGTTTTATAGGAGACACAAGATGGATTTCATCAGAATGGTTTCATCCTCCTAAACTTGATTAATTGGGGACATCAAAGGAAAACAGAATGAAAATTTATCTACTTACTTTTTTTTCCTTTAGTCATGTAACTTTAGAATGCATTTTGATTCTTACACATTCTTATTTCTCAGTCCAGATTTCTTTATTGTTTATTAACTTGATCACCCATTAAAGAAAGTTTAAATAATATTAATTTCAGTGTACGTGAGTGTTAGCGGCCTTTGAAAAGTGGGGACCTTGTCATGACACCTCGGCTGGAATGCTGGGGTGACTAGTATATGCACCAACTGTCCAGACAAATGTGGAAGAGGGAGGCGGCACGCAGTAGGTAAAAACCCTCCCTGAGAGGTCCCAGATTCTCAAAACTATCCCACCCACTACTTTCGTATTTTCTACTATAAACTAGGAAGACTAAACCCATTCCCCATTCATAACTTAGCATGACTCCTTTAACTAATTTTTATCTAATACCTGATAGAGATCATCAGAAGAAATGAATGGAAGAAAAGTTAGACTTTTCTTCTATCTATCTAATGCTTACTATATGCCAAGAGGTAGGTGAGACATTTAAGTTATCAATTATTGAGGGAATTCTCAAAGCACACCCGTAAAATATGTTAAATTTAATTGAAGTTTAAACCCATTGAAAGCTGAGGATACTGAGGCTCAGAGAATGAGGTCATCTGCCCAAAGTTTCTTATTATAGATTCTAGAACCAGGATTTGAAGTACAACTGCTTACAGTTTGGACTGAGTAGCGAGAAACTGAAAGGAAAGTTATGAACAGAGGCATTTAGGTGGAAAGTATTCATTTATTCATTCAACAACTATTTAATTAGCTATGACGCGCCGGCTCTATGGCAGGCACCCGGGAAAACAGGAGTGAACAATAACCCCATGAACACTACACGGCAGTCACTTTGTTAAGAACTGAATACCCCGGGGCAGCATGGTAAACTAGGAGAGAGAGAGAGAGATGTGAAGAGGGAGCAAGAAGGCCCCAAAGGCAAACTTGGGTACGGATCTACCGAGAGCTTCAACTGTAAACATTCCCCCTTCCTGTTGTAAGGCTCTGATCTGGGCTTGAGCTAAGCTCTTTCTCAAGAGTAAAACCTAATAAACTTGTTGTTGGAAAATAGGGGCTCTAATTCTAGGAACTTTAAAGAACTGAAGCAGAACCTCTCTAATCATCCTGGCTGATCTAAACGGCTTATATGTGGGAGGTGATGATCTAGATTCTGTTTCTCCCTCCTATTGTCCCCTAAACAGACTCTGGCACTTAGAACATCCTTAACAAATAATTGTGGGAGGAAGGCGGAGAAGAAATAACTGGGAGTGAGAAAAGGGAGAAGGAAAGGAAAGGAAGAAGCAAGTCTTCCTGGACCTGTGCTCGGATTTTCCCAGGATCCCCCGTGTAAACGGGGCTCGACTATTCAAATCAAGGGGCTAAGATTTTCCTGTGTATGAAAATATTCTAAGTAACTCAAAGCTGTGCTATCATGTAAGTCTATTTTTTTTAGAGGCATTAGTCTCATCATTTGAAAGTAAGGTGTATCTTACAAAACTGAAGGTGAAAAAAGAATGCATTAACCTGACAGAAGTAGTCTGCCATTCATAGTTTCGAAATTAGAACATTCTGCTGACAAAGAGAAATGTATTTTTAAGTCTGAGTTCGTAAAAAACAATTTTCATCCTAGTCCTCTAGCTAGGCTATTTCTGCCAGCTCCCCAGCTATGAACACAACACATTCTTGCAATTCATCACTTCCCTTGGCTCAAGCCAGCCTTTAAAATGGTTGTCGGCATGTGCTTCTCATTAGTTCTACCTCTGCCTCACCTGGGCTGAGCAGAACCCCCGGCCCGCCCCCCGCCTGCCCTCGCCTCTCCCCCTCCGCTTCCCCAGCCAGCCTCTCTTACCAAGCAGGGCTGCCTGCTGGCATGGCAGGAGGCAAGCAGAGCACAGGAGAAGGAGAAGGAAATCGTTCAGTCCTTTCAAAAGTAACTTCTGTGGTTTAACAGCCTTTCGTTCCGAAATAGGACCTAGGAAAAGAGAGAGCCGAGGGCAAAACCAAAAACAATAACAGAAATTGGTGGGGGACAGGGAGGGAAGGAAACAGAAGTTTGCTGACTGAGAGAAAAGGTTGGGGGGGGGGGAATGTCAGAGGGAAAAAAAAATCCCATCATTACATCACTTTGGCAGCCAAATGTTTCTTTAGGTCACCAGTTCCTGACTTGATTTATCTTCTAGGCTCTACAAGGAAGTGTTACCCATTTGGGGGTATTTTTTCTTTAACTTGGTTATCAGAGTGACAAAATATTCTTTCCCTTTCCTGAATCCTGGTTCCCTCCATGACCCATTGTACAAATTAAGAATTAGGCTGAATCAAAGGTTTTTTTAAATCAGCCTGAAGGAGACTCTCCACACACACCAAATTCTTTTCTAGTTTCCTCTCTTAAGTGGTAGCTTTGGGGTAGCACGTGCAATCCTTGGCTCATTTTCCAAAGTAATTGAGAAAGTAAGTTCTGTCAATATACCTTCACAGTATAATTAGACAGCTCTGATCCCAACTTATTTATACCAAGGACTTACATGCGAGTTGGTGGACATCTTTTTTGAAACTGGCTATTAATGGCAAGAAAGCAATGTTAAAAGGGTAAATAAAGGCCTTAATCATTGGTGGAATTATAAGAGGATTATAGAAATCTGCAGTTGGAAGTGACCTTGGACTCTAATCAACACCTTTTATCTCACAGATGAAGAAGTTGAGGGTAGGAGCTGATGCCCCCACCACCGCTATCATACAGGGAGGAAATGGTGGGATGGGGATTCATCCAGGGGTCCTCAGCCCAGTCCTATTCTCTTTTCTACAATACAGAAGCACCAGTCTCTCCGTAAAGTCCCTTTGTGCCAGCATTAGAAACAGTTCTGTAATCTGCAGGTCTGGAATGACTTTTTGTGCTGGATCGAACAGTGAATATTGAACCTGATGATCCAACACGACTTGTCTCAATATTAGTGACCTGTGACATTCGTATGACCAACAGAAAACCTCCAGCAACAGAACCACTTCTAAGAAAATTAGAAAAAGCTTTCTTTTCCATAGGGCATATCCACACCCTGGCCTCCCCCCCTCCACCCTGGGCATAAGGCTTAGCAAAGTGCAGGCTGGATATTCTAGTCCCCACTTGCTCCCTCAACCAGGTGTTCTTGTGTGGGCAAAACTTCCACGATCACAAGCGTAGTGGCCCTGACTACAGAGTATCCGTGGATCAAAAGAATCACACCAGATACGGCCACACCCCTGACTCAGAGAGTCACCTGATGTTCTCACCTGGAGCAAGAACCTTCTCATTATACTTGGATGAAGGCAAAACAAACAAGTAAATAAATAAACAAACAAACAAACAAACAAACAAAACCCTCATCTTCAAGGACTCGAACAGCTTTTTTGGTTAACCTCATTCATCTCCAAAGAACTGTGCCAGGTTCAGCTCTAAAACAAGCATCGTACAGTCAGACAAACATGCCAAGAGACCTCTTGTCCTCTCGATTCGCCTTCTTCGGCAGCCAGATGCGTGTACATCCTCCCAGCGACCTACCCTGTTACTCCCTCCTAACTTGTCTTCGCAATACTTTCTAAGATGTGACCTCATAATGGTGTCATGCGTTCATTCAAAAAATGTTTGTCGAGAGCTCACCGTGTGCCAAGATTAAGGTTTCACCCTTCCTAGGGGATTTGTGTTTTAATGGAAATTCCCAAGCCTGCTACGTAATATATATTCAATAAATATATAAGAAAAGTGGGAGAGAGGACGGGAGGCCCTTTATATGCAAAGATGGGTGAAATTCAGAAATCACATCAGGCAGTGCCTCAGGAAGGGAAAAATTGGGGGGAGGAACTTCTATAACTAACCTACATGACACAGAAGATAGGCCTTGCGTTCAAAATACTTAGGGTATCACTGCAGCCACATGAAAAACAGCGGCAAGCACCTATATTCTACCTCCAAAATTCTTCCAGACATACCTCTCTCGTGCTCAGCCAGATACCCAAGCACGTCCAGCCTTTGGATTTTTTGGGCCCTCTGCTGGTCCCACCGTTTGGTTTCTGTTGTTATCCAGCCCCTTGACTAACAATACAGCTGTGGATTTCTGCCACGGCTTTAGCCCTCACACTAGTACAAGGCAAGGCATCATTTCCAGGGTATCTCTCTGGTTCCAAGAGGTACCCTGGTACTCCACTCCCACCTTTGCTCCCAAGCCCCCAGGCCCTGGCTTCCCACTCGCCTGACCAAAATAGCTGCGTACCTGTGTCTTATTTTAAGTCCATGAAAGGGGTTCCCTTAAAATCTACTAAAATCACCTATAGAATCCTTTCCTTCAGTGCCTCTGCTGGAAGCCTCCTCTAAGTTTTCTTCCTATTAGCAGCATTTATTGTGTGTCTTTCTACTCCTTTCACCTGGGCGCTCCTAGAAGAAAACGCTCTGCCCTAGTCACCTGTGTGACACTTTCATTGCTTAGCACAGTGCCTTGTGCATAAGAGTTGCCGCTAAAATATTTTCTTTGTTGAATTATTTGACCAGATATTCTATTGTCTACTTAGTTTTAGCTGTTGCTTTAAACCAGAGGAAATTAACAGGGATTTCTTACTGATTCTGGTCTTCTTCTGATGGGAAAATTTTTATATTAAATGCAAATTGCTTTGCCATCTGTGTGCAGCATATGTTCTGGAATCTTTTCCCTTTATATGGGAAACCAGGTTTCCCACCAATGACCATTAAAGTACATTTGGCAGCCCTTGTAGCTCTCTCCATAACCCAGATGGCAAAGTTCTCTTCTCGTTTCCACTTAAGAGTTTTTATAAGGCTTCTTTATGTTGCTCCTTCTTTTCAAGTACTTTCCTGGACAGAGAGGTTGGACCTTCTGCTTGGACCTCCCTGTCTGTACTCTCTAGTCATCATGCTGATTCTGTTGAGAGAAAGCTGTTTGACTAGTTACAACCCAAATTCATTTGCTAAAGCGTCTGATCTTTTGTGATTCTGCTCGTAAGGTAGTATCAGTGTTGCTGCACTTCGCCTTGTATAAGGTGCACCCATGTTTTCGACCTGAACTTTCAGGAAAAAAATCTTTTAATTTTTTAATTCAATTATTTATTTACTTATATTTAGATACTTGGTGGGGGGTTTTTTTGTATTATAAAGGAATTCTAGCATTTGCTTTTGAATATATTATGGTACAAGAAATTTTATGTAATAAATAATTACAAAACACAAGAACAGATACAAGGTACCAGAAATTTGGCACGACAAAACTGATTATCATATTCCAGGGTATTATTTTGCATACAGATATCGTTATTGCTTTGTAGAGTTATACTTTTAATGCACAAGCATAAGCAAAAGAATTTTAAAAAGTCTATATAGATACAGAATTAGTACTACCCATGTATAATGTGCATCCTTGTTTTTCCCTCAAAAATTTGGGCCAAGAAAAGTGTGCACCATATGCAGCAAAATACAGTAATTGTTGCTCTTTCCCATCCTAGATTGATAAGTAAGTAGAGTAATAAGTTATCTGATCTAAGCAAAAGGCGGCATTCTTCGAGTGTTCCCCAGCGAACCTAGTCCTAAACTAAAGGCTGTACCTGGACATCAGAATGTTAAGGATTGACTGGTAATCCTCATAATATTAGCAAGGGTTTGATTTTGTTCTGTAACATTAGATAAATGAGATGGAGAACAGGTTTCACAGAGATGCAAGCCTGAGTTAAAGATAAAAAGGTGGGATGGGAGCTGATGGTGAAGGACTTTGATTTTTAGGCTAAAGGTCTTAGACTTTATCCAGTAGGGAGCCACACTGGGATTTTAACAAGGGAGTGACATAATCACATATGAGTTTGAGAAAGGTTGTTCTGACTTCAGCGTGGAAGACCAGTATGGATCCAAAATCCGTTTAGGAGGCTAATGCAGTGGTCCATGTGAGAAAAGAGAAGAGCCCAGATCAAGGAAGGCAATGGAAACCGAAAGGAGGAAGGATAGGTTCGATAGACTTCTCAGGAAAAAAGTATGGGTCTTCTACCCCTGCTCCCTTGTCACTTATGCCAGTAGCCAACAACTAGAAACCATCCAGATGCCCACCGGCAATTGAAAGGAAAAAGTGTAGTAGGTTGCACAGTGGGATGTATTATACAGAAATCAGAAAGAACGATCTACAGCCATGTATGCAGTTATATGGATGATATCTCATAAATGTAAGGCTGAAGGAAAAGCCGCCTAATAAAAAAAAAAAGAATGCATAACAAACAATTCCATTTCTATAAAAGTACAAAAGCAGTCAACACTGAGCTCTGTTGTTTGAAGTCAGAGTAATGCTTACCTTTGGCAAGGGAGTTAGCTACTACAAGAGCATAGGAACGTTTCTGGGTTGTTGATAATGTTTGTTTTTTTGTCCTGCATGCTGGTTACATGGGTTTGTTCAGTGAATGAAAATTCAGGGAGTGGTGCATTAATGATGTGTGTACTTTTCTATATGTTTATTATACTTCAATAAAAATTTTGAAAACACAGCCCTTGCCCTGATGCTGCTTATCTCCCTTGCTCCATTTTCCCACCAGTACTACCACCTTCTACTATATGCTATACTTATAGCATATTGTATAATTCGAGCATTTATCACATCCTTGCCCCATTAGAGTGTAAGTTCCATGAATTCAGGGATTTTTATATTTTGCTCAATGCTGAATCTATACCATCTTGAAGTGTACCTGGCACACAATGGATAATAGAATGACTGAATGAACTATTGAAGCAGAAAAACATGAATAGAATGAGCAAACCTCAAAGGTATAAGTGGAACCCTGGTTTGAGGACCATCCTTGCCTTGGAAGTTTCTCCTTTCCAAGTGTGGCGGATAGACTGCTAGCTCCGCGGTTGTGACAGTCTCTCTTCCATGCCTGCCACAAGGCTATTTCTCAAGGTGACTTCTGGGCTTTTAATTAGCCGTTTTCTTATTCTAGGCTATGTGTTCTATTTGCCGCATTAGATGAGACAGAAATCTTCTCATCTTCAAAGCCAAGTTCAAATGTCATCCTTCATTTTTATTTATTTATTTATTTTTGTTTCTTTATTCTATTACAGTTGTACCAATTTCTTTTTTTTCCCTTTGCCCTCCCTTACCCAGCCCACCCTTCTCAGCCATAGTCAATCCCCTCCCCATTGTCCACGTCCATGAGTCGTTCATACACGTCCTTTGACCAGTTCCTTCCCCTTCCTTCCACCATTCCCTCTCTCCCTCCTCCCCTCCTACGGTTGTCAGTCTGTTCCATGTCACCTTCCTGATAAAGCCTTTCTTAGCAACCTGAACCTAAATCCCCCACCTTTTTATTTTTGCCCTTTCTGTGGTATCCTTATGGAACTGTTTTTATTCATTCATTCATTCATTCAACAAATACAGGTGGAGTAAAAGTATGTTTACTTTTGTTCAGATGGAAAATAATACAATAATTAATAGAGAGTAATATAAGAATAAGCCCTGTGTTTTGCATACTCACAACTGTCCCACCCTATATTTATTGAGCACCTACTCAATGCCAGGTACTAGTTTAAGCACCTGGAAATATAAGGTTGAACAAAAGAGACATGCCTCTCACAGGCCTATATTTCAGCAGAGTAGATAGACAGTAAACTAAGAAATGAAGGCACACGTCAAATTATTTTGAGTGCTTTGAAAAACGTTAAGCAACATAAAGAGTTAGGGAGTGATGGGTTATTTAAGATAAGTTACAAGAGAAGACTTCTCTATACTGACAACACTGGAGGAGAGACCCAGACGAAGTAAGGAAGCGAACTGCGAGGAAGAGGGAACAGTGGGAGAACAGTGTGTGCAAAGGCCCCGCACTAAGAGCAAGCTTGTGTATGAGTTTGAGCATGAGTTCCGTGGGACAGGACTTGTGGCCCAGCACACGGTTTTGGACGGAGAAAGCTCTGAGTGAATTTTTTCAAGACTTAGTCATTTTTAATTCATTTCACATTTTTCTTTAAATAAGTATCACTTAAATGCATTCTATAGAATATATCCCAAACTGAATTATGCAAAATCTAGTTGCACTACCACACACACAGACACACACACACACAGAGTTCTGTGGCCAAATAAGCCTAAGAAACAACAAAGATTAATAATGTACACCAATATAATGTATTGCTAAGTCTGTAGATTAAAAAAAAACAAAACACCTAATTCATTATTCTCTCATTTTTCCCCCCATGGAACACACATTAATAATGCACAAAACACCAGAATTCTATAGGATTCACTTTGGAATATGTTGTCTAAGATTCTTTAATCTTTTATTAAGTACATATTTATTAAGTTCCCAATATTTACCTGAATGTTTCATAATTTTACAAGTAAAATATGGATGTTGCAGTATTATTCTAATTATGATATAAGAACATGAATTTTCAATATTCTCCACATTTTTATAGCCCCACCCTGCCTAACTTTAATCTACATCTAGTGATTTTTTTCACACTGTTAACCAAGCTGTCTCTTGAGATATTTCATCGCTGTCAGGACCTTGCTGTCAGGATTGGAAGTTAAAATATCAAGAGGCAACTCTGTAAGACTTGAAATAAACAGACAGCAGTCAAGGAAACAGAAACAAGGCTCAGAATGCCCCAGAGAGGGACGTCCTGAATGGCGACATGCGTCCAGGCTCTGAGGATAAACTGCCTTTGAATGCAGCTCCCTCTGGGAGAAGCCAGCAGGGATTTGCCGGTTCTGACCTTCCGTGTATTTTGTGGTCTCTTCCCCCTTTGCCTGCACTGCGTGACTGGAGACAGCCTTGAAACTCAGAAGTTCTAGTATCAATCTATGTTTCTTTGCTCCCTGATTGCAGACCTCTTTAAGTATTTATTGATTTTCTGTGCTCATCAGCCAGCTACAGATACATGCGTCAGTAACAAGGCTAGATTTGCAAGCAGCTATCAAACTAAGTTGTAGCTATCTTACAACTGGGTACGAGTGTTTGGCTCAAAATCTGTGTATATGCAAAAGAGAGCAAAAGAGAACACCTGGACTTTTAGACAAGTTTAGCTAAAGATCTCGTAACCACTGGTAATTTTTCAAAGGAGAAAAAAGCATTTATTCTTACTTTATTGTGGGTGTGGCATTTAGCTTTACAGATTTAAAGGCAACAGGGAAACTGCAAAGCCAGAGTTTTTGGGGTGTTTTTTTTTTTTTTTCCTGAGGCATTAGTTGCTGTGAAGAAAAACAAGCCCAAGTTTTGCTTGTGGGCAGAAACATCCCAGAATGCATCTGGCGATGGGGCAGAAAGCGAGTGCTGGCAGGAGCCCCGGCGCTTTGGCTCCCAACTGCAGCTCAGGAACAACCTAGGCGGTGTTCTCAGACTTGGATCGAATTTCCAAGATGGATCAGGTTCAAAATTATCTGCTCGGCTTTCACTTAATCTGAGATGGTGCTCCAAGTATAGGATTACAGTCTTCTGAACTGGGAATGGAAGCTGGAGGGACAAAACCCTCCGGTGTTTGTCAATACCAAAACAGGTGTTTCACTTTGTTTAAATGGACAGCAGCACCCCTGTACTGTTACTCCTAGAAAATCCAGGACAGTCAAAATAATCTGGGGGTAACAATTTCCAGGGATTTCTGTCATAACATCTGGACTTCAGAGTTATTTTTACAATGGAACTTCTTGGTTAAATATGTAATTTTAAATAGTTAATGTGATTCAATATAATGCTTGGGTCTTGAGATTTCATTTCCCTGATCATTGACCAAATAAGAAACAGATAATACTAAAGCTAAAAATCACAATTTACCCCTCTTTCCCGGCGTGATGTGTGCACCTAAAGTCTTCTCTTCCAGCCCTAGCACTTTCTCACCCCTCACTGCCGCCATGACTGTGGCAGAGACCAAGCCAGGCTGTGAGCCAGGGACGGTTACTGGCTGTTCTTTACTACCATATTCCTGCACGAGATCGTGCTAAAAACATCCAAGATGAATGAATGCTAAATCACTCCTCATTGTGAGAGGAAATAAAACTCTCCAGAGTGAACTGAAAGTGCTGTTCTGCCCTCACTTAACACCCAGGATCCACCATATGGTTTCTATGGCCCTGTACTGTAGACAGGATTATCTTAAACCCCACTTTTTGTGTTTGTCTAACTGTGCGTGATGCCATTCCAGAAGCGGTAAGCCACTCATTAGATGAGGGATTTTCTGTTTGTCATCTACCTACTTTACTATAGAACCACATGTGCAGCACCTCAGAGAAGTAGCCATATTTTCCTCAAAATTCCAGTTTATATAGACATGATATTGTGGTAAAGGAAAAAAATTACTAAACCCATTCAATATTTTTTTTACATATTCCATATTTATAGGTCCATTGCATGCCAAATATAGTTTTAGACCTTTTTCGTGTTTGTTCCCTGTAGCCACACTGCAAAATATATGTTGTAATCCTTAGTTCACGGATGTTGAACCTGCAGACCAGAAAGGCTATGACCAAGGTCACATGGTTGGAGCCAAGACTAGACCTCACGATCTTCTGATCTTCTGATTCCAAGTTTGTCTCTCTCTTCCTCATGTCTGTATTTGTGAGACAGTGTTTGATTTTAGGGAAGAGAAATCTCTTCAAACTCTCTTTAATGAAAAGAGATTTCCTGGAGGGGTACAGTAGAGTCTTAGAGAATCCGATTTTGGGAGGATACTGAGATTCAAGAAAACAAGGTCGCAGCAGTCAACTTCCCTGTATCTGAATTTTTCCTTTCTGAGGTCTCATGATCTCTTACTTCATGTTTTCGCTACAAGACTCTTCGTTTCTTTTGCTCATTAACTTCAGCCCACCCAGGGCTTTTTGGGTTACCATAATGCCAAGCAGTCCTTACTCCAGGGACTTACAGGTTCAAGAGCTAACAACTGACAGACTCAGCCTCCCTGTCTTCCACAGAATCTGTTACTGATGGGGAGAGAGAGACCCTAGTCAAGAGGCTCCCTCTCCTACCTCGGCTCTTGTCTTGCTCTCAAGAGAATAATTCAAGCAAGAGACACATACAGTGGAAATGAAATAGCAGATCTACCTATGAAACACATACCAGCATGGAGCTGCAAACGGCATCTGGCAAGTCTAAATGCCCCACATATAGAGGAAAGACAATTGGTAGTAAGTTAGTAAGCTTGTTCTATACACTTGAGCCAAGGCTACAGGTGGGTACTTAGCTAATCTAAATACGCCGACTATTAGGGTTCAGGGGTTATATAACTTAGTCAGCTTCTAGGTTCCCTCCCATTCTCCCCCTTCTAAATCTTGGGAATAATGTACAGCTGCAAAGCTTTCTGTCTCAGTTAGCAAAGGTTCTTTGTCTTAGTGAAGTTGCTACTGAGGCCCCTTTCCCAGCATAGAATCTCAAGGACTAACCCCCTTCCGCCTGTGCTATTCCTGCTGTGAGGCTCGGGACACCCGGCAATCTTACCGAGCTCAGGACTGCTGAGTTACTTGGTGAGATGTGCCTTCCTTTTGCTTCTAGATTCCTGTATTAAGTTCTTTGTTAGACTGTAATGGCAAGGGCCCTGCCTTTATTTCCCCCCTGGCTCCTCATTCCTAGCTGCTACCTAACAGTTCCACACTCTCAAAAAAAAAAAAAGGAATGTGATTGACCTTGGCAGAGCAGACCATTCCAGAAGAAAGGGCTTTAAGAAAACAAGGGACATGCCTAAAACGTGCTACTTTTTAAAGATATTCTATTTCAAATTTTAAAAACTGAATTATTTATGCTTGGCTTATAATAGCTTTCTTTCAGTCTAGTTCTGTTTATTTTTCACATCTCTCCCACTGACGATGGTAGGCTTACCTTTTCTTGACCTATCTTACTCTTACCTTAATTGCCTCCTTATAGACCAGCACGCGAGTCTAAGATTCCAGTATTTTTTCTTTGTGCTAGTTATGCAAATTATTTTTCTTCTTTGACAGTTAAATTCCAGGTCCTCTTCCTCTAGGCAGCTTTCCATATGACCTAGTAATGATATGAGTCTGTCCTTAATTCCAGCTCCTTTGCCTATGAGGATGCTCAGGTCATTCAAAAAGCCAGAGGTCCGTTTAATCTTTTAAACCGAACCTCCTAGATACTCTGATATTGGTCCCCTTCATGATCCAGGTCATGCAATAAAAACCACGTGATTAGAACAATTGGAGTCCAGGGCAAAACCAACTTGCTCTATATGATCAAATGAATGACTTTGATCCCCCGATATGCCAACTAGAAAAACATCGACCTCAAGTTCACGACGGATGGTCTGAGGCCAGTGCTGAGGAATAGCACCTACTTTTCCCTTAGACTATGTCTTTAAAATTTCTCATCATGCCGAAACTATTATGAGTACTCAATAAAGTATCAAGAATAATTTTAGCATAAGGAATTCCAGGCAGAACTTGAAAAGTTTCAGGACTTTTCTTATTACTTTTCTTCTTCTACAAAACCTTTTTGCATTAAATGAAAAGGAGGTTTATGGTAAGCTGATGAAATCATTTTTAATTAAATGGTTTAATAAATAGCAAATGTTTTTATCAAAGATTTAAACCAGAAGAAATTACAAACACACACACACACACACACACACACACAACATCAAAGTATTTGACCAACTGCCCTAGCTGGCTGTCCGTGCTGTTCGAGAAGCAATGAAAGGACAGGGAGATGGAGGTCACAGTCTGTGCCTCCTGATCCAGGGCGTTAGTCATCAGATACAAGCAGCGTGAACCCCTGGCTTTACAGGTGCTCATTATGTTATGGTATGTCCTTATGAGACCTATTCCCCCTAGGCCACCAAAGGACTAGGGTGCTTGGGATGCTGAACTATCTAACTGGAATTATAACAACTAAAACCTTATAAAATGCATCGAATAAAATAGAGTCAATGCTCCCACTTAGTCCACTTTAAGAAAAATATTTATTGGGAGCATTGTTCTTTCTCTAAAGAGATTAATATTCAGGGATTGGCCAATGGTAAAGGGAGATAAGAATAAAAGGGAAGAAAGGATTTGCCTTAAAACCCTTTATAAAGTGTTTTTATTTTCAAGCCTAACAAATGAAGCCTTCATCCTCTTGACTTCTGGGAACAGTTTCAAGCCTAAGAAACACAATTGGAAACCTGCCGTGTTGCCGCCCATCCCCAGTTAAGTCATTCCAACTGGATCCAAATCGAGTACCTCTGTTCCAAGAGTTCTCCGAAAAAGGCTCATGATATGAGATGAAACCTAGCCAACGCAACCTGGAGGCCTGCACATTCACCCTCTGCCACCAGGTTTTCCAGGAAGTGGCCCAGGGTACGCCCTCCTTCTCTTCAGTGAGCTCCCTCACCAGACAGACCACAGCTTTGCCCCCAATAGTCAATTTCTCCACTCATGCATACCATCTTTAAAAAATTATAATCATAACCTTCTGGAATCCTTTCATTCAATATTCAAAAAGCATTTCTGGAGCATTTACAGCGTGCCAGTCCTAGTTCAAGACTATGTATGCACAATGTCTGTCTTCAAGGAGCTCATAGTCTTTAAGGACTCATCGACTTGCAGCGATTATCTAAGGGCAGATTAATTTATTAAACACCTTAAGCACTCCTGCCAGGCATTGTAATGGGCAATGTGGCAGATTCAAGGAGGGCGTGGCTCTTTATTGCTTGGGACTTACAATCTAGAGGAGATACGGCATGGAGAAAGAACAACAATCTAAGGTAGTACATGGCAGGTCTTGTGAAAGTGGTTAGTAGATGTGACTGTCCCCAAGGCAGGTAATAATTTGGATACCAACCTAGATATACGGTAAAGGGGAGAAGTGCCAGGAACGAGAATTTGAATGAATTATGAGCAGCAGCTATCATGAAAGATTACGCTCTTCTATACCTTGCCATTAAAAAAGTTTTAAGGCATCATATATATATATATATACATACATACATATATATATGTATGTATATATATTTTTTACTTTATATATAAATGTGAAGTAAATTTATATTTATAAAGTATATATTTATATATATAAAGTAAAAATAAAGTAAAATTATAAATATAATTTTACTTTATATATATATAAAATTATATATATATATATTTTTTTTACTTTAAAAGTAAACTTGTACACAATTTTGAAGGGGGCTTTCCCCTATTTTAAAAATTAAGTTATAATTTACATACTATGAAGTTCACCTTTTAGTTTCCTGAGTTTTGACAAATGTATAGCCATTTAACTACAACCACAATCTATTAACAGAGTATTTTTCCATCACCCTCGGAAATTACCCTGTGTCCCTTTGTAATCAACTTCTTCCTCTGCCCCAGTCGCAGAAACCACTGGTCTATTTTCTATCCTTATAGTATTGTTGTATAGATTACTGTGTAAGTGAAATCAGACAGAACGTAGCATTTTGCATCTGGCCTCTTTCACTTAGCACAGTGAGTTTGAGATTCACTCACAGTAGTTGTGTGTATCAATAGTGTATTCCTTTTCAGTGCTGAGTAATATGACATTGTGTGTATCTGTTCATGAGATGAGGGATACTTTGGATGTTTCTAAGTTGATTTTTGTGAGAACGTAAATTTTTATTTCACTTGGGTAAATACTTAGGTGTGGGATTGTTGGATCATGTGGTAAGTGTATGTCTAACTTTACAAGAAACTGCCAAACTTTTTTCCAGAAAGTTTTCCAAAGTGGCCGTACCACTTTGCTTTCCTGCCCTCAGTGTTCAGGTGTTCTAGTTGGTTCACATTCTAGCCAGGGCTGATCCCAGTCATTCTTTTTCTTTTCCTTTGTACAAGATTACTCATCATTGTATTCTTATAATTGAAAATGTTAAACAAAAAATGTGTAAGAATTGGGGAAGGGCTAAGTAATTATAATGTCATCATTAAAATGTTTCTAAAAAGTATTTAATGACAAAGAAAAATGTTAAAAATTAACTAAGGAAAAACGATTACAAAGAACAATATGTGTTATGACCCTAATTTTGTTTTTAGAAAAATAAAAAGAAAACTGGAAGGCAATGTACCCAAATTTTGCACAGTAATTAACTCAGGGTGCTGAGATTATGCAGCATTTTATTTTTCCTTCTTTCTTTTCAGCATAGAATGCTTTAGTATTTCTTTTGTAATCTTTTTTATTGTTAGTCTACTACAATTTTCCCAAATGTTCCCCCTTTGTTCTCCTCTGCCAATCCCACCCCATTCTTAATCTGAGGGAATTTAAGACTGTGGACTCACTTTCAGATGAAGAGATAGCATAGCATGTTCCCATCTTGGCCCATTAGTATGTATAGAGCTACAATTTCACACATAATTCAAACAGCTAGAAGTTATTAAACACTTTGTCTCTATCCAAAGTATGCCATGCACAAAAAGCATAAAAATGAATCCTTTCATTCAATGAATCTTTACTCTACATTTTCCCAAGCTGTACTCTGAGAAAAACTCTATCAACTGTCCTAGGTATCAAATATGTTAAAGAACCCTCCTTTCTGGAGATTAACAATTCACCGTAGCATACCCGCGACTTTGAGAAGTGTTGCAGTGACAAAACTGGTTTTGTTTGTTTGACTCGCACTCTCTCTAACTTACATAGCCAGGGAATTTTTTAAAACAGAATATCTTTTTAAATTTTATTAACCCATTTCTCCTTAGCATAATTTGAAAACACTAGTTTGTGGTTTTGTTAGAGAAAGAACACACAAACACAGAGCTGTTAAATGGGGCACAATAATACCTACCTGATAGGTTCTTACGAGATTTCAGTGAGGTGAAATATGTAAAAGTACTTTTTGCAAGGCCTAATAACAGAAGTCCATTAAAATATCAGTTAAATTTGAAGAAAGAGAAGAAACATTACGAAGTGTAATACAGAAAAATTGCACCAATTTTTTGAGCACTGTTCACACCAGGCACTGTGTTATATTCTTTACATATATTACCTTGCTTTATCTGCATAGTAATCTTAGGAAATATCGGTGCTACTATTGTCCCCAAGTCACATAAAAGGTAAAGGTCCCATTCAAATCTGGATTAGTCCTCAGCAAACTCTTAATTTTTGCATATACCTCCTCTCTTAAGGCTAGGAGTACTCTACGGGTTCAGAAGAAGGACAAAGGGGATGTCTGAACCTATCTTCAGTCACCCTATTGTCAAGGATGGGAGTCATTGCATTCAAACTAAGATCTTTAGAGACACTGGCCCATTGCCTTTGGGGTCTTGATGTATCCTTGGGTTCCCAGCTTTATGCTAGCACCAATGAAGCAGTGTGAATGCCCTTGAAGTTTTTCTGCCTCTGAAGTTGGCTTTAAGAGGAATCTGGCTGTTCTCTGTCAGGTCAACTGTCCTCATCTTTCTCTGGAACTGGACCACTGTGGAGCACTCGGTAGGACTTGAATGATCTCCTCCATCCATAAAGTTTAAGTTTTGAACTACTTTTAAATTTATTTCTATTTTTAGACAGAGGGGGGAGGGAGGAAGAAAGAGAGAGAGAGAAACATAAATATGTGGTTCCCTCTCACATGCCCTCACTAGGGACCTGGTCCGCAATCCAGGCATGTGCCCCAACTGGGAATCGAACCTGGGGCCCTTGGTTCACAGGCCGGTACTCAATCTACTGAGCCACACCAGTCAGGTCAGGGCATAGTTTTGAGCTGCTTTGCCGCATGGAAATTCAGCTGTAATTCTATGTGTAGGTATGCCACAATGTGGAGATGTAATTGTGTTTCCCATTTAGATGGACACTTGTCACAGAGACATTTATTAAATACTCTGTTCTAGTCCCATGAATTTGTAAGGTCCTTGCTCTCGTATGACAATTCCCCTTATATTTTTGTGCCTATTTCTGGACTCTCTTTTCTATTCTGTCAATCTTTTCCTTTCTTCCAAAAGCCAATTCACATTGTTTAAATTACAATGGCTTATTTTGTAATACCTGGTAATTTTCCCTATCTTATCTTTCTTTTTTTCATAAATATAGTAGTTATTTTTGAACTTGTATCCTTCCATATGGATTTTAAGGTGAGTATGTAAATAACAATTAGCAGCAAAATAGTTTTCCAAACATAATATTTTGTGGTCTGCCAACACACAAAATGAATAAAAATACATGCTCTACTTGACATGAGATGAAGTCTCTGAATGCGACCTTTAAGCCCTTTTTCAGCCTCTGAAAACTTTCATTTACCCAACTTTCAAGGTAACCACTGAGCATAAAAAGTGAGAGTTTTAAGCCAGTGAATGCCTAATGGTGGGAATTCCCAGCCCACAGAGAGAACAGGGTCAGAAGAGGTGGGAGAACAGGTTCAGGTGATCCATGATAACCCAGCCCATTTTTGAGAGTTTTCTCTAGTTCTATCCTTGACCTATGTCCAATAAATGGAAAACTACATTATCCAGATAATCCTCTGAAAAGGCTGGTCACAGGAAAGGATAGTTTTGCCTTAATTATTACTCATTTCAGAAACTGGGGGAAAAAGTGGTCTCCCACGTAGAATCCCTCTGTGATGGCAAACCCCTAGACACCTGCAGATTGTCTCTGGAAGACAGGCTAGCAGAATTCTTACCTTGTAAAAATCTCTCAGATCACAGTCCAACCCTATTAGGAGAATATTACTGCACAAACAAGACGAGCATCAGTTAAAAGGTAATTTCCTGAGATAGTCCCATGTGGAGCAAATTGAAAATCCATAGACCTTCAAGAAAGTTTTTTTCTTCATTATTTGATCTTTAAAAAATTGTTTTACCTTTTACTTCCCTAGCAAATGTTGCAAATTTCAGAGACAGACAGGGATCTCTGCACTGAAATGAACAACTGATCCACTTAAAAGTGTAAAATTCCATGCAAAATGTTTAGAATATAGTAAGCAGGGCCGGGAAGAGCATACCTTTGGTTTTGAGGGTTTCCTTTCTGTGTTACTCAGACGCCATAAATCTGGCAAAGAGTAACGTGCCCTGAGTTTAATGCATAACATTTTTATAAGCTTTTTAAAAACAAAATGTCCCATATGTTGGAATATATGGAAATTAGATGCTACTATCGATAAGATCTGGCAAGTTATTACGTGTTTAAAGAAGCACCAAGAGCTGCAATAAGGATGCATCAAGTCTATAAATTCCATGCATTTTACTCTGCCTTTTTAAAAAGCACATAATTCTTTCCTTTTTTACTCTTCCTTTCTTCATTCTGACTCTGTTTCCTAGATATCAGACTTTACTGATTTCTAATACTCTTTTTGATAAGAAACAATGATCAGATACGTGGTCTTTAACTTACTCATTCTACAAATATTTATTGAGTACCTATAATTTGCTACTTTGTTGACCACCAAGAATATAAGAGGAAACAATGAGACAGTTATAGACTCCCATGGAGTTTAACATTTGTAGGAGATGAAATCGGTGGGGAGGTCAGTGGGGGAAAAGCATGATGAATGTCATGATCGCAGACACTTAGGGGATACTGTCAGAAGACCTAACCCAACCTTGGGGTCAGGAAAGCTCCCCTCCAAAGGAAGTGGTGTTTAAACTGACCCTTGAAGGAGGAAGAGGAATTACCCAAGTGCAGACAAGGGGACAATCGGTGCAATGTTTACAAGGGAGAAAGGAAGCATCTTTCAGGCCGAGGGAATAGCACATACAAAGGGGCTGTGACAGGTGGGAGCATAAATGTCTTAAGGGAGTAAAGGAGTAAAAGTAATTATTTTTTAAAAACTTTCAAGGTCCAGAGCAAAGTATCTAATACTTAGCTGAAATGTATACTCAATCTGTGGTTAGTTTCCTCACATTTGGTCAAATAAAAAGATGCAGATAGCTAAACATTATTGGTGCCTTGTTTATATATGAGTCCATTCAAACAAAATGGAGAACAATAAATAAGAACTTACTGTGCTCCCCTTACCTTTGTATTTCTGCCTTTTCCATGTGATGAACACCCAGCCCTCCTCTAAGAGTTGGCACGACATCTTCTCTAGGATTCCTTCGTAGGCCCTTCCCCCTCAGGTCAGAGGTAGATGCCCCTTGTCTGTGGTCATGCTGCACCCAGTTCTCACCTGTGTCAGAGCACTTTTCACACTGTGTTTATTTGCCAGCTTATACCTCTGCTCAACTTTGAGTTCCTTAAGGGCAGAGGCAAACATCAGGGAGGCCGTAAGGGAGCTTTGGAGTCAGAATTCTAAGTTGCGTAGCTCAGCCACATGCTGTATAGCCTTGATTTGATAACTTACTTAGCTTTTCTGAGACTCGGCTTTCTCACCTGTAGAACTGGGATAATAATGGTATATACCTCTTAGAGTTGTTTTGAGTATTAGAAAATAATGTATGTGAAGTGCTTGGCACAGTGCCTAGCTTTAATAGCACTCTATAAATATTTGTTGAAGAATGAATTAATGAATGAATGCATATTAAATGAATGAGAAAATGTGAGGTTTGTTCACAGAATTGTTTGTTCATAACTCTCTTTAGACTGTAGGCAATTCAGGAATCAAAATACCGTTAACTCAAACCCGGACATAGTTACCCCAGCCTTCAAACAGATCCTGATTCAAACAGCCTCAGCTGCTTCCTAAAAAATCTAGCTCCTCATTTTACCCTACGTAAGTTCTGAACCCAGACATCTAGCTTCCTGCACTTCCTGTAGGTTGAACGACAACAACAAAAAATTCCTACAGTGTTGCCCATTCATTTGTTGACTTATTTTTCCATTCATGAAACATTTACTAGGTACCTACTATGTGTCGGGGACTGTGATAGATGTTAGTGATATAATGGAGGTTTGATGAGATGTTTTACTTATTTATTAGCCAGGATGCTAAACAAATGCATTGTATATGATTGCTTTTTACCCCGTGGCCTCCCTGGGACCATCTCAGATACCTCATGTGGCAACTGTTGTGCTCCCAAATCATCCCTCCTCTTCCTCTCCCTGAACTAGATATAAGTATAAAGTTATTCTTACATACCATGTTCAATTTTATCTATGTGTACTGAGCACACAAATGCCAAAAGGAATACTTTTCATCACCATTAAAACAAAACTCCGTAGATGCGGGTTACGCGAAGGACAAAGGAAGACTTACAGCCTCCTGCCTTGCTTGATGCACTTGACTGAATCACTCCTGAAGCAAGGGCGTGTTGGGTGCATCTAGCACACATGTACCATCTCATCAGAAGCTGATGCTCTTAGTGGCGTTTGTTGCTACGAGGATGAGAGACAGATAAAATGATGGCTAAGGATCTAAGTCAAATGTCACTGTGTGGTTTCTCTTGGGTGGTGTATCTGACTTCAGCGTACAGAGGATATTGCATTTTTAAGGCTGTTTCATGAGCCTACATTGTTTTTCCTCATGTGAGAACCCACTTATTTTTTTATTCAACAGACATTTATTGAAGGCCTGCTGACTAAAGTATGATTCCTGTGCTTTAGAGACACTTGGTCTATTGGGAGAGAAGGAGACTGAGAAATGAATAAATCATAACAGTACAGTGGCAGACAGTGGTTAAGAACATGAGTCTTAGAGTTAGCACTGCATTTGAAACCAGTTAATTACTTGCTTTCAGTCTAACTGGTTACTCAACCTCACTGAGCCACAGTTTCCCTACCCATAAAATGAGGACAACAATAGCATTACTTTACAAAAAGTTTTATTGAAGAGTCATTGAGACTGTCCACGTGCAGTGCTTCTCATGGTGTCTGGAGCAATGTAAGCCCCCAGTAAAAGTTAGCTGGAGACTGTTGGTTCTTTGTTTTTGTGGGAGTTGTTTTCAGAGGCCATAACGGAGCCTTGAACAGAGCCCTAAGGGAACACTGAGAGCAAGTGACCAATTGGACCTAGGCGAAGGTTTCCCGAGGTGGCTTCAGACATGAGTTTTGAGGCCTGAGCAAGAGGTGTGCAGAGGAAGGGCATTCTAGGCCAACCAGAACAAAATTTTCAAAGTCAGAGTAAGTACTGGTACAATTTAGAGAGCTATTCAGGGAGGTTTTATAAGGTGAATGGATGAGAGTGGCCAAAAATTATTTTTAGACACAGGCTGGAGAGATGCAACTGCCATACAAAATGGCTGGAAATTTACTCTATAGTCAATAGGAAGTCCGAGGACATCTAATTATTCCTTTAGCTCTACCTTCCGCCACACTACGCAACAGGCTGACATGGCCTTTAGCAATGTGGGTCCATGTCTGCGTACCTAGAAGATGTAAAACTATAGTGTAGGGAAATGAAGAAATTCTTTGATAATAATAGCTAGTATTTGAATTTTATGAATTACCAAGAATTTTCATATATACTCTCTGTGTTAAACCTTATGATACCCCTGTGCTTTGGCATCACTAATATTTCTAGTGCATAGAGAGGGAAACAGGTTCAGAGAGGCTAAGCAACTTTTGCAAGATCACACAGCTGGGATGTAGATGAGTCGGGGCTATAAACCCATCTAACGCTAAGGCCCAGGCACTTTGCAGAAATGACCTTCTCTACTCTCCTTGTCAATCTAAATTTTTTTCCCTAAGTAATAACTCCTGTTTGTTTTAAAAATAGACCTTCCCCTCACTGTTTTGGTTCCCTAAATTGCTGCCGAAATCTCCTTCAACCAGCTTTCCCCTAGTCTTTGCTTCAGTGATTTGGTGCCTGCGGTATCTGGAGTCTCCATTTTTATGCTCATCCTGTGCCTTAACTGACTCCGGGCCTGGACAACTGAGTATGGTGTTTGCCATTTAATTAATCTGTCACTTTACTGCGGAAGACTTATCTATTTTAAAGGCAGTTCTGGCCTTATTCAGCAAAACTGCTTCTTTCTTCGTCACCTCTTGTTAAAGGCACCGCATCTGAACAGCCTGACCTTTTCTCACACCTTTGCCCCGTCCTCCCTGTGCTTTGCTACCCTCTGCCCTGATGTTCTGTTTGCTCTAAGCCTGAACATGTTTGGGCTGTGAACAACGTGCGCAGGAAAAATCCGCGGGTGAAAAGGTCTTGGAATGAATGGCCGCCCCTCGTGTTTCCAGGTCTCTCATGAGAACTTACGGAGTCTGCCTGCATTTCCCTGAAAGCCCCCAAATCCTGCTCGCACAGATGGAACATCCATGTAGCAGTGTGGTCCTGCTGTACCCTAGAACATGATCCCACATTCCACATCAGGCCTCTCACTAGCTGGGTGGTCCAGGCTCCATTTTGGGGAGCCTTGCCAACTGCTGATGCCCGGTTACTGGGCAGCCGGCGAAGCTTCAGCATGTGTGGGGACTATGCTGGGAAGACGATGAGGCAGGGCTGGGCTCAGCAAGTGGGTGCTTTGGGGATTAATGTAAGCGAAAGGAGGTTCCCTGGAGGCCTCAGAACTACCCAGCAACAAAAGATGCAAACAACGACTTCATCATATGGCAACAGTGCCATCTGTAGCCTATCCTCTTGCACATCTGCCCCTCGCAACTGCAGATGGGGGGGGTGGGAAGCAAAGTGCAGACGGGAGCATAATTAGCTGAACATCTTACCAGGGACAGTCCATTGTGCCGCCTCCCCCCACAGAGGTGCTTCATCCTATTCTGACTGCTTCTCTAGGATTGCGTGCTGCTACACTCTCTTCCTGACAGAATCTCGCTTCAGCTCTATTACCCCCCACTCACTTTTAAGGCTCAGCTGATGCCTGCTGGTGGGGCCCATCTGCCTGCCTGTTCTATCCTCATCATCACAACACCGCCTTCATGAATAAAGCTCTTTACAACAGGCTGAGCGCTTCCTCATTCTCTCATGTGATCTTTACAAGACCCTAGTCAGCTTCATTATGGGTCACATTAGGGACATGTTATTAGCTTTATTTTTCACTTGAACAGAGAGGTTAGCTGATCTTTCTGAGGTCACACAGCTAATAAATGGCACTGCTGGCACTGAAACCATGTTTTGGGTGTGTTTGTTTCTTTGTTTTTTACTTTAAATCTAGTGTTCTTTCTTTTATAGACATTTATAGGAACAGACAGACACGGACAGTGAGAGCAGACTCAATCCAACAGCTTTCTCGTGTACACTTACGGGGCCAAGTGACCCTTTCCAAACCAGCTCCCCAGCCTCCTCCTCTATCCTCCCCACCAGGAGAAAGACTAATCCTTCTAAAAGCCCCGTGCTCGCTGTTTGCTACCTTAATCCCCAAGATCCCATCTGTTATGTCTCTGGACACAGATACACATGGCCCATTTAACGGCAGTGATTCGGGGAAGAAGGAGAAATGCAGAAAACTGGGACAAATTTCCCTAATTATAACAAGGCAGGCAGTGGGGTTTTGGGACAGATTGAGGGGCTAGCAACGCAGATCACTGCGGCAGACAGAGCACAGCAACCACATAACTGGTGGGAATACAGATACTTGATCAACAAAATGAAATTCAGCGCAGTGTCTTCAGGGTGCTCTGACCCGTGGGTGGATCACAGGGATGGAGAAGCAGGAACAGCAATGAGATCCAGGCAAACAGTCAGGTGATCTGGAGAGCGGATCAGGGTTCGGAAGCGTGATCACAACGCCTGTGACAACAGCAGGACAGTATCTCTCATTGTAGAGAGTCTAGGCTTACAGAGACCAGAACTAAGTCACAGACACATGACAGGGATCCTCCAGCGGGGACCAGCGTGAAGTTGGTCTCAAGGACGGCCAAAGCGTCACTTCCAGGACTGGAGATGTGGTTCAGGGCCACACCTGAAACCCAGCTTCAAAGGGAAGAGGAATGCTGGGCCTGGGAACAGGCAGGACCTAGCGTCCCTCAGTTTGGGGCATTACCCTCATAACCTGTATTAATTAGGGTTGGCAAGGCTATGCTGCAGTAACAACTACCACCAAAATCTCCATGGCTAAAACACGAAGCTTTATTTTTTATATATATGTCCACAGTGGGAGCACAGGAGGTACGTTCAGCATAGCCATTTAGGACTGAGGGTGGTGGAGCAGCCACCCCTCTGAACATTGCCAGGTGATGAACCAGGGAGAAAAGAGAGAGTCCTCAAGCGTCTCTCATTAGCAAATAAATTCTTAGCCAGAGAGTCACACACATTCCTCCAGCTTGCGATTCGTGGGCCAGAGCTAACCACACATCCCCAACTACCCACAAGCTGTCCAGGCGGTGCAGCCCGGCTTCAGGCCCGGGAGTCAGAGAGCCGCAAACAGTCAGTGAGCCGTGCACAATGGGGCCTTGATGTATTGGATTCATGATGGAGTATTTTCTTTAACCTTAGGAAACCAAAGGCATTGGTTTCAGAAATCTGGAAAACATAGCCTTTCTTGTTCATTTAACAAATATTTATCAATCACTGCTATGTGTGAGGCCATGATGATGGCCATGGATACAGCAGTGACCAGACACAATTCTTCCTTCAAAAAGTGCCGGTCTGTGGGGAAGAAGAATCCACGCAGTGTGACAAAAGCTTCAAAAAGAAGTGGCCCGGGATTCTGTGGAAGCACATGTGAGAGGTGACCCATCTAGGCTGAGGGCGGGGGAGATGAGTTTACATGAAGGAAGGCTTCCATTTTTACCAACAGCTCTGCTCATTAAAATACACACGCACGCTCCCCAAACTGGGAGTAAAGCCATAATCCCTGGCATCGGAGTCTGCCCTCTATCCATGCAGCAAAGTTGTTCCTACCCAAACTTCACAGAGGAGAGCTCCTGGATTTACCCACTTAAGTCTAGCTCTCGACTTCTGGTGACCTGAAGGTTAACTCTATTTGAAAAGGAGTAACAGCCTCGCTCTTACAGGTGGCAAAAATGTTCTACCTTCAACTCTGCCCCTGACCTATAATTCCTGTTTCATTCACTTTCCTGGCTAATCCATAAAATATACCTGTGGAACTATGCACATTCTCTAACAGCAGGCGTACAATAAACCCCACCAGTAAACTTTGGGATCCATTTAGCTATTAATCACCCAGCACACTCAGAGTATGACCTGCGGACCAGCAGCTTCAGAATCCCGAAGCTGATTAAAGTGCAGAAACTCAGTGTTTTAGCACTCCCCCACCCAAGACCTACTAAATGACACTCTGTCTTTTAACAAGATCCCAAAGTGATTCGTTGGCAGATAATGTTCGATAACAAAAAGGGACCCTTTGTAAATCTTAGGCATGCAGTCCTAATGGGGAAGGCGACTATGGCTTAGACTTCGGAAACTGGCAGTGGGTACAGAGTCCTGGGAAGAGAGAGTTGCTTGAGAGCAGCTAGAATCCGATGAAACAGAGGGAAAGACCGACGGTAGGAAAAGGGAGTTTTGATGGCACACTTTGCCTTTTTTATTCTCTTGCCTAGAGATGGTCTCGAGAACCATGCTGGCCTTGGTCGAGGTTTACAGGTGAAGTAAGGATTCAGGAGGCTCCTTCTCAGTTGCTCTTCTTCTTCTCCCTGCTAAGCCTGTGTGTGCGAAATTTTGCCATCTACATGCAACACTGGCCGTGCAGAAAGTGGATCCATTGACTGAAAGCCTCCGTGGCCTCATTAAATGGCACTTTACAACTAACCAAGTAGCATAAAGTCCAGAGCTGGGAGACTCAGACAACTGAAGTCTGCAGTTTTGAGTCATGAATATGGTAGGGAATATATAAACTAGCAGCTGGATTTTTTTATTGAACAAAAGTTTCATCTAAAGTGGGTGCCATGTACAATCACATCCTTCTAACATTATGGTCTTCTAAATTTGACCTATTCCCTCGGCTGTGCTGCTTCCAGTAGCTTGTCAATCCATTCTTCACTACCAGGTGTCTGGTTCCACATCTGCATTATTATTACTATTATTATTGTTGATGATAGCCATTTGCTGCTGCAGTAGCTGTAATGGGCAAGTAAAATGTATTTTTATAGGACTCAGAAAGTTAGCCCAAATAAAATTTGATACGCTGGGAGTTATATCTGAGCTGAGTGAACAGCTAATTTTTTCCATAGCATTTTTCCTTAATGTGGCTCTAACTGTACTTTATTCAAAAACTTGTTTGTAATTTTTGGAGCACATTCAACAAATGTCTCCACCACCCAGAAGATCTCAAGATGAAGCTAATAGCTCTCTGTTGTGAAGATATTAGACACCAAATGCTATAGATATTATACTTAAAATGATTTCTATAATCAGGATGATAACTAAAGACTATCATCAGCACTATTATAACTTTGCTATTAATAGGAATACTTTCAGTAATATTTCTGCTATAGAAGCAAAACCAATATACTAAAATATATACTCATATATTATGAAGCCGTTAAAATAAGAGTCAGGGTTTACATTACTAAGACATTTGACATTTTCCTTTAAATTGTTTTCATAATCATACAAACCTAAACAAACAAAAAACCTCTACATTCCCTCTGTTATCGCTCTGGTTTTCTTCCCTCCTTTTTTCCCAAAACGCTGAACCTCCTTTCTTCTCTTCTCATTCTGTCTTGAACCCATTCCAGTCAGGTTTTGTCTCTAGATTCGCAATGAAGTATCACTTATCAAAGCCATCGGTGGTACCTAGTTGTCCACCCCAGTGGTCAATTCTCAACTCTCATTTTACATGACTTAGCTGCAACATTGAATATGTTGGTCACTGTTCTCCTTGACACACTTTCTTTGCTAGACTTTCAGGATGCAGATCTTTCATGGTGTTTGATCTCCGTTGCTGGTTTCTTCTTCATTGGCCAGACTTCTAAACAATAGGGCGCCGCAGTTCATTCTTTGGGCCTCTTCTTTATCTACGCTCACTCCCTAGGTGATAACATCCAAATTCAATGCTTTAAGTATCTTCTCTATGCTGACAATTCCAAAATTTGTATTTTCAGCCTGGATCTGTCTCCCAAATACCAGACTCATATATCAAGTTGCCTACCTGACAGCTACACTTGGATATGTTAAGCATCTCAACCTGGACATATCCCAAGTTAAATTCTTTCTCTCCAACCTCCTCCCACTCCCCTCAAAACCCAAAACAAAGCCAAACTGTTTGTCTCACAGTCTTCCACATCTCAGAAAATGATGCCTCTATACTTCCCTCTACTCAGGCCAAAATCTTATAGTTGCCCGTGACACCTTTCTTTCTCGCTCCATGTCCTGTCCAGTAGTCCACTTTATTGGCTCTGCCTCTGAGTCTTCCTGGGATCAGGCCACTTCCCACTGCTACCATCATGGTCCAAACCACTGTCTCTTCCCCGAATTAGTCCTGTAGCTTTCCTTACTGGTCTCCCTTTCCCATACAAGCTATTCGCCACCGAACTGACAGACTGATCTTTGAAACGTTAATCAGATCATGTCACTCCTCTGTCCAAAATCTCTAATGCCTTTCCATGCCACTCAAAGTAAAAGTGAAGATTTTGACAGTTGCATGTGGGCCCTCAGAACCACTCTGCCCTTCCCTCGCCAGCGCCACCATCCCCTCCTCTCCTGTCCCCGCTGCGCCAGCCTGCTGGCCCTGCTTCACACACGCCCCACATGCTGCCACCTCCCGATTTTAGGAATTTCCGGACGTATAATTCCTCCAGCTGTCGCTTCACTTCCTTCAGGTCAAATGTCATCTTATCCCAGAGGTCTTCTCTGATCACCTTTCCCGCTCCAACCTGTACCCCCAGCACACCCTACACCCCAGTCCTGCTTTCTCCTCCTTTATAGCACTGATCATCATGTGATATATTATTTGTTCTTATGCTTATTATCTGTCTTCCTACAGTAATATGTCTGCTTCATGAGAGTCAGGACTCTATTTTATTTACGTTTGCAACCCTAGAACATGGCACTGTGGGAACTCAAACTATATATATTTTTTCAAAAGAGAGGAGGGAGAAAAGAAGGAAGCTAAAGTCCTGGCCAGATAGCTCGGTTGATTAGGGCGTTGTCCTGATACACCATGGCTGCGAGTGAGATCCCCCGTCAGGGCACAAACAAGAATCAACCAATGAATGCATAAATAAGTAGAACAACAAATTGATGTATCCTTTGCTCTCCCTCCCTTCCTTTTCTCTCTCTCTCTAAAATCAATAAAGAAATTTTTAAAAAAGAATGGAGGGAAGGAGCAAGGGAGGAAAATCCATTCTCATAATCTAAGAGTGAAGCTTGGTTTTTAAGGTTTCACTTATGTGCAGTTTTTCAGAAGTCGGGGGTTGCATAAACCAAGGCACACCTGTCCGTTCATACTGGATTAGAATTCACTGTTTACTGATTGAAGGATATTATGCAGTTTATTAACTTTTCTAATAGCCTCATTTTCCTTATCTATGAAATGGGAGGAACAGTAAGATAAACCTAGAAAGATTTTTGTGCAGATTAAACAGAGTAATGTCTTTAAATTATCTAGTAATATCCCTCATACTTAGAAAGCCCTCAATACATATTGATTATTATTAGTATTAGTATTAGTATTATTACCATTACTAGTTACTCCTCATATATTTCATCTTACTAAACTACTTTTAAAATTACTACAGCTTTGTATTATTTTCAGAAATTGTATATTTTATGCAGTTCCCACGTATTATAGGAAGGGGCACCCGGAAACATTTTACTGGTTCTTCCCCACCCGCTCTGCCCTTTTTTGTAAAGCTATTTAAACAAATATTTTCCATAGAATTTTTTACTGTTCTTCCTGTTCTGTATTCTAATGCAAAAGCACACTCAATCAATAGTTTAGTCTTTCCTTCTTTTTCGGGATCCTAACAGTGTATAGAGTATCAACTCTTTTCTTTATGATTCTAAAGCCCATCATTTCATTCAGGAGCAACCTAGAAGAGCATTTGGGCATTTGTATCTACATGGACATAAAGAGCCCTCTGTTTCCAAAGGACCTTGTAAAATATTAGAGTTTACATTCCCACAGTTAATGTTCCCCTGGCATCTGAATGTCTCTGCCAGATAGGATGATACATGCTCCCTTCAAACCTGGGGAGAGGGAAATGCAAACCACGAAACCATCAGCAGGGGAAAGATGTGAGAGGCATCCTGTCTATTAAGAGTCCCGAATCTGGGGCAGGCGGTAATTCGATAATCTAATCACCAGAGAGCTTTCTGCTGCTGGAAGAAGCAGGATGGCCAGGAGGACCCTTTGATCTCCAGCTTTTATTTTCTAGGCTTTCTCTCCTGCTTCCTCACTTCCTTGCTCTGTGCTCCCTCCCACCATGAACCGCGCCCCCGCCCCATCCACCCGCCCCCAAAAAAAGTCGTCAGTGTCTATTTTCACGACTAGTCAGAAAACAGTTCCAGATTCACATAATAAATAGCACTACAACATTTCTTTGAATGAAACTATTTAAGTCTATCTCTATAGACACAGAGACCCAATCTGAACTACTGGTTCGAACTGATCGTTGAAGCCAATCCATTTAAGTAAAGGTTAAGTTTTGAACAACCTGATGAAGTATTTAAAGGCGGCCCCAAATGCCATTTTTACACATATTCCCTAGGGACTCCTTTATTTAACCTCCTCTGTTAAAGGCTCTGGAAGCCAAAAATGGTGGTCTCTGATGTATAACTCTCCTGAAATTATATTCTTCCTTTTAAATTATAATGACATCATGAGATAAATAATAATTATAGTAGTCTCCAATATTAACTGAGCCTTGTTAACTTGAAGCACTTCATATGTATTATCTATCTCCTTTAATTCCTAAATTTGTGGTTTTCACTTCTCTAATGAGAAAAACCAAAATCTTAAGGCTGGGATAACTTGTCCAGGATTTAAACCCAGATCTGTCTAAGTACAAAGTCTGTATCCTTAACAACTATGCCATAATGCCTGCAGAAAATTAACTTATTTTTAGTTCACTTTGGCCATGTCTTGCCTATGTTATAAAGAATCTTCTACACATTTTGACATGCATGGGTCATAGCCTATAGGCCTCCATGAATTGCCCTGTTTTGGGTTGTTTTTTTTTTTCTTTCTTTCTTTTTGATCTTCTTAGCACTTTCATTTTATCGTTTTTGCTCTTCCACATTCATTATATTGGCTCAATAGAAAACATGTCTGCAGCTTCATGCTTTTATTTTAGCCAGCTAGAGTACAGTGTTTACAAAATGTTTTTTATATATATTATATTATACCCTAGGAACTAGGCATCATATTACTTTTACGGATGAGGAAACTGACATTCAGAAACATAAAGCAACTTAATGTCATATCACTCCTTTATCAAATTCAGGCCCTATATTTCCAAATTGTATACTTGTACTAGACCACATTGCCTCATATTTCCATATTGTGTGCCAGTAGTATATATTTACCACTGCTCTATAACAAAGACCCTGGCTGAGTTAGTTTTATTTCTTATACCAATATTATAGCAGGGCTCTGGAGTCAGGCTACATGAGTTAGAATTTTGGCTCCATTGCTTGCTATCTATATAAATGAATTATTTACCACCTCTAAATGTCAGTTCTTTCATCTGTAAAACAGGGATGCTAACAGGGCCTATATTAGAAAATGGTTACAGTTATGAAATGTGATGATGTATAAGGCGCCCAGTATAGTGACTGATGCATAGTTAGTAAGTTCCCAGCATAATATTGTTATAATATCCATATTAATTGTTATTTATGGATAATGATACCAACAAACATGAATTGGGAATTTCTTTGAGATTTGCATACCCCATGTATTAGAAATTGCTCTAACGTCCCATGCCATCTAAACATCGTTTGAGAGTCCCTTGACTTGCAATTGATTTAGATATTTGCCCTGAGACTTTGACATAGACCCCCAAATATTATAAGCTTACCTAGAAATTGGAAAAAGGTTGAGGATAAGCAGGCCAGTTGAAGTCAGGTATTGTGTTTTTAAAGTATGTTAGTGTGAGGTGAAGTCTATTTACCCTAACTACAGAGATACATAGAGCCAGTTAGAGTAGATTACTGTAAATTGAGTTGAATTAAAATAATTAGATGGGTTGTTTTATAAGGATATATAGTCTAAGACCATCTTAAACCCTGAAAGCTTTCTTCTTGTAGTTCCTCATTGTTTTCCTTCACAGTTCAAAGTTCACTGTTGTTCATTTTAAATGTTGATCCCAAAGAGGCTCCAGTTAAAAGATGTTCATTTTCTGAATGGGGTTTCTAACAGGCTGCTTTGATCTCAACATGAGTCAATGACCATTATGTCATCCCTGTCACATACATTTGCCTGATGACCTTAGTTACCAATAATAAGGTGGTCTTTTTGTTTGTAGAATGTCATTGTCGTTTCCCTTTCCTTAGTGAGTATAACTCAGTTTGAAGAAGTTACAGCCATACACTAAAATGCTGAGTACACCAGGTGAATTGCATAGTTCATATTTTGTGATTGGATTTCATGCTTTAGGTTTTATATTGTAAACATACTAGTTAAAATCTTCTACTTGAATTTCTGGAGATTTGTCATTGCTTATTTCTGACCAGTTTGAAAAAAGAAGTTAATAGCTCAAAGAATCCTTAGTTACCTCATTCTGTTTTTTGTTAGATGTGATATTATTGGAAAAACAATGTATTTGTTGTTAACACAACTGACTTCCATTGGTAATTTTTGTTGTTGTTTCCATTAACCCTTGCCTCTCACCTCCTAGAAACCTGTGTCTCATAGCTACTTCTCCCTCTTCACCTAGTTCCCAGGTAGTTCACCTAGTTCACCTAGTCCCATGGTTAGCATAAGTGGTGTTTACATGATGAAAAAGAAAAAAAAATAGAACCTCCAAGTCAATCAATTAAAATGAATACATATACCATTGTATGACCAGCTAAGATAAATAGAACCTGGTCAAGTAATTAAAAACACAAGAGGAGCATTGAATAAAATAATGACAATGTTAGCTAACATTACAACTCCCTTGCCTTCTGAAATGGAATTATTTGAAAGAGGATTTCTGAAAATATTTTTGTTGCTTTTCAAAGCATTGCGCTTTGTCAACATAGAAGCTTTTTAAATGTAGAAACAGTAGTAGTAGTAGAGGCATCTTATGTTCATTGCACAGCTAACCTATTTCAACTTATTGTGTTGCTTAATGAAACAAACAGATTTCAAAGGTTTATTCTAGAAAACAGTGTTTAATCAATTTCTTATACTGTCTTTGAACATAATTTAGTAAGCAGATGTGGAGTTAACGGCTTATTATGTTCTCACTCCCTATACCCATTCAGAGTCTGCCGGGCTCAGAATAAAAGTCAAGACATGTGCACATAGAAACTCTGTAGATGTTTGTAGCATTTGAAATTGAAATAGTGAGAAAGCTGCCTGGCTGTCCCCTCAGACAGGGCACAGTGGAGCACAGAGACAGGAAATATGCCAGACGGCCTCTGCAGGAGGCCGCTGAGAACACGTGCAGCAAGGAACAAGGAACTGCTTAATGATTAATCACTGTCAACCTTTGTTCTCGTTAAAGACTTGATTGTTGGACAAGGCTTGTAATGAGGGACTGTTTTGGTGTCTGTTGCTATGAGATTGTGTTCACTGATCCTCAGTTGATGTAAGTCGCTGTTCATTTTTGCCCAAGTCTAATGAATTCAAATGAAAATGCACTAACAGTGCCTGCTAGTGGTGCTTTAAGAAGAGGCTCAGAACATTGTGTTTCCCAAATGTTACTGCAGGCCAAAATAGAGAGCAGAAATCCAAGAATATGGCTGGGCTGAATTTTGGCAGATGAAATTTTAAGGGAAAAAGTTTGATAATACAAGAAGTACACAGATAGAGATTTTACGTTAGTAACGCTATAAAGGCCCTCCCCCAACCACACACACAGACACACAAACAACCACCCTTTCTTTTTGGGAAACATGGATATTCAGAAATCTAAATTTAAAGCTGTGTTACCATTTCTCCTGACCTCTATAAATAAAATATTAAATTGTGTTCTGTTTAATCACCGAATCATGTGAAAAGTTGAAGTGTGTGTTGACATTTTCCTAAAGGCTGAGAAAAAAAAAATCCCACTTATTTTGTCATCGATTAGTTGGTTTATCAACTTATGTGTAATCACTTTTTAATATTTTACTGCTATAAAACATCTGTGAGGCAGTTTAAAGTAAGAAAAAACACTATATTTAAATGTAAAAAATATTATTTTTCCAAGTTGATGTGACCTTAAAAACTCAAATTCTTTTTTTTAAAAGATTTTATTTACTTATTTTTAGAGAGAGGGGAAGGGATGGAGAAAGAGGGGGAGAGAAACATCAACGTGTGGTTGAGTCTCATGCGAACCTGGCCCAAAACCCAGGCGTGTGCCCTGACTGGGAATCAAACAGGTAACCCTTTGATTCGTAGGCCGGCACTCAATGCATTGGGCCACACCAGCCAAGGCCAAAACTCAAATTCCTATAAACATCATTGCATCATTATCATGAAATTACTTATAAGATATATACTTATGTGAAAGTACTAAAAACATAGAATAACTACAACTGTTTGTGATAACTCTCAGATGATACCTACTACCCCAAAGCCAAGATGGTTTTTCTCTAACAAATAAAGCTTGCTATAGTTTTTTGATGTATGCATGAACAACTTTTTTTCTGCTTTACATCATATATAACTATTTCATTCAAAATATTATGTGTCCCTATTCTTGTCTTTTTATTCCCCGTTCCTCTTAACTCATCCATAGTGCAATCAAGAAATTTCAGTAAGGGCTTTTTGAACCTCCAGCAACCTAAAATGTGGCCCATCAGCATCCTGTGTCCTTACCTCGTCTACAGGTAACTATGAATGTTCCGCTGATATCAGAAACGACCCTGTAGAGTCCAGGTATCTGCCTCTTCCAGAGTGCCCCCTACCTATGAAACTGGGAAGTGACCCAGGAAAGGCCAGTTGAATTGCCCCTGTTTCTCCCCATATATTTTCCCTAAATCCTCCCAAACAGGAAAACCAGTTTTTCATTTAAATCTCTAAATGGAAATCTAGTTTGGCGACAAAATAGTCACAATATATAACCTGTAAACACTTCAATTTTCATAGACTTACCTCTGCATTTATATATGTGTCCACATGTAGTTAAATATATGGAATGTAAAGTTTCTCTGACCACAGTATTTATCTGTTGAAGTTACAATGGACAACTATCCTAACTTAAAACAGAAATCAGGAGGTTTACGATGATAAGGTTAATTTTAACTGGTTTGTTCATTTAAGACATATTACAGTTTGCAGTAAGTGAATCATTCCCCAAAGCTACAAATTGATTCAGTTTACAGAACTGCAACCCATATTTTATCAATCTTGGTGGGCCTGATTGTTTTTTTATCCTTGACCACAGATAAAACTATTAAGGACTATTTGACAGTTTTGCAAAGTAGATTCTTGAACAGATGTCCTTGGGCAGTATTTCTAGTAGCTGGTCTAAAATCCCAGGGGGAAGCATATCACAATAAGTCACTCTCGGTACAACATTGTGAATTATTATTTACATTTAAATAGAAACACCACAGCCTTTCTTTACTATGACAGATGCTTACAGGTAAATTACCCTACCTTTCATGGCTTCCCTAAAAAGTGGAAGGACCATATATCGATGCCCATGTTGTTTTTCTTCTCCCTTCTAAAGGTCATTGTAGTAGGAAGTACACAAGTTAGTTCCACTGATGTTAAATGTGACTAAAAGCTATTCACCACATACCAATGGCCGCTCTTTGATCTTTTATAGACAATAATATAATTAAATTACTAAAATAAACTATATTACCCCTAGTTGTTGCTTTTCCTCTAAAACAATGACATCCTACTTTCTTTTACGACCAGCAGTAGTGAAATCCAAAGATACTTTTTCCATACTTTCTTGGAATGGAAAGCTACAGCAAGATATATGAATGAGTGGTATGTTACCTGGGAGAAAACTGTGAACTCAGCTGTCCCCCCAAAAATCATTAAGGTAGAGTAAAGAAAATGTGTGTGAGAAATATTCAGACCTAAGTGAGCGATAAAGGAAAAGTTGCAGCACTGGGTGTGGAGGGACTGTTGTGTGTGAGAACAGCCATCTTCAGCAGTGTCTGTATTTTAAAGGAACTGAACTACCCTTTCTTTCATATGATCCGTATTGCTAGTTAGCTGCATATTAACATTACATCTATTTTGTTTCTCAAGAATTCAAAATATCTTAGCTTAATTAATCCTCAAAATATTAACTTAACCACCTCTCTAAAATGGACTATTGATGCTTGACTAGTACCTTCAAAAAAGGAACTTTTATATAAACTTCAACTAAAAACATATCAGGTAAATCAAGTCCTAAGATGAGACAATCAAGCTGTGTCTTACTAATACCAAAACAACTTGTCGATTCAATTAATTTAGTTAATAACTTTTTCAAGCCAATTATTTGGTGGTATATAGGCAAAAACAGTAGTTGACTGGTTTTAAGTTTCCATAATATTCGATGTGGTGGCACTTCACATTCTTGGCCCAAATTCTGTTAAGGTTACAAATAGGCTGGAGATTTTTAAAATTATTTTTATGTTTTTTTCTTATGTGGATGGCTAGATAACAGTATTTTCCAATTATAAAGCAAAATTCAGTTGGCTCTAATTTAGTTACAGCTTTTATTTAAATATGCAGAAGTGCTCAGACATATACTAAATGAACTGTTACTTGCATCCAGCCAGCAGCTGACGAGCTGTTACATTCCCAGATGTATATTCTTTTCAAAAGTACCACATGGATCTGGAAAGTACAAAACAATGTAAACACTGGTAACTATACAATATATCAGTCTCCCTTCATGCATTCTCTCCTGATCAGCAGTTAGGAACATAAGCCACAAGTGTTTACCCAATTGAAAATCACTAGACAGTTAGGTTCAAATCAAGGATCTGTTTCCAGTTACAAGTAACAGAATCCAGTACAATCAACCTACCCAAATTGCTGAGAAAAAAAAGGTTAAAAGTTCACATAACTCTGTATGTGCTAAATTTAAGTTCAGGGTTTTAACCATAAGCAGAAATATTTGCATAATATCTTGAATTGACAAATAATAATAAATATTCCCAGGTAAGGTATTTTATGTGATATTTGATATTAATATTTGTCATTTCACTGAAAAATTTTGATATACATGTTACTTTCTAAATAACACTTAAATAATTGCAAATCATATGATAAATTCAGCTTATCTGATTCTCATGTAATTACTTATTCATTACTTATTTAACGATATATACTAAGTATTTTATGTCAGGCTTATATGTACTTATGGGAATGCGTAGATGAATGAAACAATCCAGGTACTTAAAGTAATACTAGTGTAGTAAAAGAAACCTACATGTAAATAAATAACTGATATATTCTACAACAAAAATAAATACAAGATATGCTTGGTATTCAGGGATCACCAGTCACCAATGCTGGACAGGTGTCAAGAGAGACCTACCTCATTCTGAATTCTCCATTCAGGTGAATTAATGTGAAGTGTCAGCTTATGAACCCAAATTTATCCTAGGCCTTCATAGATGGAAAAATGTTTTTGAAAGTGGTTGCTATCTAAAAATAATTTAGACTTTATTCCAACTTGTAATTCCAAACAAATAGAAAGAGAGAAGCTAAAAATGTGTGTATGTGTGTATAAGAAATCCCTAATCTTATTACTTAACACAACAGAATTAATAAGAAGTTTAGGTATTTATTTCTAGATTCATGGCCATAAAGTGACAACAGATCTGGTAGTAGTTGTACAGCTGATTTGACCATGTAGACAGACAAGGTAATCAGACCACAGAAAGTTGACCTTCCTCATTCTTCTCCGTAGTGGACTTTTCATTTAAGGTTATTGTTTTTCTTAAACATTATTTTAGTACTTTGCAGATCAAAACATGTTTGTCTAGTTTGCATAAATAAGATTTGGTAAATAACCTGATTTTCTGGGAATTGATCCAAGTGAAACCTCTAATCTTTGAAGTTCATCCCTTAGTGATTCTTAGGGAGAACTCAGCTTTTTTTGAAGTCCCACTGAAGTATTTAGTGGCTTGCTTTGCTAATCCAAGGGAGACTTCAGGGCTACATTTAACGGAGAACAGATGGGTCTTTTTTTTAAATGTCCTTAGTGGTCATTATAATAATACATTCAAAAATAGCTAATCATGTCACATCAGAGTGGATGGGCCCATCTGAAGATACTGGCCGCAGCCACTGTACTGTGTCCGTGTCTCTAGATTCTGTGTCTGTTGAACAACCGGCAATAACCAGGTGTTTTCTCACCCCTCGTAAGAGGAGATACAAAGCTACTTTGTATGTTTATATGTTTAATATGTTTAGTGAAGAATGGAAATTCGAAACATAATAATTACCTCTAGCAAAACACTTTGTAGATTGTTTTACAGAATTGGAAAATATAGATCTTTTCACAGGATTGGTTCAGAAAATTCAGATGTTATTAGTAAAACAATATAGTTCTAAACTGTGCCTTCCACAGAAGTATGTGAACAGGTCCAGAATTCAGTTTAATATTTTTTCTCAACATTTCCATCCCCGTGCCTCAATTCATTAACCTCAGTCACTTCAAAAGAAGATAATCAATTTGATTCCCCCCTTCCCACCTCCAGATGAATCTAATATTTGTTCATTCATGTGGCAAAACTACTGTATGTCGTGTTGTTAGGCTGTATTTTAGACTCGATGGAAAATAAGAAATCAAATCATTTTATCAAAGTGGTATTTATTGTTAGTTTGATTCAATAAAAATGGAATTTCAACTGTTCCAGCACTAGAATGGAACTTAGAGATTATAATCTAACTCCCATATCTTAAAATTGGAGAAAGTAAGGCCAAGAGAGTTCAAAAGAGAAGACTTCAAAATTAACCATGTCCACAGGTTCCATGAAACAGATTCCTGGAAGAAATTAAGAAATGACGCCCCAGTGTGTAAGAACTAAAAATTGTCAAAGACGATAACAGTTTAAAAGAAACACTAACTTGTATCCTCCCTGGGAGCCAGGGGCTGCCACGTGTTTACCAGCATCCACGCACCTTCTTCCTGCTTTCCAAGACGTAACAGACATCATCGCTGTCGTTATTGTCATCATCACCTTCATCGTGACCTCCATGATCACTCGTCACTAGCTCTTTACCTTCTTCTCAGGTGGCACACCCGTAAAAGCAGCCCTAGAGTTCACAACGGTGCTCAGCCTTTGCCTTTCTCTCCTACGCTGGCTTCCCAGTTACCTTTGAAAAGAGCTAGCATTTTCGCCCCCTGTGCTGTGGCATGAATTTCTGTTCCATTTTCTGCTTCAGAGTGCTTCTTTATTTGTATATTTATTTGTACAAGAAACATTATGGGGAGCCTGCTGGACCCTGGGAATATCGTGATGAACATCTTAGCCTCCCAAGCACTTCCAATGACAGACAGATATAAGCAGACAATAGTGATATGGACTGGCGGGTCTGTTGTTACTTTGTGACCATGAATCTAGAAATAATTACCTAAACTTTTTATTAGTTCTGTTAAGTAATAAGATTAGGGGTTTCTTACACACACACACACACACACACACACACACATTTTAGCTTCTCTGTTTCTATTTGCTTGGAGTTACAAGATGGAATAAAGTCTAATCTATTTTTAGATATCAACCACTTTTAAAAACATTTTTCTATCTATAAAGATTTTTAGTTTACATTTGGGTTCATAAGCTACTCCATGGGCCAGTGCCAGGTGTTATGGAAGCGCAGAAAAGGGGCCTTGAAGAACCTTGGGATGTCGGAGGAGACTTTCTGAAAAATGACATCTTAGCTGAGCCAAGAAAGAACGGGTGTTCACTTGGTAGGAAGGAGCAGGGAAAGAGTGTTCCAGGCAGAGAGGATGTAAGCATATGCAAAATGCAAATATATGGAAAAAGGAAGAGCTCTGAGGGTTCAGAGAGTTACAGGTAGTTTAATGTTCCTATAGCACAGAGTGAAGAAAGAATGTGTTGAGAGATGAGGCTGGGGAAACATGCAGAAGCCAGGTCATGGAGGGTCTTAGGTACCATTCTTGGGAGTCCAGGCTTGATCGCAAAGTCAAAGAGGGGCTATGGATGGCCTTAAACTGGGAGTACAGTGTAGAGGATGTATCCAAGGGGAAATCATTTCATTACTTTCATACACACTAATGTTCTAGGGAAAGGGGTAGAGTTCTCAGCCTAAGGTATATGGATGGATGGTCTGTGGATGTGTAGAAAATTTATAAGCGCCCTGAAATTGTAGACAATATTGTTAGTTGTATGTGTAATGGAGGGGATGGGAGGAGAAACAGAATCCATAGCTTTGTGAAATCCTCAAAAGTCACTGTTATCCAAAAAACAGTTTGAAACCATTGCTCTAGGGACAGAAAGCTGAAAGCTAACTTACAAAGCAGAAATTTCAGGTCTGCCACAAAGAGCCCTTCTAACGTTGAAAAGCTTCTCTTATAAGAAAGATTTCTCATTCCTTCCTCAGAGTTACCAAACTCTTCCCACTCCACCCTGACCCACTGACATTTTGTTCCTGGCCACTCTCCCACCTAAACGCTGCTTCCTCACCCATGGAACTGTTCTTCTGTGCCAACCCATAATAAGTGTCCACCCCAGAGGCTAAGAATAGATGCAGTGTCTTGGTGACTTGAAAATTAGGTAACATCTGAAGGACGAACTCTACGGTGACCACAAAACTCATTCTAATCATTTGAACCAGATTTAAACATATAATGAGGGTTTCCCTGCAGGGTGGAGGAGAAGGTTCTAAGCGAGCAAAGAAGCACACCCTATTAAATAGGAGGAAAAAGCAGCTATTGCTCATAATTGCAAAAGACAAAGAAAAATACTAACCCAAATACCTGTGCCTGCGTTCGCACACTCTACTTATGAACATCGTCCCTCCCCTACCCCTCACCCCCAACAAAGCCAGTTCTGTCAGACAAGCTATAGTTCTCTCAAGCAAATAGATTTTATTATGTTCATTTCTCATTAATATGTTTCCCTAATATGTTTGGACATGTGTTCTTCATCTTTTAGTTAGGTTTATAACCTTGTGCAACTCAATCTCGTAACCTTTCTGGACAGTGTCTTCATCTGTAAAATAAAGAGGAATGAAGATCCTGTAAGTTGCTTTTTAGTTCTCGCGATTTGTAAAAGGGGCTGGAGTGGGGGGTTATCGTACACGGATCTCATGACAGGTATTTCTTATCCCCAACTTGCCAGCTCCTTCCAAGGATTGCTGGGTTCTTTCTCTAAGGCATTTTTATCAATTTAATGTAAAGCAGCATTACTTGGCTAGAGTAGCAAAAGAGAGCAAGAGTCAGCAACCTTTTTCCATAAAGGGCTGGATAGTAAATATTTTAGGCTTTGTGGGCCATTACGTTTTTGTCACAGCTCTTCAGCTGGGCTATTGTAGTGCAGCCACAGACAGCACGTAAATCCATCTGTATGGCTGTGTTCCAATAAAAATGTATGCACTAAAAAAGGTGCCAAGCTGGATTTGACTGGTCATATCATAGTTTACTGGCCCTTGAAAGAAAAGACTGGCAACCTGGAGATAAGCAGTGTTTTACATCTTGGGTCTTTCTGTTTAAAACTTGTATCCTGGATGATTTCCCGATAATTGTTTTTTTGTCATTATTGTTGTGTCAGATAAAAACTGTTCTATTATTTTAGCCGCCCACAGCCACCTCACTATCCATGCCCCCCAAAAATGACTTAAGTGGGCCTGCCAGCTTGCAGGGAATCTGAAACAGTTAAGGCCACTTGTTTCTCGGGCACAGAGATAAATAAATGGCCTCATAAGCAGACAGTTCAGAAGACGAATAGCCCCGAAGGAACAGTTGAGCAGTTAGTTCCCTGAGACAGGGAAAGAAGAGGGAAAGAGAGGAGAGGGGAAAAAGATGAACTGAATAGCAAACCAGTTTGTGAGATCTACTGTACAAACATGCCCAGCTGGGTCCTTCATCTTGAATTTGCTTTGCAAATTGCAGATGCCTCACTCTGGAAGCCAAGAAAAAGAAAGGGCGGTCATCCCCAGCCGGAATACTCTCGTGAATCCAAGTTATTTCATTTCTGTGGGGGGATCATTGTATACCCCCTTCTAAAATAAGAGAAACAGAGAGCCATTTTATCCAGATGCCTAGAACAAGACAAACGTTTTTTAGACTGTTTTTTTTTTTTTAATATTAAGGGAACAATACCTGCCTGATAATTTTGCTTGCTTTGTGAAACTTACTGTAGCTGATCGGCCTACAGAACGGCTTTAACAGTAAAACTGACTGAATTCAATGAGTCTTAGTAGTTCAACATACTTCAATGAACCTAGAAACATTTTTGTTTGCTGCTTTATGACATATCTAACTGGACCTCATTCTATGTTTTGCTGAAATCAGTCCTGTTTGACAAATCTTTGCACTCCATAACAATGAAAGGAAGAAGTTATCCCAGCATTTTTATTAGTTAACAATTTTTAAAAGATCTTTCACATATTGACCATAATTTACAGAAACATTTTATCAAAGTAAGACCCCTGGGACCAAGCATATACTCTGGTGTGTGTTTATTGAGATTTATAAAATGTTCTTCATACGTACACTTTCTTTAAATATTTATTCCTAAAATTTTACAAAAGAGAATATTGGTGAATTAGCTGTTAGGACTGGAATAGAGGGGGTTTATTTCTAATTTTTAAATTTAGACTTTTTTTTCAAAAGGACTTAAAACTGGCTTTAAGAGAAATATAGGTATAACAGGGAGGACAGGTAAACTGTCCTCTAAGGAAAAGAGGTACCCATTTGAAAGAGTTCAAGGGGCCCTGGCTGGTGTGGCTCAGATGGTTGCAGTGTTGTCCCCTAACTGAAGCATTGCGGGTTCGATTCCAAGTCAAGGCACATACCTAGGTTGCAGGTCCGATCCCTGATCTGGGCGGGTATGATCCCCAGTCTGGGTGCATATGATAGGCAACCAATCAATGTTTCTCTCTAACATCAATGCATCTCTCTCATATCAATGTTTCTCTCTCTCCCTTCCTCTCTAAAAGCAATGAAAAAGAAATGGCCTTGGGTGAGGATAAATTGTTTTAAAAAATTAAAATAGTTCAAGCATTCCCTTAGTTTTCCATCAAGTTTTAAAGGCATAGTTTGCAATCTCGTTGTGGTGATCCCTGGACAAGATATTAAGTCACCAATGTAACAAGTTTAGAAAAATATTCTTTTGCCATATTTTCCATACATTAAAACATGCATCCAGCTTCCTATAAATGCAAATTAACCTCACACACTGCTACTTACTTGTGAACACGCTTTGACTGCTCCAGCTAAAAGCCTTGGTCATCGTGTACCTGATTTAACAAATGGTCTCCTACCATCTTTGAGGCCATTCTAGAAGATAAATTTCCCACCAGTAGCCCAGATGGAAAATTTGGAAGTATAAACAAGCTGTGGAATTGTCCAGTAGGCTGATGGACTTTGATCCCGAAGGCCCAGAAGAATGCATGCTGCACAGTAGATGCTCAGCAAATATTTGTTGAATGAATGACAAAGAGTAGAGTGAAGATAATTCTAAGGACATAGCTTAATTATTGGCAGAAATTTATTTTAAAAAATACAGATATGCTCTCATTGTTCTAGCAGTCCTATGCTGGGTTAAATCAAGGATCAAGAAGCTTTAACCATATTTAAACACTGGCATACTACTCTAACTTGGTGGCTTAGCGAATGTTATAAAAGGACTTTAAAATCTTAAGTATTCACACACACGCACTCACATAGATACAGAAAATTATTTATAAGTTCATATTAAGTGTAAAGTTATATTAAATCCCAGCACAATGGGACCAGAAACCTACTTTGTAGATTAGTATCAAATACTATAATTTTATTGGTAGAAGCAGGAAAAAAAACACACACACACACATACACATTCACACAAAATGAAAGATCATTTAAGTTCATCATTTGAACCAGTGCATGGCTATTATTTGCTGCCAAATTGACCTTTACTTTTAGTTACTCTACAAAACTAGGTTTTCTGTCATACAAAACACTACATGAATGGAACTCCCTAGTTCATTCACAATCACACACACACACACACACACACACGCACACACTTTCATGAATGGGCTGAGGATGTGCCATTTTTACCATGGCCTTCACATGCCTTTGAGGAGAAAATGAGTGTTGAGGGGGAAACAGATGAATTCTATTACGTTCAAGTTCTATGTGGGCTGAGCGTAAGGCAAAGAGTGAGTCTGAATGTGGGAACCAAAGCCAACACATCAGAACCTATTTTTCTTTCAAAATATTTTATGTACTCACGTTTGCACAACAGCTTGGCAATGACAACGAGCCTGTGTAAGGAGGTGTTTTGTGTTTCATAGTTAACGTCAGGGCAAAAAAAAGGAGCATCAGCCAAATATTACTTCAATCATGAATTAAAAGAATGTGTATGGTGGAGTGCCTGGTAAGGCCTAGGAACTAAAAGCTACAAGGTTTAGAATTTTTCTACAAAATTCCAAAAGAGAGCTTATCTCTTACTTTTATTTCTGTTGGTATTGCAAAGGAATGAAACCAGAATTAGCACAACCCATCTGTTTGATTAGAGAAGGGAAGGGATATGGCTACATTTTCTTGGCATGCAGATCTTCTGTAAATCGTAGAGGAGTGTGGGTTTCCAGATTTCCCTGGAAATTATTTTGATGGCGTTCACCAGTGCTACCAACATTAAGCACTCTTTTCTTTTTCTTCATTTTTCCCCTTGCTACATACTTTTTCAATCTTCGAAAAATAAAAAACTGCCTAGCACATAGTAGACATTCAATAAAATTTATCAAATTCATTAATGGATGAATGGATGCATGGGTAACTAGACTAGGCATCAGGAGACCTGGATTTTAATTCTAAGGCATTAGTAGGTATCATATCACCTAATGGAAATCATCATGCATTGCTTTTGACCATAATAACTTCGAGTGAGTATCTGGGGAAGCAATGTGTGCTTCTTAGATTCCCAGGTAAACTATAAGCCAGAGATCCTAACTTCAAATGCCTACATGGGTCAAGTAAGTAATAGAAATGAGAAAAATGGATGGATATAATAAAGTAGGGAATAATGGAGACTGTGGCCAACTGGAGAGCACGAGGGCCAAGCTGTGTTTAAAACGTAATGGGAGCTAAACACAGCACACCTGCCATCCAAGTACACTTACAACATAAGTTCCTCCACAGAGGTAATTGTTTCCAAACCATTTCTGTCATATGGAAAATAATACTGAAAAAAAGTAAATAAGAAAAACATTAATTGCTAAAAATTATCAAGCACCTACTAAGTTCCTGGAGCTGTTCTGAATTTCTTCAGGTCTAATTTTAGTCGTTAATAGAATTACCTCCATTTTACAAATGAGTAAATTAAGGTGCAACATTTAGTAAATGTATATTGGTTGCTCTATTAATAAAGAATCAATGTTAAGAAATTAAAACAAAAATTCCACAGCAAAGAATAATGTAACAGTGTGCTGAGATGACTCCTCAACCCAAATAAAAGAGGCACTCCCAAAAGACAGCCCATCAGAGAGTGCCACTCAACTCATATTCTGACATTTCCGGGTAGGAGGATGGAGGTAATGCCACAGGTAGCTCGCAAAACCACTACATTTCTGATAGAGTTGATACATGGAACAGCTTTCTGCAATCTGCAAGGCCTGTCTCCCTTGCTTCACAACAAACAAACAAACAAACAAACACATAAGCAGCCTGTTTCTCCTTTGTGTTAAAATAGCTTTCAGAATTATGAGCAACTATTGTTTATTGAGTGCTTACAATATGCTGAATATTTGGGGCATTATATTATCTCCTCTAATTCTCACAGGGACCCTGTGCAGCCAGCACTGTTGTTCCCATTTTATAGATCAGGAAATTGAGGTTCATGAAGGTGAATCAACTCCCAGATCACACAGCTAGTAAGAGTCAGAGCCGGGATAGGAATCGCAGCAGGCCCATCTCTAGAGCCCACGTCCTTGTCCACTGCATGGCCATGCAAAGACGCCATCTCTAGAGCCCACGTCCTTGTCCACTGCATGGCCATGCAAAGACGGCTGAAAGAAAAGTGAATTTAATTTTCTACATGTGTTTGTCAACCATATCTTTAAAATAAGAAATCCTTTTTTTCACATAGACTTGCACTAAACTCCAGGTTATATCATAGAAAAGAGCAGGCTGCTTCGATTCAGGTCAAAATGGAGCGTGGAGGACCAACCACCGCCTCCAAGACATTCTCTCTCACCTTGATTTCTCCAACATTACTCTGGTTGTCTTTACACTGCGCGATCCCCCCTCTTTGTCCCTGTCGCTGACTCTGCTTTCCTCTCATCAGTGTGGGTGGACCAAAGATTCCACACTCAACCTTCCATGCATTTCCTCCTCCACCTGCCTTCCAAGAGCGCTTGACACACAGATCTTTATCTACTGCCGATCTGTTGATGACACTCACGGTTGTCTCCCAGCCCACACTCCTAGAGGCTTGTAGGACAGGTGGGATGAAATCTTTCCCCAAAGCCATGATGGATTTAAAGCTGAGAGAACTGACTGGACATTGGGTGCAGATGTGTTAGAGGGTGGTTCCTTTAAGCTGCTCAGAGATGGCTTTATTTCTTTTTAACCAACTGGTGAGGAGGACCATCCTCCCCTCCCCCCACTCAGTACCCACACCCCTTTCCTTCTCCCCAGCACACTCCCTTCCACGGGCCTAATTGAGGGGCAGATCCCTGAGGGCAGCGCTCAATAAACATTTGCTTCATGGACAGATGGGTTGGCACAGGTTTAAAGTATGGAACTATTTCTCCCCAACACAGAACAATAGAGTATAGTGATTGAGAACTGGAGTTCTGGAGTCAGACAGACCTGACTTCAGATCCTCCTCTAGGACTTACAGCAATGTGATCTCTCTGAGCTGCAAAATTGGGATGATAATACTAGCTCTTGCTCCTTGTTTTCTTGGAAGAGGAAATGAGAGAAATGGAGTAAACCGCTGAGCAGTGACTGACCTGTAATAAGCCTTAGAGCATAGTCATCTTTAAGATTATTTTGTATCCCTTTGCTGTTGAGGCAGTCGGTGAGCTCTGTAGCCCCAGGGATTACTAAAGCAAGTCCATGCTTCCTACCTCCCCAGGCTTTTTTAACTCAGCAGATAACTAAAGAAAGAAGAGAAGATAAAAGGGAAGAGACTTCCTACAAATGCAGTCAGTACCTACTACTACTACTTGTAATGAGAGTTTCTTTATGTTTTTAATCGCTGTAACCTCACACAGTCCTGTTGGGGAATAAGAGCTGGATTTTATTGCTGTGATACATCCAGTGTTTCTCAAAGACCAGTCCCTGGGCCAATGAGCACCTAAGCACGTATCAAGTCTATAGAATTTCTAGAACAAGGCCAGGGCATCTGCTTCCCAAATGAATATCATTAAAATGTGAGGATTTTTGACTTAGTATGTGCATTATATAATCTAAAACTAGCTTCTAGATTTGCTTACACGTTTACATGTAAATATGGAATCTCTTCATTAATTAGATGATAAACTCTCCAAGGTGAGGATAGCGTTTTCTAGTTTTCTTGTAATCCCAACAGTGTGCCGCTCAATTCCGAACACATCATTGGGAAATAATGAAAATATTAGGCTGGGTTTAGCTTTCTACACTGCAAGGTCCTGATCTGTCAATGCCTAAAGATTGGTATAGACCTCAAATTAGAATGGAAATTTACTAATACCCAATATCATTCAATATACAGTGTGAATTTTTAATCGCTACTTTCTCATTATCATTTGGTTGGGTGCTCTTTTATTGATTAAGCACTGAGGTATCTAACTTCCTGATCAGGGAACAAAACTAACAAGTCTCTGAATAATGAAGTCCCTTTGAGGTTGTGAGTGTCCGTGAAATGGAAATCACAAGTCTTCCTGCCTTAGAATAGAAAGCTAGCCCCCTTGTATTCAAAACAGTTATTCAACTTTTATTTCTTGATTTGGAGAGAGAAAGGCAGAGAGAGAGAAAGAAAGAGAGAAAGGGAGACATCAATGAGTTGTTCCACTGTTTTATTCATTCATTGGTTGATTCCTGTACGTGCCCTGATCAGGGGATCAAACCCACAACCTTGGTGTATGGGGATGATTCTCTAACCAACCAAGCTACCTAGCCATGGCCAGTTATTCAACTTTTAAATATATTAATTAAAACCTTATTTTCACTGCAGGATCAGCACTGATATGTGCTAACTTAGGGAAAAGGAAGAACTTGTTACTTTATGATGTGTTTGTTACTGAGCAATTGAGAGATTTGCCATATGTTTTCATGGTAGTTTTCTTTGAGGTTCCATAAACGCCTTCCAGAATGTGGAGGTTCCGCTATCAGAGTCAAATGGGAGCTTTTCCAGGTCCCTAATTTATTTAACCCAGCTGCTTTGGTTGCTGTGATATGCAATTATTTCTTCTACACTTAAAAAGTAATTCTCTGATCTCCAATCCATTAACCATGTTTGATCTTAACAAGATAAAAAATGTTCCGAATCTAAGCTTATGATCTTTGTGATATGTTTTTCTCCTTCTAATTCACAGTAGCTTTTCCCTCCTCTCTCTTCTGTAGGATCAACACTCTGTGGTAGGCCAGAACACAGGCCCCAGTCCAAGTCCCAACTCCTGCTCAAATCCAAACACTGGAAGTGGTTACATGAACTCCCAGCAATCACTGTTGAATCAGCAATTGATGGGAAAGAAACAGACTCTACAGAGGCAGATCATGGAGCAGAAACAGCAACTTCTCCTGCAGCAGCAGATGCTGGTGGATGCGGTAAAACTTTCTCTTAATGTCTACTGCGCATACCTGGTGGACCAGGCCAGGGAGTTCATTATTTTCCATTTCTATTTCCTGCGCTTTTCTCTGTGCCTACTTACATGACAGCAACAAGGGTGTTCTGGCTACAAGAGAAGTTAATTCTATGCATATTGAGTGCTTCAGGAAAAAAAGAAAAAAAACCTTGATTTACCAACTGCTGGACAGTTGGAATGCATGGCACCTCGGCTAACGAGCCCTGCCCAGCCCAGGAATGCTTAGAACCACCAACATGGGCATTTGAATCAGGCAAAAGAAGCTAGTCTTGTCCGCAGCCCGGAGGGGCAGAAATAGTAAACAGAAGAACTCTAATCAACTCAAATCCAAACTGATTTTGGGGATTAGAGAGTTTTAAAAGCCAGCAAGGCATTCCATACATTAAGATTTGACTTTCAAAATAAAGCATCTCAGCATAGGGGGTGTTTTTAAAGAAAATTGATAATGGATTTCCCACTTCATCATATCGAAGTGCCCTCAAAGAAAGGCAAGGCCGTTGTTTCCCACACATTATCCGAACATTAACCCTGCCTCAATATTTATCTGTTCATCCCTTCTGTATTCTCAGACTTACTCATACACTCAGCAACTGACCCAAACTCTTCCTGCCTCCTCAGACCAAGGTCCCATCTCCAAGTCTCATTCTCTCTCCCTTCAAGCTATTTGGTCAAGGGAAAGAAGAGAGGGACAAAGTTAACCATCCCCAGGTTGATAGAGACAAGGAACAAAGAAAAAAGAAAAACAAAATAAAAAAGTATACACTCAAGGAGCTTTGTAGTAAGAGTCAAAAATCCAAGGTATGATGAGCTCTATAATTCGTTCAGTACATATTTAGTAATTTGCAACGAGATACAGCCATAAAAAAGACAGACCCTTTCTTTGTCCATAGGAGCTTGGCGCTCTCTGGGGATATCAAATAAACAGGCAACTGTGATGCATGTGATTAAATGCTATGATGTGGGCACTACTAGAAATGGTTCCAGAGAGGAAGTTATATCTACTGAAGATCTGCAGGTGAAGTGGGAGATGAGGGTAAAGAGCTGGGTTTTACAGCCAGAAGAACCAGCGTGTTCAAAGACTCGGAGACAATACACTACATATTAGGTAGCTGAGGGGTAGAATGTGCACAAGTACAGGGAAAAGCCAGAGGACAGAGCTTAAGTCATCAGAACTTACAAAAGCGTTGGAGAGGATGTTAAGGACTTTAAACAAGGAAGTACTAGATTCAGGTTTGTATTATAATAAAGGGATAAACATAGTAAGGAAAAATGTAATGGAAGAAAATATAAAATCCAGCCTGGAGAGTTTGGGGACAGTCTCCCAAGAGAAGTTAAACTTGACTTTGAAAGACTGCAGGATTCTAATGGATAGAGTACATGGGGTCCACCATTTCAGGTGGAGGGTGGGCCAGAGGCCAAAATACACAGCCTTTGTAAGTGTTTGTTGGTTAGACTGAGGTTGTATCATGAAATGTTTAATACATAACGAAAAGTATACATAATAATATAACAACCATTTATATTTTTAAGAATGACAAGTGGAATAAGTTTGGAGTCCAAAGCATATAAGAATTAAATAAAAATAAATTTATTTGAATAAGGAATATTTAGAAATAAATTTACAGGTGACCTTGAGTATTGCCCTAAGTTGTAAGGCACAAGGGTGACCAACCCATAGCCTGTGGACTGCATGCGACCCGGGATGGCTATGACTGAAGCCCAACACAAAATCATAAATTTACTGAAAACATTTTTGTTTTTGTTTTTGCTCATCAGTTTTCATTAGTGTTATGTATTTAATGTGTGGCCCAAAATAACTCTTCTTCTTCCAGTGTGGCCCAGAGATGCCAAAAGGTTTGACACCCCGGTAGGGGAACCTCTGACCTAGAGTGACACATGTGATTTCCTCTATAAATCCTAGTTTTGAAAACCCCAGTCATTCGCTCACTCACTCCCACTTCTTTTTTTTTTCTCTTTTCTTTTCTTTTCTTTTCTTTTCTTTTCTTTTCTTCTCTCTCTCTTTTTTTTTTTTTTTTTTTTTTTTTTTTTACCTTCTAAACTAAATAGCTTAGAAACAAGGACAATAGAAGAGAAAAGCGCACAATCTAAAATTGACTTCCTGGTTACACCCTCGTTATTCCAATCAGTACTACTAATTTGTTGAGTTATAACAGGCAGAGGTTGCATTTCTGGATTTGCAGCTCTGATGAGAACGCAAGGAAACATTCTGTGGGGGTCCCGTCCTGGCACTGGCCTAGCTCCCATAGAGTCCCGGCTGAGTCACCGCTGGGACAGGTGCAAAGGGCAGGGGCCTACGCTGTGAAAGCTGAATGAGGGATCCAGGCTGCTGCTTTTGTGGTTTTTATAAACCACTCTCATTTCTCTCGTTTGGATGCTTTTGAGGGTGCCTGCACTTTTTAGCATATCCAGGAAGAAACAGTCTCCGATACCACTTTACATTAGCATATGCCTTGTAGTCATTTGCAGTCAGTTGGCAAGGCCAGATAGGCACCTAAATTGAGACATTTTCTCCCGAAAGTGTGTTATCCTTTCTGTCTATTACTCTTCCGTCAATGAAGCACAAGGAGGAGAGATGACTGGTACTTATTACAATGGGCATCATAATTATCAACACGTGTTGTGTGCACCTACTATGTGCCAGGCACTATGCTGAATTTTCAGAATTAAAAGATTGATCCTTACAACAGGGGTGTGAGGGAGGTCCTAGAATTATCCACATTTTACATTTTAAGATGGCAAAACTGAAGCAGGACAGATAGATGTGTGTAACAGATTATCTCTATATTAAGGTTTCTAGGTCCGAGATATTGGGTTATCCTGAGACATTAGTTGATAAGTTAAATTTCATGTTACACAGAAGTGATCTTTACAAAAGGTGAGTTTACACTTTTGTAGAATGGTAACGTTACTCGCTCACAAATGAAGCAGTCTCCATTCAGTGTTGGAATCTGGCCTTTGCTACTTTTCTTCATGAAGTGACAAATTGGCTGTTTCTGGGATAGCCCATGTGCAAGCCCATTAAGTCTAACTCATTTGTGAACAAGTAGTTCAAGAAACTCAAGTTTCCAGAGATGTGTATGTTAACGCTCTGAGTAACCTGATTTAGCACTCGGGGGAATAAAAGTCAGTAATTCAATTAAATATATATAAAATAAGTCCAGATTTGAGATCTAGTCTTTAACAGGAAACCAAAAGCCTGATCTCTCTCTCTCTCTCTCTCTCTCTCTCTCTCTCTCTCTCTCTCTGTCTCTCTCCCCCTTTCACTCCCTCTCTCTCTGACACACACACACAGCACACATGAATCCTATTTTCTTCAATATAAACAGCAGAAACACCTAATTACATAAGAAAAAATAATAGATGCTTTTGAAAAAGAGAAGATTTCAGAAAGTCCCATGCTTGGCATCAAAATCAAAACTGTCAGCTTGCACAATAGTTTACAACAAGAATGTTTGAACATTGCCACATTTGGGCTCATAGAACATCTCAAGCTGTTTTTTAAACATTTAGGGTTTGGGTAAAACCAAAGGGTTTCACCAACCACTTTTTCCCTTAATTTGTAAACCCATATTTAAAAGAAATGTAATCCATATGTTTCTGATTCATTTACACTTAGCTCATCAAAACTGCGTTTTATATGAATTACTTGATGCCCAAAAAACCCTGTGAGTCTTTCAAGTTTTTTTTTTCCTTAGAAACAAGAATTTGAATTTGGTTTATTGTTGTTTTAAGGCTATTTTTTTCCCTGTACAGTAGATTTATTCCACTTAGAAAGTTTGGAATTTGATGGGAAACTGAGAAATACATGGTTTAAGTGGTTCTAAGTTAGGCAGTCCACATTTGGCTTCCATCTGATTTACCCATTTATCTGTTATAAGGATTTCTTTTCTATTTATTGACTTTTCGATAATTACGGTGTCCTCCATACCTATGCCAATTGTTTTTATCTTTGAAAATGGAGGTTGCTTTAGGGCGCAGTGAAGCAATTTTTTAAAAATCCCTGCTCCGTACTGAGAAAGGAAAAACGTAGCCCCTGATATCCAGCACCGATAGGCCCTCAGAGTCAGGCTGTTTTGTTCTCTGTTGAACGTGCTAGAGAGTACTAACCTCAGGTAGGGCTACTCCGAGACCGTGATAAAATGAGACAAAATAAGGTCACTTCATAATCTTGCCTAAAAACACATACCAACAAGGTCACTGTGCAACCCACAAAATACCAAAATCCCCCTCTTTAGCTAAGCAAGTGACAGCTACATCATTCCTCCAGTCTTGGAATCAACCTCACTTTCTGACAGCTTACGATCCAAACCAAACCCTCACTTCCTTTAGACCCTCCCTAAAGCACTCAATCAAAGCCTAAATCCCCTAACAGATTCTTTCTAACCTGCTCCAACGGAGGTACCCGTGGCCCCCCATGTTATGCGTTCTCCCTCATTGCAATATAAAAGGAAAGTCCCCTATCTTCTCTCTTAGCTCCCTAAGAAACCTGCTCTAAAGATCTCAAGGCAGGTGATTTCAGAAGGAAGAGAAAACGGGACCCTGGGAAATGTCTGCTTTGAGAAGAGTGCACAGAAAAACAGAGTAGCAAAGGGCCCTTGTATGGTGTGACAGGAAAGAGCCCGAGATTTTGACTCAGCATTTGGTTTCTGTTCTATAGCTATGGGATCTTAGACAAGTTACTTAACCTAAGGAAGCTTCTATTTCCTCATTTATGAAGTGGGAATAATCATACTTACCTTCAAGTGTTGTTTATGAGAGGAAAAATGAAGTAAAATGCATATAGCGTCCCTACCAGTAGCTGATAGGTTATCTCCTGCCATCTCCTCCTGTTGAGAGTTGCCAGATTTAGCAAATAAAAATACAGAATGCCCCAGTGTCCTGTGTTTTATCTGGAAATCCTACTCCTCTCTTTTCTGTGTTGCACCAGACCTATATACAGGTGGGGCAAAAGTAGGTTGACAGTGAACATGTGGAACATAATTGATTTTTGTATTATTATTTATTAATTATTTTATTTTCCATATGAATAACTGTAAACCTACTTTTGCTGCACCCTGTATAAGTGCCAAAGCACATCAGGTGTACTACAAAATAAAACCAGAGACCTGGCTGGGTGGCTCAGTTGGTTGGAGCATCCTCCTGTGCACCAAAAGGTTACAGGTTTGATCCCCAGTCAAAGCACATACCTAGGTTAAGGGTTTGATCCCTGGTCGGGGCACATACGGGAAGCAACGGATCAATGTTTATCTCTCACATCAATGTTTCTCTCTCACATCAATGTTTCTCTCTCTCTCTGTCTCTCCATCTGTCTTTCTCTCTATGTCTCTGTCTCTCTGTCTCTCTCTCTCTCTAAAATTAATAAACATATCCTTGGGGGAGGATTAAAAAAACTAGAACTATCAACTAAAAAAATCATACAGATTTAGTCCTTATTGAAACCTAATTGCAAAATACAGAAAATGAGAGTAATTACTAGACCCAAAACACATGTCGAATATTAAGGAAAGGAGCGATGACACCTCCACAAAGAAAGATTATTGAAACAGAAAGGGGAGACTACTGAATAAGGCTCATGATTCACAACTGTGGCTGCAAGACTGGTCTTCTACTCTTTTTTGAATAATAGTCTATACATTTTTAGAAGTGAGAAGGAAACACTACAATTCAATATGTTTTCATTTGTGTCTTCAAGGAGAAAATTGCTCCACAAGATCAGATAAACAGACATCTGACAAGGCCACCCCCGGATTACAAAGACCAAAGAAGAAACGTGGGTAATATGCAACCAGCTGCTCAGTATTCTGGTGAGTGTTCTCAAAAAATTAATAGAAATTATACCTGTGGAAAGAAGAACACTGCTGAGTTTTTAGTATTTCCTCTTTTCCCCCCTCTCATATTTCATTGTAACATCTTTCTTAGACACCTTCACTAGCTCCCATATAACTTTCAGATCAAGACCTAACTTGAACATTTTTAGTTTTCTCATCATGTCTTGCTTAATCTTGTCCCATATTCACATATTCCACTGCTCTCTATACTACCTCTGTGAGTTCAAAAAAATCTTAAATATATTCTAACTGCCAGGTTCAACCATTCTCCTCCCAATAACATGTGTTGATGCGTATAGCGTAAGGCAAGAAGACGTTTCTTTCTGAGTCATATTTGCACCTTGCTCAAAGCCCAAGCTTTCTGTCTCCACCTTTGGAGTCATGTTCCTAACACAGACAGTCCTGTCACCAAGAAATAACTAAAGAGCAAGTTAAGCCCTGGTCAGTTAGTGGCTCAGTTAGTTGGAGTGTTATCCCACCCAACAAAAGGCGGTGGGTTCAATCCCTGGTCAGGGCACATACCTAAGTTGCAGGTTTGGTCCCTAGTCAGGGTCCGAATGGGAGGCAACCAATCAATGTTTCTCCCACATGGATATTTCTCTCTCTCCCTCTTCCTTTCTCCCTCTCTAAAATCAATAAACATATTTTCTTTAAAAAAAGAAAAAGCAAGTTGTGTCTTTATGAAATCTCCCAAAAATACCAAAGGTGACTGCCTTTCAAATACAAAGCAAAACTTCTTCATAGATCTCTCACTATAACAAAGGACTACCCCTGCAATCCCTCCTCTCACTCTCTGAACCCCAAAGGACCTCTCCCCAACAGAACCTTTGCTGGTCCTGCCTTCTCCTACTCACCATCTGTTCAAGTCCCTTCTGCCCAGAACTCAGGGCACTTTCTCATGTAAATTAGGCTTGTCCTGGAATTTCCCAAATTCTCTCTGCTTTATCTGCTACCTTCATCTGTTCAGGAAGCCATTAAGAAGATTGTCTAAAGAAAGAGAGGTTGTAAACAATAAATACATTGTTCTGATTTGTGTCAGCTTTTTCAAATGCCCCAGATCGCCTCTCTCCACTAAAATTAGGAATGGGATATATGTATTCTGCTCCCTAAGATTTCTTTGCCTTGGGGCAAAAACAGGATTCTCTAGTTGTTTCTGTCCTCAAAGAGGTTGAAGGACAAGATGGGGTTTATTTGGAACATGGCTTCTAATACAAATGACCTGTCAGGGGGTTTATGGGAAGCTCCCTTTGAAAAATCATACAAAATTCAAGGTGGGTATTTGGACTTTTCTTTCTCAGCCATATAAAAGAATCCCAAAGGATAAGTAGTCTAAGGCTACTTTGGTGGCTCTATCATATCATCAGGGATCCAACTCCTTTTGTCTTTCTGCTCCATCGTCTTTAGCATGGAGCTCCTATAGAGTCTAAGGGTGCCTGTGTCCACTGCACCTGCAGCCTTCACATTCACATTCCAGACAGAAGGATGGAAGAAGGAAAAAAGTAACATGGCTTCTGAAATGAATCAGAGTCCTTTAAAAAAAATTTTTTTTTTGAAGTTACATTGGCTAATAACATTATATAAATTTTAGATGTACAACAGTATTTGATACATTATTGTGGGCTTACTGCCAAAAGTATGGTTTCCTTCTATTACCATGAATTTGAACCCCTTCACCCGTTCACTCACCACCCTCAACTCTGTTCCCTTCTGGTAACCACCAATTTATTATCTTTATCTGTGAGTTTGTTTTTGTTTTGTTAGTATATATGTTATTTTTTGGTGTTACATTCTACATATGAGTAAAATCGTATGGTTTTTATCCTTTTCCCTCGACTTGTTTCACTTAGATCCACCCATCTTGTCACAAATGGCAATATTTCATCTTTATTTATGGCTAAGTAGTATATTCCATTGTACATATACAGGGCAAAGGTAGGTTTACAGTTGTGGTATGCAAAACAGAGCTTGTTCTTGTATTATTTATTAATTATTGTGGTATTTTCCATATGAACGACTTAAAACTACTTTCACCCAGCCCTGTATATGGACCGCATCTTCTCCATATGTTTGTCCATCAGTGGACACTTAGGTTGCTTCCACATATTGGCTTTTGTAAATAATGCTGCAGTGAACATGAACCCGATTCCCTTTGAAAAGTAGTTTCTTGGGCTCTCAACTAATAACTCCTATCTTTAGCCGGAATTCATTCATATGGACCCTTTCTACCAGCCTCTCTCACCCCCGCCATCAACAAGACAGCTTTGGAAATGTGGGTTTTCAGCAGGAACATAACTACAAAATCAAAGCTCTGTTTCTAAGAAAGACAGGGAAGTCGGATATTTGGTAGGCACCTAGAAGTCGCTTCCGCAGTGCACACGGTCATTTTCCTAAGGGAGGGGCCCTCAGCATCCGACTGCTGACCCCCAAGTGGGTGAGAATCACTGCTCTAGAGGGAAGCACTTCTGTGTCTTCTGAGAAGGAAGTAAGCAATAAGCAGAACACCAACTCTTTTATCGTTTTCATCTTAATCTCAGTATAATAATAGTAATCATGTTGCCCAGATGTTAATATGAGAAATGATGTCTGAAAAGCACCTGGAACAATTTCTACCATATATCATCAGTTTCTAAACATTCATTGTGAATGTTATTTTGTGATCTTTATGGAAATTATCCGCACTCTGGTTGTTTAAAAACACTGCTCTCCTCATAAACCTTCTTGGGGCATATTATTAAAATAGAGAGCACCCAGAGGGAATGATTTTCTAAACCTTCAAAATTTTTTCCATAGCATTTTCATAGTGTGAAGTCCCCTCCCATCAAACCTTCAGATGCCAAGACGATGTTCCTTAACCTCATTAGCAGGCCGTGGACTCTGAGTTATTGGCCAAGTATTTCCTGCCTGACCCTGATCCCTCATCAAACACTTTCTGCCCTGCACAGTGCAGGGCCCCATGCTGAGTCTGGAGACACGAAGAATACTGCTCCTGCCTTCAAGGGTTATGCCCTCTAGTTGGAAACATATTTTAAAACAAAGAGCAAAGCCAGCAGTCTCTCAGGTTGTATACTATGTTAGCCATCCTCAAGCAGGAGGGGACGTCCTAGGGTTGCAATTGCAGCCACGCTCTCCTCATATTCTGCCATTCTGATATTCGTATGTGTGCCTAGTTTTCTGTTTCTCAGTATCTCTGATACTCTGGAGGGAGAGTACTTTAAAAGAATGTCTTTCTCCAGCTTATATCTTTGCTTCACCCTCTCATTCATTCACTCATTCATTCATTCATTCGATATCAATTAAATACCTACTTTGTACCATCCACTATACTTGGAGAATGTGAAAGTGAATAAAACAGGCAAAAATTCTTTCCCTGTGGAACTTATCCTGCATGTACTTAAAAAAAAAAAATCTTTGAACATCTTGCTTTTGCCTCTCAAGATGTCTCTCCATGATGACTTTAATCTCCCCAGACCAGGAAGATTTCAATGTGTTAATTAATTGCTATCTGATGTGTGGAGCCTCTCTATTTAGCAGCCCACCATTGGATGGTCCCACATCCTGTCACTTATTGACAGGCATCAACATAGCTGGCAGGCCCCCTGAGACTCCATGGATTTCCCAATACAAAGGCTAAATGCTAAATGAAAACTTTAAAGAGCAAATGCTACCGGAGAGAGGAGGCTGGAATGTCTGGGAAAGTTTAATGAAGGACCTTGGCCTGAGCCATAAAGAAAAGATAGGGCTTAGGGAGCTGAGAAGGGCATCAGATGAGAGGGAAATGGCATGAGCAAAGGTAGCTCATGGTGTATGGGTTACAAAGCAATAGTAATGGTACCTCCTGAAGCAGAAGTCTTTCCCTGTGGGAATAGTTACTGAAGCACTGTTGCATTGAATTCCAGATGTTTAAAGAGATAGGAATTTACCCTTTGGACACAGGAGCCACGTGGGGCAGCTTCTTAAGTAGGGATGATTCGGGTGAAGAACTGGACATAATTTTCAAGGCCATATGTTTGGCCTTGATAAATTATTGCAAAGTACTAAAAAAAAAGAAGAAGAAATAACCTACTGCTATGAACTAATATAATTGTCTTCTTTTTCTTAGGTGGCTCATCAACAGTGAGTTTAAACTCTAACCAGACTTTGGCAAACCCAGTTTCAACACACAGCATTTTAACTCCCAATTCCAGCCTCATGTCTACTTCCCATGGAACAAGAATGCCATCATTATCCACAGCGGTGCAGAACATAGGAATGTATGGGAACATGCCTTGCAATCAACCTGGCACATACAGCGTCTCTTCAGGAATGAATCAACTGACCCAACAGAGAAACCCCAACCAACTGATAACAAATCAAAGTAATCCTCTAATGCCACGGCCACCTACCTTAGGGCCAAGTAGTAATAATAATGTGGCCACTTTTGGAGCTGGACCTGTTGGCAGTTCACAACAACTGAGACCAAATTTAACCCACACTATGGCAAGTATGCCCGCTCAGAGAACATCGAACGTAATGATCACAACCAACACGACAGCACCCACCTGGGCCTCCCAAGAAGCAACAACCAAACAGCAGGAGGCCCTGAAGTCTGCAGGAGTCCGCTTCCCCACAGGTACACCTGCAGCCTATACTCCCAACCAGTCACTGCAACAAGCGGTAGGCAGCCAACAGTTTCCCCAGAGGGCAGTGGCCCCTCCTAATCAGATAACGCCAGCAGTGCAAATGAGACCTATGAGCCAAATGGGCCAGACATTGAATGGACAAACCATAGGTCCACTCAGAAGTCTGAATCTCAGACCCAATCAGCTAAGCACGCAGCTTTTACCCAATTTGAACCAGTCAGGAACAGGGTTGAGTCAGTCAAGGACAGGCATAAGCCAGCCACCGTCTCTGACACCTGGCAATTTCCCTTCACCCAACCAAAGTTCCAGGGCTTTTCAAGGAACTGACCATAGCAGTGACTTAGCTTTTGACTTCCTCAACCAACAGACTGATAACATGGGCCCTGCCCTAAACAGTGATGCTGATTTCATTGATTCTTTATTGAAGACAGAGCCTGGTAATGATGACTGGATGAAAGACATCAATCTTGATGAAATCTTGGGGAACAACTCCTAAAGGAGAAAAAGGAGAGAATTCACCAACTCCAAGCACTAAAAGGCAGTATTTTACAAGGACTCTGGAAAGGCTAACTGTTGACTTTTAGTAGGACTACATGGAGATACTGCAGCTTAAAAGTGGAAAGCAGAAAGTAACTGTGGTGATGAACATTTTGGTCCACATGTTCGTTTTAAATCTCAAACCTGAAAGTAAAACATTGGGATCACTTTTCCCTGTCTAAACTCCAGGATACAGCATCCCATTTATCCAAACAGAACTGTGATGTTGATGTGTAATTAGCTGTGCAAAATAGGCTTCCCAAGCTCCTTTTCTCCCTGAAAGAAAAGTAATACAACTTTTAGCCTGTTTAAATCCCATGTCATGTGGAGGTATCAGTTCCAATCAGCAAGCAACAAATTCCTTAATTTGCTCTAATAGATTTGTGTGATTTCATCTTTCCACTTTATCTTTTCATTAGTTTTCCTAAAACTCCCTAGATTGAAATGTTACCGGTTGGTTTGGAGTAACCAAACACTGTCTCCAGTAAAGAAAAGCTGGAGAAACTAGGGGACATCCAGGGAATTGTAGAATATCTTCCCCAGATTCACCCCTCACTTTTCAGTTTTCCCACTACCCTGTACTTCAGTTAGATGCTGTATCTAGTCATGGCACATGAATGCAGAGCTGTCCAACTCTATTTGGGCTTCCACAACCAATTTCTGAGCCCATTCCCAAGTCTTAGATACAATCACAACCTGTCCAAGTCATACTGAAATATTACTGCACATACGTCTGCATCGGATTTCGCTATTTGAAAAAGAAAGCGCCCCACCGGTCATTGCTATAAAGGAGATTTATTTGGCCACAAATAACCTGGGTCATTGTGTATTGTAATGGTCCCTGCTGGTTAGTTCCCAAGCTGAGTGAAATTGAGTCTGGTCCTCCCTGATTATTTTGATGACTAGGGACTGATTGGTAAGAAAAGGAAGTTTGGAGGTCAAAACTGAGGTTAGAAGGTATCATGTTTTGGTTGAAGACAAGACAGCAAAAGATCAGACCAGGGGTGGCAGGTACAGGTCTATTTCATAGGGTTTGAAGGAGAGCGTAATTGAGAGAGAAAATAATCTGTCCTTATTTGGATATATTGTGTGGGTAAACAGCTAAATGGAGTGTGGTCTATTAGTAGCTCTATTCATTCCTCTGTCCCTGAAGTGATGAATCATTGTCACATGCTAGACCGACCCTTCATATCCAGGTTTTCTCCCTCAGGGCTGAGCACTGTGTCAAAGAGAAAGCTTTTGTTGAGTCCTGTAACCTCAGTGCCCACATACAGATCAGCTGTAAAATGGGGAAGCTGTGAGCTGATTTGAGATGGATGCAAAATATCACTATCATTTTCCTCATTACAGAGGAACACAGGTTAGCTTCAGCTTTTTAGTTGCAGGTATATACTCACATATTCAATTATCAAATGTAATTTAACTGAATTACATGAATTACATTCATAAATGAACTGAGTCATTTAATAACTAAATCTTTAAGTATCTGTTCTTAAAAAGAACACATTTTGACAGTTCTGAAAAACCCTCTCCTAATCTTTAAAATGTCTGGAAGCACTCTTTTTTAAACAACACCAACATCACTGGCCCAGAACCTTTTCTGTGCCAGGTTGTAAATATGAATAAATTACTTGTTTTGTAAACTTTTGTAAAGAATATTTTGGTAGAAATACTTAAAACATATTCTTTGGGTTATATTTATACTTATGTGAAATAAATATACTATCAAAAGGTTATATTTTATACAAAAAGTAAATTGTTACCTTTTGTATGCTAATATACAAAGTTTTGTATAATATGATGGTTTATTTTTAGCTCTACACTTAATCCATAGGTGGTCAAGTGGAAACTTTTAAAAACTATCAAGAGGCTTGTTGGACAAATTTATATTCTGAAACCTCAATAAGAAAGCATTCCAGGTTTCAATCCTTCCTTTTTTTTTTTGTTCTGAAATTCTTTTTTAAACCCATAGTTCTTGTGTCTTGTTTGATTATTCTGCTGTGCACATTGTATTGGTCCTTGTTGCATGTGGTCTACTGTGTGTTTTCCCATTTTATAGAACAGTGTTTCTCCATGCAAAAATGTAAGGAAAAATTATGTACATAGAAACACTTTTATTTTATGGTTCCTCCATGTTACTGTATATATCTGCCAGCACTTCCCAGTTACACTCCCATGATTCAGCTTATTTTTACCCTAACATAAATAGTATGTTTTGTAGTAGCTATCAAATTTAAGAGATAAAGCAATCAGAATGTTTGGATTTTCTTCTATCTTAATGTGAATTTTATAATTAATGTCTATTTATTCAGCTATTCATTAAAATACAGGATTCTTTGGAAAAAATGGTGTAGTCTATAGTTTCTGTTTGTTGGCCGCCTATTACCAAAGATGACGTAATTTTCCTGAAAGCTGAGATAATGACAATTTGATAGACATACGTAGCCAAAACTTTACGATTTACAACTTAAAAGCTATAGGAATACGATATCTCATTTACAGAAATACCAGGCTACTTAATTGTTGGCATTGTTTCTCATTCTGACAATATTATAGAGGAAGTAGAAGTAATTTTTCTTTTTTAAGTCAAAGAATAGAAAGCAATTTAAGCAAATAATTCATTCTTGGCCTTGTGTTAAGCCCAATGAAGATAAATAACTCTGCTCTAAGTGAATGCACTAATATTACTTGCATTACTGTAACTGTACCCATAATTGTAAAGATTTCAACTTGTAAAACAAGTATTTTGTATTGTGTGTAATCTTAAGCGTTAAAATAGTTTTTAAAAATTCAAAACTGGTTCTCTTGTATGAAATCATAGTTTCAAATGTTGTCGCTACATCACAGGAAGTTCTGAGGACTATTGACAGTGATGGGCAAATTTATTTTCTGGAAGTTTCTAACACTAGTGAATACTGACTTGTCTCATTTTAATGTTTTTTAGTTCATTAGAACATTTGTATTAAGGTCCTGCGTACAGAGCACCTACTAAGAAATGGAGAAAAACTGCCTAATTCTCAGGCACGGTGGGCCTTTGTGCGGCTCCCTGTGTAGCACCTAGTCAGACAGGCTGAGTGAACGCTGGGCCGGGTAAACACAGCCTCATTAAGCATAGTTGCACAGTTCTTCCTGAGAGTTAAAGAGGTTAAGAGAAAGGTGGGACTTCGTAGGCGGCACGGGGAACCATTCTAACCATATTTTCTTGCTCTACTGTTGAAATGTATTGCCAGGGTTCCATTGTCTCTTTCCCCACTGCCAAAAAGATGTATAACATTATCCTTTTTATTAGCATTATTAATGGAGCAATAATAAAAATTGACATTTTATATAGTCGCTGTCCAATGACTCTGGAAGTTTGGCGAGTAAACAAATAAAATTGACATCAATAAATACATACTAAGAAAGAGAAAGAAATATGTAATTCTAAAATTACCTGTGAATCCCATCCTGTGCCCATCAAAGGAGACCTGAGACAAAGAATGAGAAAGTAAAAGTAAGTGCAAAACAAGAGAGAACAGCTTAGTTCCCTCCTACTCTGTGGCTGCCAAATTCTGAAATGCCTTCTCCACTATTTCCATTTCGTATCTCGGGAACTGTGTTTCCCCACCCAAAAATAAGGATCTAGGGCTGAAATAGCTCTATATTCCTCTCCAATTCTAAAACTCTGCAATTGATTTTTTTTCCAAAGCTAAGTGAAAAATTAACCAAAAATCATTCAATGGCATCACTTTTGAAATAAAGAAATCACTGTTCACTTAACCTTTTGAAAAGTTTCACATTGGCAGTCATCTTTATTTTACAAAGCAGCCATCTCCATAAAAACTGAATTATATGAAAATGAGGTTTCATCATAAATTGGCCAGAACTAGACTTAAACAGAAAGGCAATACTGATATACGTGTCCACTGACTTAATACAAATCAAGGGCTGAAGAGTAAAAACTTGCATGTGATAGTAAATGGTCATTTCCCTGTGAGATCATTGAATTTCATAAAGAAAATGTTTGCTTACTTTCAGTCGTGTATTCCACTGGTTACATATTAATGCACTTTTGTGAGCTGTAAATGATAATGTGGCCTCAAATAATGCTTCCTAAATTCCTATAATAGAAAGAGTATATGTAGTGCCATAGTATCAACTTCATTGGCAACTATAACATGACCAAAACAATACAACATGAGAATTTAAAAAACATATCAACCATAGTTTGTTTTTTAATTTATTGACTTTTGAGAGAGAGGAAAAGGGAGGAGAGAGAGAGAGAGAAACATCAATTTGTTGTTCCACTTATTTATGCATTCTTTGGTTGCTTCTTGTATGCGCCCTGACCAGGAATCAAACCTGCAACCTTGACATATAGGGACAACGCTGTAACCAACTGAGCTACCTGGCTGAGGGGAGGGGCATAGTTTTTAAAAAACCAAATACTGTTGTCCCTGATCTGGATACAGTAATATTAAAAGGGGGCTTTTGTTTGTTTATATATCATAAATAGTATTTTAAGTTTCCTTTTTACTAAATTTAAGTCATCTTTAGCTCCAGGATGTGTATAAATATGCAGATGCTTTTTATAATACTTTTCAGCAAAATGGAGAGAGGGAGAAAGAATAATATATAAAAGACAACATAACTATATAGAAGCTTTTTATGGGGTTCTTTCAGCAAAAGGAAGGAAAGGAGAAAGGGAAAAAGAAGGAAGGAAAGAAAACATACCTCAAAATATGCTTAGAGAAAGGAATTTACTTGTTAACATAGCTCAAAAGTTTTGGAGCCAGCTCTGGGTTTTGGCACAGCTGAATCCAGCAGGTCAACAATGTTACAAAAAAAAAAAAAATTTTTTTTTCTGTCTCTCACCTTTGCTTCCCTGTGTCTTGACTGCATTCTCAGGCAGGCCCTTCTCTCAAGGTGGCAAGATGGTTGCTAGAAGCACCACACTTACATCCTCACAACTCCAAGTCCGGCACAAACAATAGTGAATGCTTCCCTTTCAAAAGTTACAACTTTGCATCTCACAGGCTTTGATTAGGACATGTGCCCATCCTGTACAATCATATTTGCCAGGGAGGTACAGTGTTCTGATTGGCCAGGCTTGAGTTAGCTGCCTATCCCTAGAGGAAGAGTTACTGTTAATATCACCATACCATATGGACTAAGAGTGTGAAAGAGGTGATATACCAAAGGAAAATTAAGTTGCTATTGTCATAAAGAAATGGAAGGAGGTAGGAAGGGGAGAGAGGGAGAGAGAGAGAGAGCGAGAGAGAGAGCAAAGTTTCTCCAGAAAGGAAGGAGGAAGACCACAAATATCTACTATCCTCCTTTTCTGGCTTCTCTGTTTCCACACATACTGTTTTTTTTCCTTATTTTCAATTTCAAAACCTCACTATAATCCAATCATACCTCCTCCCCATAAGGAGGCAATCCAAATCTCATTTACTTACTACATCCAGCTTCTAGTCCAGCACACCTAAGTGAGGTAAACTCTTCTCTGCCAGGTCAAGATGACCCAGCAAACTAAGCCCAAAAGATATTTATTCATTCCTAAGTATCCAAGTGGAGAGAGAACAGGATAATAATAATAGAGAGTTCTGTCTGGAAATGAAACTAACATGTAAATCACATCCTTCTGAATAAAGACTATCCTGCCTCTGAACATTCAAACCAATGATCTGGGGAGGAGCATTAAAATCTCCCTTTTCCCAGGATGCATGCCAGCTGCGCTGTACAATGGGAATACTCACCCCTTCCCCAGGGAGTATATTAATTAGGTGTTGGGGAAAAGCTCATGGAATCAGACTTTTCTCTAGTCCAATCATATCTGCTGCTATGATTCCCATCTGTTTGACTTAGTGTGCAGTAATTTGAGTTTACAACTGAAAATCCAACTTTTCAAAAAATATCACTGACATATAGTCAGGGAAACAAAAACCACTTCAAATAGTCCAAGTGTCAGAGAGACTTAACGCAAGGAATTGGTTACATCATTGGTGGAGCGAGCTAAGAGGTCAAATAGAGGGGTTGATGAGGCCATCCTGAGATGAGAAGCAGGAAGTCACTACTACTCCCCGGGTGAAAGGACAAAAAGACAAGAGGTCAGTAACACTAAGCAGATGCTGCAACATTGGATGGTCTGTCTGGTAGGAGTCTGATCCAGTGAGGAGTTTTCAGTTGCTAATGACAGAGACAGAGAAGGGATACAACACATCCCTCCTGTCTTCTTCCACTCTCCAGGCAATGCATCTCATTGGCTGAACTCAGCTGGACTTTGCTCACCCAGAAGGCTGGGAACATAGCCTGACACATTTCAGACCAGACCAGGAAAAGGCAGGAAATAAATCTGCCAATAAAAAGACCCCTGTCTAACACAACACACTGTTGGATTTCTGGACCCAGCCACCGTCGATTGCCGATTTAGAGCAAAGAGCAGCTTTCTTAGTAAAGCCTGATCTTTTTCCATCTCTGCTTTCAGATACATTAATTTCAGTCTAAATGGTCTATTTATTTTAGAATGGCATCTATAAGGAAACTGTTCAGCTGCAAGTGTTTGAAACCTCAACGAATGGTGGTTTTAAAAAGTTTTTAAAAACTATTTCATTAACTCTTGGAAACATGTTTTTCGAATTTCATATCTGTAAAATTAAGTTGTCATTTACAATTGATGTGAAGAGAGAGCATTATATAATTGTATAATTGTCAGCATTTTATACCCCTTCTTAGTGGTATGTAGATTAATGATATGTAATCGGTAACTTCTGAGTTTACATAATCACCTCGTGCAAAAACGGGT